>CM040921.1:11695000-12240000 GCA_023029165.1 Gobiocypris rarus
CTGCAGCATGTACTTAATCACCTCTCGCTCAGTCAGCTCGAAATCCTCATCAACGATTCGTTCGAACAACTCACCTCCAGAGATCCTGCAGCCAATGGGGGACCACAATGACATCATCATTAAGTGTTGCTAACCAATCGCTGTCAGACTGCAATCTCACTGCATTAGAACTGTTTATGGACATTCCATTTAACAACCATATGAACAGTGTTCTGTGCCTGGAGTGCTAAATAGTTCTCTTACAGTCAGGGAGATTTAAATCTGGGCTATTTTCCATCATGGCTGCCAAACTAAGAAAGAGAGCATCCATGCTCTCCCCTTGCTGTTTCTCCATCTCACTATATAAGGACATATGACACGCACTTCTTCAATCACACGGTGCTGGATTTTACATTCCACCTTTGCCATAAAAAGCTAAACCAGTGGAATGAAAAAACAACTACAAAACATCACAGCCTGTTTAAAGACACCAGCGAACACAGAAAGGTTCACCAATATGACCTTTTGTAATCATCGGCCCCAACGTGGAACAAGTTTTTATTCAGCAACCTTTGTTATGTTACCCTGCTGAAAAATCCAGCTGGTATAATGCTGGCATAGTGCTGGTCTAACTGATGGAAACAGCAGGGTATTTGGATTTTTCAGCAGGGTAGTCTTTCTGTTTGGATGACATACTATAGTTTTGGGACTCACATCTCCAAGACCATGACCAGGTCAGACTTTCCCTCAAAGGCGTCCACACACTGCACCAGTTTGGGGTGATGGAGGCTGTTCATGACACCAATCTCCTGCCTCACGTTCTCCTTGTCCTTTTGTGAGAATGCCTTGATGAACTTCCCCGCCCATACCTTCTTGGTGGACTTCTCCACTAATTTGAAGACTTGACCAAATTTACCCCTTGTAGAGACAGGTCATGAGAATTAGAAAAGAGAGAACTAGAGAAGAAAACTTTGGTAAATCTAAAAGTGCAATATTATATTCATGATGGATATGATAGGTGCATCTCTTACGTTCCTAAGCGGTCCTCTATATCATAGAAGTCCTTAACGCTACAGTCTTTCTTAATGACCACATCTCTGTATTCTGGTTCTTTCTCCTCATCTGTGAAATGAACAGGATATGTATCAGACTGACCATGTGGGAGTCGTGTTAGTAAACTTTGGATTCAGAAGGGGTGGAATTGCTTGATCTTCATACCTTCATCAGACACAGTGGCTCCAACTTCCCCCTCTTCCTTTTTCTCTGGAGAAGAATATGAATGTTTTAAAAGCTTACTTTTATAAGTAGTTCATCAGGTCATCACATTTGTACTTTGGGGTTCAATAGACTGAGACCAAATTGAATATCTTTCTTCCACCTAAACCTGGACAAAAATTTAACATTTCACAAACAAGGCTTAAAGGGTTAGTTCACCCAAAAATGAAAATTAGCCCATGATTTACTCACCTTCAAGTCATGTATATGACATTCTTCTTTCAGGCGAATAAAAGTTGAGTTATATTAAAAAAGTGGCTCTTGTAAGCTTTATAATGGCATTGACTATTGCTCTGTTTTTGAAGTCCATAAAAGAGCATCGGTATCCATATTTAAAACTTTATTAAGTAAAGTTTCTGCCGATCGCCTTCTGAATTCAGTTTATGGAAAATGTGTTGAAAGTGCCTCTGCAGTACCAGGTACGCTCGTCAGACGTCGCGTATGCATTTTGAACTCCGAGAAGGCACTTTCAACACTTTTCCACGGAAGGCGATCGGAATTAATTATTTTTAATTAATTAAAAAAGTTTTAAATATGTATATTTTTCTTACACTAATGCAACAATTTGTTTCAGAAGGCCTTTATTAACCCCCCAAAACCGTCTGGAGCATATTATTTGACGGACAGATGCATTTTTTATTGACTTCAAAAACAGAGCAACAGTTACTGCCTTAATAAAGCTTTGAAGAGCCAGGACTTTTTCAATATAACTCAACTTTTATTTGTCTGAAAGAAGAATGTCATATACACCTAGGATGACTTGAGGGTGAGTAAATCATGGGCTAATTTTCATTTTTGGGTGAACTATCCCTTTAAGTTTTGTCCCAGATGAGCTGTTTTAAATGAAAGCAACTTGCACTGACATATCGTAAAATATGTCAATGTCATTGTTTTGTCTCAAGATGCAAACCAGTCATGCTTTTTTCCTCAGGCATGTTTATAAAAGTTATTTAAAGGAACACTCCACTTTTTTTGAAAATAGGCTCATTTTCCAAGTCCCCTAGAGTTAAATAGTTGAGTTTTACCGTTTTTGAAACCATTCAGCCGATCTTTGTATCTGGTGGTAGCACTTTTAGCATAGCTTAGCATACATCATTGATTCTAATCAGTCCATTAGCATCTCATTCAAAAAATTAAAACTTGACTCTTCTACAGTTACATCATGTGCTAAGACCAACTGAAAATGAAATATTGCGATTTTCTACACCTTTATGGCTAGGAACTACTTTCTCATTCCTGCGTAATAGTCTCGGATCTTCGCGGCCGTACCATGGCTGCAGCGGCGCAATGATATTACACAGCGCTGAAAGTAGCCCCAAGCTAGGTAACTTTCAATGTGACTGGCACTAAGTTCATGTAGTTGCAGAGAAAGTTTCAAACTGACATCATCTGTGAAGGAACGCCGTTTCCAGACCGGAAGTAACTTTTCAGACTTTGATTAAAGATTACAGCGTCAAACATTTTTTTTCTGTGTATTAACTTGCATGGATTAATTGTTCACCCTAGACCTGTAATATGTGCTAACAAGGTAAATGGGTTCAATTTTGATTTCATGAGGACTTTAATCTAAGCCCTGTGTGCATTTTCACTAGTGGGTCCAGATTTTTGGAGCCCACTGATTCTTTCTCGATCAATAGTAACAGAACGTATCTCACAATTAAGCAGTTATTCAGTTGTTCATTCTCACCTGTTATCTCCATCACTCCCACTTTAATGGGCTCAGATTCTGCACTGGGCTCTCCAACTCCATACACATTAACAGCTCGAACACGGAACTTATACTGACGATCGGTGAGAAGGTTCTGGACATGGTATGAGGTGCTGTTACAGGAGGTCAGGTCATTCCAAGTGTTGTCCATCGAGTTCCAGATCTCCAGGTTGTATGACTGGACGATGCTGCCCCCATCGTAAGTGGGGCCATACCAGGACAGGGTGAGTGAAGACTTGCGGATGTCGGAAGCAGCGGGGATCCCGGCTGGGGGATCTGGCTTATCTGGGATACAGATTTACATCAGAAAGGTCAGCAATAGTTAGAAAGCTATGCATAGAAAGATAGGGAGACTTCTAGTAAATGTGCTTCACGTCAATATGTTTGATTAAAATGCTAATGAACCCATATATTCTTGCTGCTGATTTTAGATGGAGACATTTTTCAGACGGATTCTATAAAGAAATGTTGTGTTTCCATGTTTTATGGGGACATTCCATAGGCGTAATGCATTTTATACTGTACAAACCGTATTTTCTATCCCCCTACACTGCCCCTGCCCCTAAACCTACCCATCACAGGAGACATGCTGCATTTTTACATTTTCAAAAAACATCACAACAATCACAGGACAAGGATTTTGGATATTGCCATCTTTGTGGGGACATTTTGTCCCCATACCGTAGGGATTACCATGTTTTATGGGGACATTCCATAGGCGTAATGCATTTTATACTGTACAAACCATATTTTCTATCCCCCTACACTGCCCCTAAACCTACCCATCACAGGAGACAACGTAGGGATTACCAGTCAACACACACACACACACACACACACACACACACACACACACACACACACACACACACACACACACACACACACACACACACACACACACACACACACACACACACACACACACACACACACACACGTTGTGTTTCCATGTTTTATGGGGACATTCCATAGGCGTAATGGTTTTTATACCATATAAACTATATATTATATCCCCTACACAGCCCCTGCCCCTAAACCTACCCATCACAGGAAACATTCTGCATTTTGACATGTTCAAAAACATCACTTAGTGTGATTTATAAGATGTTTTCCTCATGGGGACCAAAACATGTCCCCACAAGTACAAGGATTTTGGATATTGCCATCTTTGTGGGGACATTTTCTCCCCATACCGTAGGGATTACCAGTCCACACACACACACACACACACACACACACACACACACACACACACACACACACACACACACACACACACACACACACAATGATGAGATACAGTCTATCATAATACCATCTGCTTCCTTCCCTTCTCTCATTATATGTCACATCCTGTCTTTGTTTACTCCCATACCTACGATGGTGAGATTGAGTGAGGCCTGCTTGGTGCCAAATTTATTCTGCAGTTCTAGAGTGTAGCAACCGCAGTGATCCTGGTCGCTCGCTGTGATTGTCAGCTGACTGCTGTTCTCTTTGGTCTCTATGGAAATGCCTCCACTTCCTGGCTGGATCTAAACAGGAGAAGAGTATATCATGTATCCTTGTATGTAGGTCTTTAGGCCTTAATTTTCTTATTAATTTTACAGCATTTTAAATTAATTGGGTGTTTGCTGTTTAGATTCTTATACCACTTTTATATCAAACAGATGCACCGTTTCAAGTCATGACAAAATTAAAAGTCATGCTGTATTTACTTAAAAATAAACCATTCAATATATACTTTAGATACATTACTATTAATAAATTAATAAAGACATTTATTTGAATATCAATTAATCAACCTACAGTTCTGGGGCGTGGTTGCCATCAAAAAATCACTATAGAATGGTGACTGTTTCAAAATGTTTAAGAACCACTGATCTGTCATCTTACAAATTCTCTGTCCTTCTCCAACTCTTCCTACCGGCTTTTTAAATTTGAGCCAGGTGCAAGTTATTGGTGTTGACCCTCCAAAGTTGCCCAACAGCGCCACCTTTTCTCCTGCCCTGATCTTCTGATCTCCAGAGAACTGCTGAAACTGGGGCGGAGAACCTGCATGGCATCATAGATGAACATAAGTTCACATTCAACACTCTCATGGTTAACTGCATTTTCTCTCTCTGTCTGTCTACTATCAGAATTGAATTTGTCCATGGCCAATATTCCTTAGATTAGTATGATTATGTCAGGGTTAGTAGGAAAATAATCTTACCCTGTTTGGCGGGAGCTGGTTTCTTCTTTATCCTAGCTTCATCTGCAGAAGATATGGAGCATGTATTGATGTAAGATAGATAAACAGTATCTACTGTAAATATTTGGAGAGACATATTTACATGATTATTAAAATAAACATTTAATTAAAGGGATAGTTCATGTTGTTCTAAACTGTTTCAATTGATGGATTTAAAAATGCCTAAAAAAATCATCTTTTTGTTTTGTTTCACAGAACAAAGAAAGTCATACAGTTTTAGAATGACATGAGGGTGAATAAATAATGATGATTTTTCATTTTTGGGTGAACTGTCCCTTTAAGGGGAGGTACTACAAGCATAAATAATGATTTGTTAAATAACAAGACAGAAGGGTCTGAAAATGACCAACCACAGGGAAAAAAAGAAATCTGTGGAGCCTGTTTTGCTTTTGTTATCGGTCTAATACAAATAAGTGCATATTAATTAAAATGAGCATATTTGAGATTTATTATTATATTATTATATACACAATACATATTTTAACACCACTAAGTTTGATTGCAGAAAATAAAAATGTTCTATTGCTCCCCTTAAAATGGACAAATGACAGACTCTCCATTCATTAGCGTAAAACAATCCACTAATCAGCCATGTTGACATTCCCAACATATCATTGCACCATGTAAAAGGAAATAACTTGTCAATAGTCATCTGTGGGCGCATCTGAGAATTGACAGGAGTTCTAAGGAAACTGTCGCTCCTGATCAGCATCCAGGGAAAGAGTGTCTGTGTGAACACTGTGTCTTGCTGGAATTCCCCTTATATGGGCATGCTAAATATAGGGTCTCCAAGATCCAGGAAGCAGTGTGTCTCTCTCTCCACTATTTATTTAAGGTTTGATCGCCGTCAAGAAACAATGCAACATGTAAACCCCACTAATACTCCAGCACAGACCAAACAGAGAGAGTGAGAGAGGGGAGAACAGGGTAAGGAAGACAGAGAGGACAGTCAGATCTTTATGTGTTTCAGCTCACAGAAGTCTACCATTTTAGGCCTTCTCTTCTGTCTCCAACTGATTCTCTCATATCTTTAATTTCCTCTCTTATGCTTGGACACACCTGAGTTTTTTCCACAAGGACTGTGGGAATACAATGTACTCTCAGCTGCCTGTCCTGGTATTTGCCTGTTACATGCTTTTTGTGCTTTAAATTTAAATCACTTTGACATTGTTTGCTAAGCACATAATGTGAATGTGAGCTACTCAGCTGTCTTAAAGGCTACCATGCTTACGAAATACTAAAGAACAAATACAGCAGTGCAACTGGTTGCCTAATGTTCCAAAACAATATCGGCTGAGTTTATTTTTTACTCCACCATAATCACATGGATTAAAACACAGGATTTAGTGTGACAGTTGTGTTAAAAACTACTGTACAGGCAAACTGTTTGAGCGCCACAGATACAATCTGCCATCAGATACAGCGGACGGCAATCCTCCATGGATAGAGTGCGCGTGATGACCATTGTCCTGTCTATGGGGTCATCTTCTCAAATGACAAATATTTTTGAAAGGGAAATCTATGTAGGACTAAATGCTTCTACCAACTTCTACCGTTTCTCGAAGTTTACTGAAATATTCACTACACGTGGTTAGCTTTAAGAGGGGCAACACAAACACAAGGCTTATTTACAATACGCCAAAACCAGATATTTGGTGTAAATGTTTGTTGCAAACAAGAAAATGTAATTCCTATGCAACTATAAGACCATGCATGAATATTTGTCCACCAACAGCAGTAAGATTTTTTTCTATTGATGATATATGGACATAAAAATGCATTTACTTATGTACAGAGGTGTATTACTTTAAAGGAGTAGTTCACTTTAAAATGAAAATTTACTCAACCTCATGCCATATGACTTTCTTCTTTCTTATGAACACAATCGAAGTTTGTCAAGCTTATCTAGCTTCCGTGCAGAAAGTGTAACGCCTCTCGCAGTTCAAAACACTCACGCTACATCCAACGTTATACGTCGGTTGCGCTTTTTCATTTCATCAGTTGAATACGGAAAGCGGTCTGGCGGAAGCTAGATATTTTACTTTAGAAAGTTTTAAATATGGATATTGTTATTACAAAAGCTTCGCTTCAGAAGGCCTTAACCCCCTGGACCCGCGTGGGGTATGTTTATGACAGATGGATGCACTTTTTTGAGCTTCAAATTTTAATGGACCCCGTCACTGCCATTATAATTCTTGAAAGTGTCAGGATATTTCTTAATATAACTCTGATTGTGTTCATCAGAAGAAGAAAGTCACATACACATATGGCTTGAGTAAATCATGGGGTAATTTTCATTTTAAAGTGAACTAATCCTTTAAAGGGATAGTTCACCCAAAAATGTTAATTCTGTTAACATTTAATCACCCTCATGTCGTTCTAAACCTGTAAACATGTATGACTTTATTTCTTCTGTGGAACATCTAGGAAGATATTTTGATGAATGTTGGTAACCAAAACAAAAAAATGCAATGGAAGTCAATGGGAACCAAAACAGTTTGGTTACAAACTTGCGATAAACTAAGAAAGCCATTCAGGTATGGAACAACATGGGGGTAAATTATGAATTTAATTTTTCCCCCTACAATTTTCAAGGTTCTCTCTTCACCTAAATATGAAAATGTTGTTATTGTTTATTCATATTGAAATATGTATGACTTTCTTTCTTTAGTGGAGAACAAGATGAGATATTTATAACTGAATGTCCAAGCTTGGTGACCATGAAGACTTGGAATTATGTTCATGTGCAGCATGTAATACTTTTATATAATTTGTGTAGCTTATGGAATCATATGAAAGAGGGCTAAAATTTTTGGGTGAACTATCCCTTTAAAAATAATCTAATAACAAATCAAGTAAACAGGCCACAGCAGGTGTCCTTACTCACTTTCTGTAGTGGGAGTTGTAGAAGAGCTCTTCCTGTTCTTCTTATTTGCTGATGGGTCAGAAGGATCTAGAAAAATGCAATACAAATAATATTTTTGATTTAATTAAATCCTAATTATCAGTTTTGGGAGGAATTTGTTACAGTTGCACCCTCACTCAACACTATGTTTCCAATTACATGGATAAAGAGAGGTCTAGGAGGCAAGACACTTACCATCTACAGTGATCATACAGGAACACTCTGCTTTACCATGTGCAGTCTCTGCTCTGCATGTGTAACGTCCTTCATCCTCCGGTAGAGCCTTGTCGATTGTAAGTGAACACTTTTCACCTGATGTAAAAACGAGAGGCAGAATTGAATGACAAGTGTGTTTCGTCATTGTAAACACATAGCTGTTATGTCTGAGCTGACAACTAAATTGTTTAAATTGTTCAAATTTAGCTCAGCTGTTTTCTAATATTCAGAAGCTTCAAATTCTAAAATGGTTCTCCATAAACTTTAGTAAAAGTAAATGGTTCCACTAGCACAAATTATTCATATGAATACATCACCACCACAAATGTCTGATAAAAATGTAAGAAGTTCAGGAGCTGGTCTTCTTAACTGACTTTTTTTTTTTAATTTAAAGGAATAGTTCACCCAAAAATTAAAATTCTGTCATCATTTACTCACCCTCAAGTTGTTCCAAACCTGTATGAATGTCTTTCTCCTGCTAAACACAAAATAATATATTTAAAAAATATGGGTAACCAAACAGTTGATGTACCCCATGGACTTCTGTAGTATGGAAGATAAAGAATATGGAAGTCAATGGGATCCCATCAACTGTTTGGTTACCGACAATCTTCAAAATATCTTCTTTTGTGTACAGCAGAAGAAAGCAATTCTTGAGAAGAAGAAGAAGAAGAAATACATTTCGGGTGAGCTATCCCTTTAAGAATAAAGTTATACAAAGCAATTTATTTCAATAGTCTACTTTGTACATTCTGTTATAAGTAACCATGCATCTACATGCCAACTAACTATCATTAGAATATTAGTAGACTTTCTGCCTAATATCTGCTATCACTTTATTTTGATGACCCCCCCAACAGACATTCAACTAAGTAACTTTGCAACTCCATGTCAACTTATTGACATGTACAGAAGTTACAAAGTAAATTAGTTAGTAAATTGTCTAAAGTGGACAATCGAAAAAGTGTATTCCCAATTTGCATTTTTATTCCCAAAAAACATCTCTTAATGTTCTTATCTTTTTGTTATACAAAACTTAAGAAGAATTTGAATTCCGGAAAATATTGTTCTTAAAAACCATGGTAAATAAGCTCTAAAAAGTTAACCTCCAACTTGTCTTAAAGCGCCAAAGATGTTCAATGAATTTATTGGACTGTTACTGTCAAATATAAGGCTTGTCAAAATAAGATGTTCTTAAGAATTTCTCAAGAATTGCATTTAAGAACATTCTTGCAAACTTGAGAAGATATTGAATCCAGCCCTTACTTTATAAACATAAAATCCCAACCCGATCTCACAGCAAATCATATTTTATGAGGTGGCTAATTCGTACTACGACCTCATTCGTACAATATTTTTTAAAAGCGTCATCAGGAAGGACCACCCCTAACCCCGCCCCTAAACCTACCCATCATTGGGGTCTAGACAAATCATACGAGTGAGATAGCCACCTCGTATAATTGCTGTGAGACTGCGTTAAAAATCCACCAGAACAACAGCGAGCCTAAAGCACTGGATAATGCATTCGTGTAGGGGACACCCATCACACCCTGTTTGATTTAGACTCAGAGGGAATCCTCTATTGCTATTTCAGAACTTTCTAATTGTGACCCAGGTGGTCATTCTGTCTCATGTGAGTGTTATGGGATAGGGAGACCTTAAACCCTCAGATCGAATAACCTAATGTGAATGAGCTCAAAGAGCCAAGATAACACTCACTGAGTGCTCCAGTTGGCCATGATTCATGAAGCAGCCTCAGATTTAAGATCATGCCTCTCAGTATGTGATTTACAACACAACACAGAACAGAACACTAAAGTAGGGAATAGGAAGAGAGGTTTAACTTGTCCACATCAATAAATACAGTCTTAAAATAAAACATTGATGGTTCTGAACATTTAACATCCATGGAACCTTTCCATTGCAGAAAAGAAACTGTTGTTTAACTAAGACAAAATGGTTCTTTTAACAAAAGGTTCTTTGGGGAACCAACATCTCTGTGAAATCCCCTTTTAGAACATTTGTTTTTAAGAGTGTTCCTCTATACAGACCCAAGGTTACCACATTGGACTTGTCTGTCACATTTAAACTTCTATTAATCAAGACACAAATAACTGTTCAGAAAATACAAGATCAATAGTTTTGTTGCATTGTAATTTTTAAATTGTGGTTGAATGTATCAACTTTTATACCTTCCTGTGATAAGATAATGAACTTGGATGGCTTCACAATTTTCCCATCAAGTATCCAGGTGATGACAGCTTGGGGGTCAGAGGTCACCTGACACTCTAACCTCAACTTCTCTCCATCCACCACAGTGATGTCACCGAGAGACTGTGTGAAAACAGGCGGCTTTCCAGCATCTGTCTCTCCCCCGTTCACAACTTTTGCCTTTTTATCGTTTGTCTCTGTTATTTGTCCATCATTTGTCTTTTTCTTGGGACTGGCTTTCTCCTTGTTTTCAGTTGTCACTACATCAGTGCTGCTGGCTTTTTTCTCTGTTGTTGCGTTTTCCTTTACATTAACCTTTTTATCACCATTTACGCCATTGACACCACTTTGCTTTTCCTTCTGGGGTGTCTTGGGTGCTGGTTTTGATGAATTCTGTTCTTTTCCCTCAGTCTTCTCTGCTTCTGGTGCTTGTTTTTTGTTGAGCGCGGACCTGAAGTCTGAAGGTGCGCCGCTTGGGGGTGGTGTGGCAGCAGGTGCTTTGGATGAACCATCTTTCTTGTTAAGCAACGATCTGAAGTCCACCTTTGTTGGGGTGCTTGTCTTGATCTCGGAACCCGTCTTAGGCCCTGCCCGGGGCTTTAGAGCTGCCCTAAAATCTGTCATCTGTCTTCCTTTGCTGACCTCTAAATAATAAAAAAAGCAAATATAAGAAAGTTCCTTTCGTCAATCCCTCTCAGCTCCTTTGGTAGAGGTTCCTTGTGGTTCCACACGCTGTAAATGGATATGGGTATCCAGTTGTATGAACGTTCCTTCAGGATCCCACTGATCCAGTGACTTTGTGGAGGTCCTGCTCTGTCTGTGGCTTCCAGTCACTGCGCAACACTCTGTTCTCCCCACTCAAACCACTCTTGGGACAACCCCTCTGGACCAGAATGAAAGAGGGAGGAGAGAACAGAGAGTAGAGAAAGGACAGAGGGAAGGAAAGAGATATGTGAGCGTGGGGAGTGGGGAGTGGAATCGGATTGTTTAAGAGCTTAGACTCCATTCTATAATAGGTTAATTGGAGACAGGAACACATTTCATATCTGTGTGGCATCAAAGGGGGAAGCGCCATTGCCTTATTAGGGAAACACTTCCAGTGCATGGGCATCAACACAGCAGAACAGAGCTAGGAGGTAAACAGATGGCAAGATAGCATCAGAATCTGATTCATTATGTTAAGGACAAAATCACAGATACAAATCTTCAGTCTATCATCGCCTGATTTGGAATTACATTCATTAAACAGCAAAAACCTTTCCTCGTTGAAAGTTTAATCATGAGAAAAGGAAAGGAGAGTTTAAGGCCCTTTGGTGCTTGGACAGAAACCAGAAAAGAAGTGTTCTGGTTATTGCGTGGGTGTTTCTTTGGATGTGCCTAACTTTATGACCTCTCTATGAAGGCCCCTCATTGGGCCATTTTGAAGATGCATTTCACCAATCAGAGTTGAGTTGCATGTCTCCAACAGTTTATATTAAAATGTTACATGGACAGCCTTATATGGCTATGAACCTCACTGTTACTCTTCTACTCGTGCGTGTGTGTGGAAGATGGACACAACATGGGAATGTCTCCTAGATAAAATAGCTTTCTGTGCTGTTTTGCTTCAGCACAAGGTGAATTGGTGAGTGAACTTTCCATTGCTGCTGGTTTCAAGCAGTCAAACTCACATCTTCAAATTGATCTCTCTTATATTCAGTGGGGACTGGGAGTCCAATCCTCAATGGGAATAGAGGTGTTAGAGATAACAATAATGATGAGATTGGATATGTGTCTTGAGTCATGATGGACAGAGTGCAACCACTGACATCTGATGAAATGTCCTCCATTAGATGTCCACCAAGAGAAACATTTTCAAATAGTACATTTAAAAGACAAAGTCTCATTTTGTGTTGGCAAAAAGCTGAAAAACACATTACTATTGTATAGGTTTTAAACTCTGGTCAGCAAAATCCAGACTCTATTGTTAACAAAAACAATGGTTCAAGCATACATCATGAAAAGACCCTCACCTCTGCTTCTTAGGAGTATACGCAGGAACATTATCCAGACTTATTAGGAACAAACAAAGAGAGCGAGCATCTCATTTTTAACTGCCACCTTTATGCATTATCCTCAGTCATTTCCACAGCTTTACTCTGCTGTAAACATCTCTTTTGGCTTGGAACCTAAGCTCTCTTCAATTTTAATGCAGTGCATACCATGGTGAAGACAAATACCGATTGTAAAAAAAAGCCAACTATCAAAAGTAAACAACGAGGGTAACACTTTACAATAAGGTTCATTAGTTAACCCTTTGACACGTACGATCAAACCCGTGTGATCAATCTATGCTGGTCCCTGGTGCGTACGATCACACTGGTGTGATTAGAACGCTCAGTGATCAACTGCCAAATTCAAATTTAAAATCTGCTTTAGCGCGCTGACTGGCGCTGAGCCAAAGACTGAGTGAGTGAGAGACTGACTGAGCTCAGTGTCTTTTAATGTTTATTTTAGGTTTTATACACATCAAATTACATTACACAACCACAAAAATATCAGCAAAAACTAAATATAGTTTGTAATTGCATACATATATAACAGCAAGATATCAGTGTTGTAAACATACGTGTAATAACATTACGTGATAACATTACCGATCAACTAACACAACCATTTTCTACTCTGTCCCTCACGTAGTGTCATATATCAGGAGAAGGGGATGATCTTGTGTTGTAAATCCAGCAGGCTCCGACTCCCTATCAGTGTTGTAAACATATAACGTAATGTTCACGGCGGCACAGACGCCCACAGCCAGTGGTAATTTTACCGATCAACTAACTAACACAATAATCATTTTCTACACTGTTCCCTCACGTAATGTCACATAGGGTGAATTCAGGGTGATTGGGACACTTTTACCAAGTCATCGCAATGCCAAAAAGTGTCCAAACCACCTTGAATTCACCCTATATCAGGAGAAGTGGATGATATTGTGTTGTAAATCCAGCAGGCTCCGTCAGCGTTGTAAACATAATGGCGGCTCGGATGTATCCCGTGATAACTTTACAGATCAACTAACACAATCTTTTTCTACCCTGTTCCCTCACGTAATGTCACATACATCAGGAGAAGTGGATGATCTTGTGTTGTAAATCCATGAGCACCGACTCCTGTCAGTGTTGAAAATATATAATGGCGGCGCCCCGCCCACAGCCCGTGATAACTTATCGATCAACAACCACATCATTTATTTGTTTTTATTTTTATTATTTAAACCATAAGGAGTTCACTTGCATATATTTAATTTAGTCAGTAAGCATTTTGCATAAAAAAATTATACAAAATAAAACATCACGTGTCAAGTTTGATGTGTTACCATGGAAATTAGAACACATGTCATTTTATAATAACGGTCGCGTTAAAAAACTCACGCCAGGCTGCCAGTCTGAATATTTAGAACGTACGTGTGAAAGGGTTAACATACGTAGTTAACATGAACTAATAATGAACTGCACTTATAAAGCATTTTTTTATCTTTGTCAATGTTAATTTCAACATTTACTAATGCATTATTAAAATCTTGTTAACATTAGTTAATGCACTGGGAACTAACATGAACAAACCATGAACAGCTGGATTTGTATTAACTAACGTTATCAAAGATTAACTAATGCTGAACAGAGGTGTTGATCAGGGTTAGTTATTGTTATATGCATTAATGTTAACTAATACAACCTTATTGTAAAGTGTTACCGGAATGAGACCTGTAACTTTACTATCATGAACATCACCTAATTTATCCACATAAGAAGTGCTGTTTATACTCAACATCTCACACATACTTTCCCAGTACACAAACTATAGTAAGCTGTGACTCTCTGTAAGCAGCGCTTATTGTAATCAGTTTTGCTAAATTTTCAAGAGAAAAAAAAATTATCAATAATAATTTATTCAAGGGCAAAGCAAAAGTTCATTACTCTTTCCTTAAAGAACACTCAGATTACTAACACATGACATGACTTCCTTCAAATTGTTTATGAGGCCAAAAAGATCTAACAGGACTAAAGATTATGCCTGAAGTGAATAAACAAAATCTCACATTTTCCAAAAACGTTCAATGTCACAACATAAAATGTGTTTGATCTTTCAATGCGTGTTCTGATTACAAGGCGACTGTTGCATCAGGGATAACTGGATGAAAACAACTGGAGAGAATATGATGGCAGGAATGTTCCGGAATAAAGAACAGATATGATTTGGGTCGATAATGTTTACCTTTTAAATATGATAACCGCAGTTCTATATTACCCTTTATTTAATGGTGTCTGTGTTACAGTATAATTATTAATTTCTGAGTTTAGTAATAATAACTAACTACATGCTACATCTAAACAATTCTTGTTGCTTGCTAAATGTAATCTATAATCAAAACCAGAATCTCAGTCAAAGCTTCAGTTATTAGAGCCTCAAGACTATTGGTGCTTACATGTGAACATATACTTTAGAAACTGCATTTTCTCCTAGTGTGTGGTGCCCTGAACACAACAAGCACGCCAGAACTGGAGTACACAAGTCATAACTTTCTAAAACCATTAATAAACACTTTTTCTTATCTCCTCCTTGCATTTGAATTATGACAATACTCATAACACATTCCGAAACAGTAAAACAGCACAGGGTGTGACAGAATAGAGGGGACATCCCTTAATATCCATGCACTACTCAACACGATCTCATGAGAATGGAGAGGCTCTCATTTGGGGCAGACAAGCAAGGGGACACTGTTTACAGAACAGCTTGTGTGGTCTTCTTCTTTTGAGACCAGAACCTTATATGTCCATGAAGACTTGGACCTCCAGATCAATCAGCACCTCTCATACCAGCAGGGCTTCTGCGTAGTTCAACAATGTTTTTTTTCATAGGGTGTAGTAATATATAGTGTTTCAGACTGGTCAAGCTTGCACATTTCACTTTGAAATATGGTTGTTAGTATATCATCAGTTTAAGATTCATGGCTTAGTCTAAACTTAGTTGCTTTTGTACTGTATAAGATATATGTAGTAGGCTATGCTGACAATTACATTTTCTATTATTATTATTTTTTTAACCCTGCAAAGCCTGACATGTGAAATAATATATATTTTTAGACAAAATCCTAAAATATGTGTTTTATGTTATCGTATTGATACATAAGGTGTTTATGGTCCATATGCTATATGAAGAACACACTTAAGGAGGAAATAACCTCAACTTCCATATGCACACATATCCCACAATGCACCGTAATAAATAGTGTACAGCCGATGTACACACAGCGGCTGTCCGAGTTCGCTCACCTGTTTTCATTCACTCCTGCAAGTGGATTAGTGGACTAAAGTAGGGAATAGTGATTGAGGGTTTAGGGAGCGATTTCGGATCCAGCCTATAGGCCTCACCTTTTGCTCTGCTGCAAAGGAAAGTAACTTACCTGTGTGTTTGCTTATACCTGTTTATCAATGATCATGCTCTCTGTGTTCAAAATAACTACTCATACCTTGACATAGGATATATATAGGCCTACCCGTGTCTTCGTTAATGAATGTTTCCAGGCAACTCCCCCCTCCCCCTTATATTCCCTTAGTTGGCTTAAGATTGTCTCTAATTATTTTGACCTGAAATACCTTTGGATTTCTGGATAGCGATCAATTACTGTTCCTTGAGTTTTGAATACTTTTTTGTTTTGAAAGATTGAATATTTACCTGTATACTCACATCACGTTACTTGCCGGTTTTCTTGTTGAATAAACTCCTGCACCTGGGTTCATCTCCAGTTGAAGTGTGTCATTACAACAGTTTGTTATTGTTATTTATATGGCCAAAAGTAAGATACAATTCTTATAGATTACTATACATTGCTTTTAATCTAAGTTGCCACTCTGTATCTTCCAATAGCTATCTAATATCTTAGATAATATTTAAATGTGTAGAATTATAAAGCTCTGTATTTTTAATTGTGGGGTGCAAAACATAATGCAATGCAATGATAATTGAGATGTATAGAAGTACACATTCCTCAAAAGCCTGTTGTATCATTGAAACTTATATTATAACATGACTTTTCTAAAAACAAAAAAGCAAAACAATGAATTGATAAACTAAACCTAAGTTGCTTCAGTAAATGTCCATCTTTGAATATTAATTAAATTATTTAAATTATTCTCACGTTTACTTTATAAAGACGAGTAAAGATTGAATACCTTTTATGCTAAAAAAGGTATATAAGTAAATTATCAGTCAGATGACAGAAGACATGTAGTAGATTAATTTTTTAAGCAACGTTTTGATCATGTTGATATTTTGAGGCCTTAGAAATTCAAGTATCAAATATGATACAATAAGATTTTTTATTATTATTGCTAAAATGTAGGCTTAACTATAAATGATTATGAATAAAATAATAATTATGAATTATTATTGTTTTAATGATTTTTTAAAATATAAATCATGTAGTCTATAAACTCAAGGCCTATTCAAGGTCCAAGGAAAGTATTTTAGTAATTTCTATGGTTACACATTGTTTTTAGAGTCATTAGAAATGGTATAAATGTTATGCGTTTGTGTAAACGCACATAAATGTTTAATCCCAAAATGATTAAAACTAATACAAATATATGATTATATTTCTAAGAACTTGGGTTGTTTTAAACTAGCTACATTTTTACAAGGTTTCTTCTTTTCATTATCTCAGACATCCATTTAAATACATTACCACCTTTTTCTATGAATCACATTTAAACAAATAGAAACCAATGATTTTGTGATTCAACATTACTAAAGTAGTGGGCCATTCCATACTATAGAGCAGGCTAGATTTCATATTTCTCAAATCTGTATTAAAGTTGTAAATCTAGACTGGGGGGGAAATGATAAGGTCTGCCATCTTGTGGTAGATAATGTAAAATCTGTCCTCATTTGAAATGGGGGTAAGAGAAACAATAAGCATGTTTTCTGTTATCTGTCTGTATGAGAATAATGATGTCAGATTTGTATTCTTTATGTAAATCAGTTTAATGCTTCTTTGACCTAAATATTGAATAACTGGACCAATCTGTACATAAGTTGACCAATATCTCCTCTAAACAGTATCAACCCAAAACAGACGACCAGATTGGACAATGCAGCAGACACGTCACAATGGGCGTGATTACATTGCACTTACTTCCGCATTACTGTACTGAATGTATTCAATAAAACTGGTTTTGGAGTCAGTTTCGCGTTGTTAGAAAAACTTGACTTAGAAGCAGTTTTTTTTTTCTTTCCGTAAACAAAATTTGTAACCATTCATTTTCATAAAAATATTTACATGAAGTAATCACATCAAAAGTGGACGTGATAGCCTAACCAGCGTATGAAATCAATAACGTTAGGCTATTTAATCGTCTTGAAGAGTGAACTGCATCATAACTGAAAGATGTTAAAAGCGATTATTCTAATTGGGGGACCTCAAAAAGGTGAGACTTAAGTTATTCTTTAAACTGTACGAACGTTATGAATGAAAGATAACTGATATTGCAACAGTATCACATTACGATGACGTGGCGCAAAGGACTTGTGATAGCGTCCGATATCGGATAACTAAACAACATAGTTTACCATCTTAATATAAAAGTATGAAATACTAGGCAATGTGGAGATTAAAACTTTATAGAAAACGTATTTCATTAAAATGCCCTGCGTTCAGGTACCAGGTTCCGCCCCCTGTCATTCGAGGTGCCCAAACCACTGTTCCCTGTGGCAGGAGTTCCCATGCTGCAGCATCACATAGAAGCCTGTGCTCAAGTAAGTCACTGTCAGGTGTTGTTTGTGTTAAGATCATATGTAAAGTCTATTCAATTAAACATTACATTCCTAAAAATAACGTTTTTTTATTGACATCCATGGTTGCGTAGCATTCATGGAACCTTTCCATTGCACAAAAGTTTTTTTTTTTTTACAGTGTAACGACAATGTTTCTTTATATTATTAAAATGTTCTTCGCACTTCTTTTGAGAAATGTTCTTCGCACTTCTTCTAAGAACTGTTCAGTGAAAGGTTCTTCGGGGAACCCAAAATGGTTCTTCTATGGCATCACTGTGAAAACCCCATTTTGCAACCTTTATTCTGAAGAGTGTATTTACAGTAATCAATATAAAATATGCCATGGTTTATTCTCTTACAGGTTCCTGATATGAAAGAGATTATACTAATAGGGTTTTATCAGCCCAATGACGAGCTAAACCGCTTCATTTCTTGTGCTCAGCAGGAGTTTAAAATCCCAATAAGGTAGGTGCGAGTTCAAATCAGTGGACATTTTAAATAAAACAAATGAACATTTTTGCATTATATGATGGCTACTATATTAATATGTTGTCTCACATATCTGATAGTCCTGTGTTTAAAAACCAAGTAAATCAATTATATAGGCTTAAACAGACTTTTTCATATAAATTTGAAGGTACCTGCAGGAGTTTACCGCTTTGGGTACTGGTGGTGGAATCTACCACTTTCGTGACCAGATCCTGTCTGGGGGTCCAGCTGCATTTTTCCTCATGAATGCTGACGTATGCTCCGAGTTCCCCTTGCAGGAAATGCTGCGGTTCCACCGTCAACATGGCGAGGATCATTGTGGAGTCTTACTTGGAACTACAGTAGGTTTAACTTTAGTAAATAAGAGAGTGGATAATATGATTTTGGGAATTGAATCCAAACGTTTCAAAAAGTCTCTCATTGCAGGCCAATAGAACACAATCTCTGAACTACGGCTGCATTGTGGAAAATCATGAAACAAATGAGGTACTATGAATAAAGATGTACAAGATTGCTTTCTTGTACATTAATTCATATGAGGTGAAGGTCAAACATTCAGTTTAATAAATGCCATTAAGATGATGCTTACATTTACAGTATGCTAATTATCACTTATTTTCTTTCAGGTGCTCCATTTTGTGGAGAAACCCAGTACATTTGTAAGTGACATTATCAACTGTGGTATCTATTTGTTCACACCAGATATATTTGCCCATATTGGGAAGGTTTTCCAGAGGAACCAGCAAGAGAGGATCCAGTGAGTGTCACTGACATAATTCAGCACCTAATCCACATTGCATCCTTCACTGGAGAGATTTACATGTATAATAGGTCAGTCTGACCTGTTTGCACTACAATTAGTTCTTTTTTCCCACAGAGAAGAGCTCACTTATGGCAAGCAGATGCCAGAGCTGATTCGGCTGGAGCAGGACATCTTTACAACTCTCGCAGGACAGAAAAAACTGTTTGTCTACAAAACGCAACATTTCTGGAGTCAGATAAAGTCTGCAGGGTAAATCTGTCTTTCGATTGTGTTCTTTCATCTCTCCCTTTAAACCACTGTTCCTTACATACAGTACATTATGTTTTATAATACAGGTCAGCAATATACGCTAGTCGTTTGTACCTCAAGCAGTATCACCAGACACATTCTGAGAGACTGGCCAGAAACCAAGACGGAACTCCCAAAATAAGAGGTATGTTGCATGAATTATTCTCTCTGAGCAAGATTAGCTCTATAAAGCTATTGTTTTATTAAACATAATTACCTACACTGAACAAAAATTGTGTAGAAATATTTTTCATTCATATATTGCAAGTAATTTTTTTGTTTTTTACAATGGATTACAAAGAAACATAATTGACTTAAAAGTGAAATTTTGAAGAAGAAGAAAGACTACTTTAATTATGCGAAGCTATTACAATTAATTATGCAAAGTCACTGAAAATGATTGGTTTTCCCACCTTCAGGAGATGTTTATATCCACCCTACAGCAAACATTGATCCCTCTGCTGTGGTAAGTTCATGGATAACATCATGTATAAAGATATATTTCTGTATTGTACTCAACTTGTTTCTCTCTGTTCAGCTGGGCCCTAACGTTTCTATTGGCAAAGGGGTGACGATTGGAGGAGGCGTAAGAGTGAGGGAGTCCATCATTTTACATGGAGCCGTGTTACAGGTTTAGTGTCTCCATGCTCACATTTGCAACAATGGCAATCAGACATTAGAAATAAAAGTAAAATTAATAAATAAATATTTTGGTCTCTGTTTCAGGACCACTGTTGTGTGTTGAACAGTATTGTTGGGTGGGACAGTACAGTGGGGAAATGGGCAAGAGTAGAAGGAACTCCAAGTGACCCCAATCCCAACGATCCTTATGCCAAGATTGACAGTGAGACCCTGTTCAGGGACGGAGGTCTAACCCCATCCATCACCATCCTCGGTATGAAGATCTTGCTTCTATTACAATCTAGTGGCAACATATCCTGTTGAAAAAAACAGCATATGCTGGTTAGGTATGTTTTGAAGCATGGCAGCTGGTTTAAGATGGGTTATGCTGGTCCTTAGTTGGTCATGAGCTGGTTTAAGCTGGTCCTGAGCTGGTTATAAGCACTTGACCATCTTAAACCAGTTTATGACCAACTAAGGAACAGTTTAAACCAACTGCCATGCTTCAAAACATACCTAACCAGCATATGCTGTTTTTTTCAACCAGGTAGGTAGATAACTAAATATAAGTAGGGCTGTCATATTGATTAATCACAATTAATCGCATCTAACATAAAATTGAATGTTTATATATATATATATATATATATATATATATATATATATATATATATATATATATATATATATATATATATATATATATATATATATAATATAATATAATCTCTATTAGGCATAACATTATGAACATTAGTGCGTGGGATAAGTACAGTGGGCAGCAAGTGAACATTTTGCCCTCAAAGTTGATATTAGAACCAGGAAAAATGGCCAAATTGTGATGGCTAGACGACTGGGTCAGAGCATCTCCAAAACTGCAACTCTTGTGGGGTGTTCCCGGTCTGCATTGGTCAGTATCTATCAAAAGTGGACCGGCGACAGGGTCATGTTCCGCGTGGGGAGTGAAGGCTGACCCGTGT
Source organism: Gobiocypris rarus (assembly GCA_023029165.1). Lineage (NCBI taxonomy): Eukaryota > Metazoa > Chordata > Actinopteri > Cypriniformes > Gobionidae > Gobiocypris > Gobiocypris rarus. The sequence continues at coordinate 11,716,508 of CM040921.1, forward strand.
GGATGCACTATGAGAAGAAGGCAAGCCGGCGGAGGTAGTGTGATGTTTTGGGCAATGTTCTGCTGGGAAACCTTGGGTCCTGCCATCCACGTGGATGTTCCTTTGACACGTACCACCTGCCTAAGCATTGTTGCAGATCATGTACACCGTTTCATGGAAACAGTATTCCCTGGTGGCTGTGGCCTCTTTCAGCAGGATAATGCACCCTGCCACAAAGCAAAAAATGATTCAGGAATGGTTTGAGGAGCACAAAAATGAGTTTGAGGTGTTGACTTAGCCAACACCTTGAAACTCACAGGACTTAGAGGATCTGCTGCTAACATCTTGATGCCAGATACTACAGCACGCCTTCAGGGGTCTAGTGGAGTCCATGCCTCGACGGGTCAGGACTGTTTTGGCAGTATAAGGGGGACTAACACAAAATTAGGTCATAATGTTATGCCTGATTGGTGTGTATATACAGCTCTGGAAAACATTAAGAGACCACTTTTAATTGAGAAATGTTAAATTAATAATAAGATAAATATAATATAATATTAGAGTACAGTTAAAAAATGTCTTGATATTCATTCAAAATACAGTAAAACAGTAATATAATGATATATTATTACAATTTAAAATAATGTTTTCTATTTTAGTGTATTTAAAAAATTAATTTATTCCTGTGTTGGGAAAGCTAAATTTTCAGCAAGTAACTCCAGTCTTTAATGTCACATGATCCTTCGGAAGTCATTCTAAGATGCTGATATGGTGCTCAAGAAAATATCTAATTATTATCGAAGTTGGAAAGCTCAAAAGAACAGTATTTATTTGACATTTGCAACAATGTGAATGTCTTTACTGAATATTTAATACATCCTTGCTCAATAAACTCAATACTATTTAATTTTTTATTAAATCTTATTGACCTCAAGCGTTTGAACAATATAATACAATCATGTTGTAACTGCAATTACTGATTATGATCTGTGGAGCGTTTTAAACAAATGAATGAGATGTAATGGTAGGTGCAGTCCAGAAGGTGGAGCTGTTCCTAAAGAAATTATTACAATGAATCCTCATTTATGTGGCAACAGTTTTTCCACAACAGGAAGCTTGTCTGATCATCTCCACTCTATATTTTTTTTCTTGTAGGTTGCAATGTGAATATTCCATCAGAGGTCATCATTCGAAACTCTATCGTCTTGCCTCATAAAGATCTCAACAGGAGCTTCAAAAACCAGATTATTCTATAGAAGACACTTTCCTCTTTTGCCTTTCTGAATAAATACCGTACATTGGGTCATGTAGAAAGCATAGGATGTAGAAAGCCTAAAGATTGCACAATGTTTAATGTTCGTCATTGTATTTAATGTTTATGTATTTGGTATTTACTGTTCAGAGGAAAAGAGTCAAATTGTAGTAATATATTGCAGTAATATAGTATGAATATGGTTCAACAATGGGATATTTTCCTGATAATTTCAGGAATGGGAATGTTGTATTTAATCTCACTCTATGCTGATGTACCAGCCTTATCCACATACAGTAACATAACACTTGATTTTACTTATATATTTTAGCTTTATTTCTTAATACCTGTATTGCCTTTTTAGCTAAATGAGGAGTGAGCAATGACGTATTTTTCTAGAAACTGACAGATTTGAAGGCACATCGTTTTGGTAGGAACAGAAAAGAATGGAGAAAAGGTTTAGGGGATTTTGGTAATTTTTCCTGTTTTCAATTCAACTCAAATATATTTGTATAGCGCTTTTCACAATACACATATTTTCAAAGCAGCTTTACAGAAAGTGCATTTAATAAATTCTGTTACAACCATTTATTAAAATCATCTTAACCACAGAAACATCAGAACATGTCAAGTTTATTATGTAAAACTGAGTCCACTGTGACACAGAATGATCCTGATGCTTTTATATTTTAATAAAATAACTGGAATCCATCTTGACGATTTAAATGTGTTACTGAAGTTTACATAATTATTGAGCTATGGAACAGATCAAAACTAATAGGGCCATATGGGTTACGTGTTTCTTTTCCATATGCATATTTGCTTTTTTGTTTATACAAAACACATTTGCCATTTAGTTTTTATTAATTATATTTATTTATTACCAAAGTAGTAATGCTGGAAAGGCGAGATTGTCTGCACTGGCATATCATTTTGAAGAAACAAAGATGACCGACAGGGTATAATCTATAGCATTACCATATTAATAAAGCATTACTACATCATTACTGTAACATTTACCACAATATCTGCATTGTCATATACTGTATAACATATTACTGTTTTTATTAGGTTACAGAGTATCACTGGGGGAAACAGTAACACTTCATATGTACACAGTAATAAAGTGCGAACATTAATTTGCTAACTATTAGTTTATAGATAATTCATCATTTATATATTGTAGTCTCTATTGTTAATATATACAAATAGTGAGTTATAACAAAAATGAACACCATAATTATTGTTTAATCAGTTCATATTTAGGTACATGTTTTTTATGCTTTGTTAACAACATGTAACAACTGTAAAAAAATGTTACTTTTGATTAGGTCATGGAAAATCTGAATAATGTAATTAATTAAGTGCTTTAAACCAACCTTTATTGGACATTAATTGCATTCATATTAAGTGTTCCCTGAATACTTGTTTACAAATGTTTACAAATTCATGTACATATACAGCTCTGGGAAAAATGAAGAGACCAGAGCTGTATATATCCTCTAAACCACTAGATAACACAAAAAACGTGCCGCAGCACTTTCTGTGCTTCTGTGCTAATTTAATCTAATATTTGATGTTTTTTAAAATCTTGTAGATTCATGTAGCAAATGAGAATAGCTTAAATTATTGAATATATTTAAATATAATCATTATTTAATGATTTTTTTTATACTGGATGGATATGTAAAAGTATGGTATTTTTTGGGTCTAAGGCGTGGGGCAAAAGAAGACACAATAATTAAGATGATAAAGATGATAATAACTGACTTTTCCATAGACATGACATGATTTAGATTGTAATTATCATAAGTTGGGTGTCCACCTTAGAGATGATCACTACAGTAGATAAAACTACTGTAACTCTATTTTAAATTATTATGTGATCTCCTTCAATGCTTTCAGAATCTTTACTTTTAAAAATAATTTAGTTTCTGTATTTTCAAATGAACATATTTTAATGACAGTATATTTATATTTACTTTATATTTATCAAAATAAACAGAAAATAGTACAAACTTTGCTAAAGTGATTGGTTTGAACAAGCATTACAAACATTATTTTAGTGTATAGTGTATAAAGTGTATAAATAATGTTCGCATTTTGCCCCATGCTGTTGAGCCTTTTACCCCATGTGTGTGTTTTTAAGCAAAATGAAGATTATTAAAGTCTTAAACAAAATAAAATAAATATGTCTGTGCATTTTGGGGGCGGAGCAATGAAGGGAGAGGAGTGTTTGTTTGGGTTCGTTTCAAACATCAGCAGTGCTTCTCAGAAATCACTTACTGCACCTTTAAAGCTCGCATTAGTCCGCATTACATCATCTATATTTTTATAATTCTAAAAAAATAATCATGTTTAACAGTGCAATCTGGAAAAACTACACTACCCATGATCCTGCAGAGAAATATCTGCCAATCCCAGAATTGGGGCAAAAGTAATGGCACCAAAGGACCTCTGCAGCACAGCCCCTCCCCTGGGGGAAGCCTTCAAGGTTAGCAAAAATAAAAAAAAATAAAAAGGTGTAATGACGCAGTACACTGTCAAGGAGACATGGCTGTTTTTAAATGGATGTCAATGGAGGAGAGGCTTTAAAGTTTTTGTGAGGAAAAGCATTACATTTTCCATTAAATATGAGTCTCCCACACTCACATATCGTATAAACACACATGTGTTTATTTAGCAATAAAATTATTAATAATTTAATAATAATTATTAACTTAAATTATTATATATTTTTATTAAATTACAGTTACATTGTTTGTAATGCTTTGTGGGGCTGTAGTGCATTTACTATAAACCCTCATATGTTTATATTTTGTTTCTTTTTTTGCATTTTAATATTTCTCAAAATATAACCTTTTTAAAAGTTCTGTCTTTTCAAATACATTAGACAAATCAATTAGATAAACACAATAAATTAAGTTTAGTTTGCTTTAAGTGTATTTTCATTAATGATGTTAAAGGTGCACTATGCAACTTTTCCATCCGCTAGAGGGCGCCTTTTCAAAACAAAGGCGTAGTTTGATGACAGCATCTTGGGACATGTGGTCTTCACCTCACAGCCGGTGGAAAAGAATCGGGATAGGACTGGATGCGGTCATTAACGTTACTGTAGTATGAAGCAGAGCACGGACGAGTGCTGTGGGAGCTGAGGAAGGCCGCTGGAGCGATTGTTACGCAAAACACGGCTCGCAAGCAGCGGGACTTTTATTATGACGGGACAAACCGTCGGGTCGCCGGCACAATCTCCGCTTTTACGGTCATGAGTAGCGCTGGTAACGCAGCTCTGTTTATCTTACTGAACACATTTAAGTATGTTTAAAATGATGTTATGATGTTACTCTGTGCGTTCGCTCAGCAGCTGCTGTGACACTTGTTGATATTACGCAATTGACAGGCAACTCCCTCACAAACCACGTCCCGGTTCACTGGTAAAAATAGCGATTTTCTCACAATTTACAAATAGTTGGAAACATTTGGGATAATGTAAGAACTCAACTGGACAAAATATATAAAACTGGCTTGGTGGTTTTTGGATATTTCACTCCAGAAATCTTACATAGTGCACCTTTAAGAACAGAGTCTTATTACTTAGTTTTCTCGTGCAAATTTCAAATACTTTTTTGTTTCAAATAAAAGTTTTTAATGTTGTGATTCACTTTAGAGCTGGTTGGTTTGGTTTATGGCTTATAACTCTTGAACAAAGCCTGGGGAGAAATTTAGAAAAAAAAAATATATATATACAGTATATACTGTATATATTTTTAAAAAGTGTCCCTGTTACATCATCATGTATCTTACATGTACTTACTATAGCAGTAAATTATGCATAATTACAGCCAACTAATCCTAAACCAAACCCTAATCCTAATTATATAAAGTATGTGTTGTTAATTAATATTATTCAGTACTTATTTGTATAATTACACTGTAACAAGGGCACCTTAAAATAAAGTGTAACCGAAAAATATTTCTGGAACCAAGGCCATTGAAATAATGGGAGAGCCTCTTTTGCTTGCTGACACATTTTGCAAAGCAAAAGCAAAGCATTTGTGTACTTGCATAAGCATGTTTCTGGCCTTGTTTACAACTTATGTATTACTAAAAATGTAATATACTAAACACTACATCATTAAACTTATGTTTTAACATATCACCTGCCTTATAGGTCTACAATCCTAAAGATATATGATGCTGACATGTACTTTTAAGTAGAGCAAAATCTGTTCATAAATTCATAAATTACTTTTTAGTGGCAGCATGAAACCTATTTAAACTAAAGTACACCCAATAAAAAATTGATAAAGGTTCTTTATTGGGATCTATCCTTGAACAACCTTATGAAGCCTTTCTATTACACAGGTTCCTTGTAGTGGAAAAAGGATTATTAAATTGTTCTTTTAACAATTTAAATTAAATTGTTCTTCCCTCTTTAAACCTTGTTTTTTAAAAGTGCCCCTATTTGAATATTTAAATTTTTAACTTTCATGCAGTGTGTAATAGCTTTTTGTGAACATTAATGTAAATTACCCGATTTGTCATGTCACCGAAACACGTCCCCAGTCTCACTTCCGTAACATATCTATGTAGGTTTAGATCAAATTTGCATAATGCTAGCCTATGGTCTTCATTAGCTGCCTGCGTGTACTAGCTACTTATTCTTTAACCCGCCCTCAAACACTGTAGTTGTATTGGGTGTTCAACATGTCGACAAGACGCTGTTTTCTGCGTTTGTGAATCCACTTTGCATGCACTTCCAAAGGATGAGGTATCAAGCTGGAATTGATACGGTAAAACTGACACCGTTGTTACTGTTCATATTACTGTGTATACAACTGCAGCAGGGAGAGTCTGGAGCTGAAATTCAGTTTTGAGCGGTAGACCAGTCACAACAGACTGGGCCATCGGACCAGTCAGAGTGGAGTATTCTCTCCGAAAGGATGGGTTTAGAGAGACTGAATCCTTTATCGAGCTGTTTGAGACACCGTAAGAAAAGAGGTGACGTGTATATTATGAGAAAATTCAAGTGTTTTTTTCTTTGATGCATGTAAACCTATTGTAGGAAACATCAAAAATAAGAATGTTTAAAGTAGCATAATAGGGGTACTTTAAGACTGTGTGCCTGTACATTCCCACCCTGTGTCAGTGAATCTCAGCCATTTCCACCACTGGTTGTGGCAGTTCATATTATTGACCATTAGCGTAATCCTGAATCCCAGGCTGATTTTTTTTTTAGTAATTCACTTAATTCTCATGGTCCCTTTTGAACATTCTGTTGAATATAGGTAACTTTGCAACTACATGTCAACTAACTCTCTTAGAGTATTAGACTGTCTGCTTAATATCTGCTAGCTCTTTGTTGTGAGACGTTCTACTAACTAAGTAACTTTGCAAGTACATGTCAACTTATACTAACCTTACCAGTCTACTAAGTCTCTATTAATGCTCTATTGAGAGTTAGTAGATATGTAGGTGCAAAGTTACGCATTCAACAGAATGTGTTAAAGGGACCATCAAAATAAAGTGAAACATAATTTTGCACCAGAATTATGTTCAGTCTGGATACATGGAAATAACTAAGCATCAGAGGACCAATTCTTTGTACGTCGGCTTGCATTAGCTCTGACAGAAGATTGGATTCTGCATTTTTTGAACCTTTAGAATAAACCACAGAGTACCATCTAAATTTGAAATAATGCTTCTTTGCTACACAGATAATATGTAATTCAGGAAGGTGACAACCTCCTCCTTCCTCCATAAACATGTTGATTATTCACAGAGTGGATCGGGTCAGAGGAGGTTTAATGGTTTCTTTGTGAATGGATTCTTGCAGCTTTATCTTTACACTGACTCTCCTCAGACAGTGCATAATTCCAGTTTGGAAATAGAGTTCTGTGTTCTTGTTCAAAGGCTTTTCATGTCAGATTATATGTGTATAAAAAATAGCCTAGTGGTGGTGGTTATGTGTGCATGTTTGTTGAGCAAAAAGATAAGAGATAGTGGCTTTAAATGCATAACAACTCAGAGTTAAGTATGTTACAGAGCCAATGAATACAAAGTGCATCTGCAGAGAGTATTAAAAACAATAAACTACTTAAAAACAAATCTATAATTCAACCAGAAGTAGGCACAATTATTATATCTGAAAATATAATTTTGACTGGTCAAAACTGTATGTGTGATACGACAAGTGACAACATTACAGGTGTATTGAAGGCACAATATGTAATTTTCGGCACAGAGGTCGCTTTTTCAAAACAAAGGCTTTAGGCAAACGTACACTGTACGAGTTCAGACACTCGGGAGGTTGTGAGATATTGCACACGGTACGAGTCAGTTAACTTGATAATCGCGTCAAAGCAACTGGTACATGGCACGACTATGCACGGTAAGCCGGTGGCAATCACATTTCGTGCTATACACAGAGACTGGAGCTTTCAATGTTACAGCTATAGCTTCGGATAGGAAAAAGAAAGAAAAAAATATTTGTGTGCAAATTGTTTGTTGAAAAGCAGAGAAACAGCAGCCATTCTTTTCAACAGAAACAACCAGAGAGAGAGAGAGAGAGAGAAATTCAATTCAATTCAATTCAAATTTATTTGTATAGCGCTTTTCACAATACACATTGTTTCAAAGCAGCTTTACAGAAAGTGCATTTTATAAATGTACATTGAAAAATGTTAGAAAAAGTTAATCAATCATGTATTATTTTAGGCCGCTATAACAGCGCTGGCGTTGAGTCGTCTCTTCACAGGTGTTGGGGCATCTGAAGTCTCCATGAGAGGCTGGATACAAACTGGAGCTGACCAACTATTTACCTCGGGACTAGTGTCCCGAGATAATAACAGAAAAGCAGATGGGAAATAATTAGCATAGCTGCTGTTCAGAATATTAATTCTTTTGATCCGATTTAACTGTAGTATAAAAGGTAATTATAATGTGAATGCTTGGCTAAAGAGATGCGTCTTTAATCTAGTTTTAAACTGGGACAGCGAGTCTGAACCTCGAACAATATCTGGAAGACTATTCCAGAGTTTAGGAGCTAAATGTGAAAATGCCCTCCCTCCTTTAGTGGACTTAGATATCCTAGGAACGACCAGAAGCCTCGAGTTTAGTGATCTTAAAGAGCGCGATGGATTGTAAGGCGATAGAAGATCCGTTAAATACACTGGAGCTAAACCATTTAGGGCTTTATAGGTCAGTAGCAATACTTTGTAATTGATACGGAACTTAATAGGTAACCAGTGTAGAGATGATAAAATTGGTGTTATATGATCATATTTTCTTGACCTAGTAAGAACTCTAGCAGCTGCGTTTTGGACTAACTGTAGCTTGTTTATTGAGGATGCAGGACAACCAGCTAATAAAGCATTACAGTAATCTAGTCTCGAGGTCATGAATGCATGAACTAACTTTTCTGCATCAGAAATAGATAGCATGTTAGCTTAGCAATGTTTCTAAGGTGGAAAAATGCTGTTCTTGTAACATATGAAATATGATTTTTGAAAGACAAGTTGCGGTCTAATATAACACCCAGGTCTTTTACTGTAGTGGATAAAGTGACAGGACGTCCTTCCAAGTTAAAGTTGTATTGTGAGAGGTTTTGTGGGCCGTTTTTTGGACCAATAAGTAATACCTCTGTTTTATCTGAATTTAATAGCAGAAAATTACACGTCATCCAGTATTTAATATCTTCAACACACGCTGTCAGTTTAGATAATTTAGCGTTTTCATCTGGTCGTGATGAGATATATAATTGAGTGTCATCAGCATAACAGTGGAAATTAATTCCATGTTTTCTTATAATATTACCAAGTGGCAGCATATATATTGAGAATAGCAGAGGGCCTAACACAGATCCTTGCGGCACCCCATAGTCTACTGACGTTATCTTTGATTTTTCCCCATTTAGACAGACAAAATGGTAGCGGTCTGATAAATGATCTAAACCAGTTTAATGCCTTTCCCTGAACACCAGTGTAATTTTGAAGTCGATCTAAGAGTATTTTATGATCTATAGTATCAAACGCAGCATTAAGATCGAGTAGAACTAGTATAGAGATACAGCCTTGGTCAGAAGCTAGAAGTAAATCATTTGTGATTTTAACGAGCGCAGTTTCTGTGCTATGGTGTGGTCTGAATCCGGATTGAAATTTTTCATAGATATCATTTTCTTGCAAGAACGAGCACAATTGAGCAGACACAACTTTTTCTAGTATTTTAGACATAAATGGAAGATTTGAAATGGGTCTGTAATTTGCTAGGTTATTATGATCTAATTGTGGCTTCTTAATGAGAGGTTTTATGACTGCCAACTTGAATATTCTTGGAACATGACCTAAAGATAAAGACGAGTTAATAATATTGAGAAGAGGCTCTTCCACTACAGGTAACAGCTCTTTCAGTAGTTTAGTGGGTATTGGATCTAATAAACATGTTGTTGGTTTAGATGCAATGATAAGTTTATTTAGCTCTTCCTGTCCTATAGTTGTAAAGCGGTGTAGTAGTTCTTGAGGGCGATAATTGAGGTTGAATCATAAGACATCATTAAAGGTTGTACATTTACAATTCTGTTTCTGATGCTTTCTATTTTCTCAGTGAAGAAATTCATAAAATCGTTACTACTAAACTGTAACGGAATATTTTGCTCAGGCGATGCTTGTTTATTTGTTAATCTAGCCACGGTGTTAAATAAAAACCTTGGATTATTTTGGTTATTTTCTATTAGTTTGCGGAGATGCTCAGCCCTGGCTGCTTTTAGGGCCTTTTATAACGTGACGTACTATCTTTCCACACGCGATTCTAAAGACCTCTAAATTAGTTTGTTTCCATTTACGCTCTAAGTTACGAGTTTCTCTCTTGATAACATGTGTAGCACTGTTGTACCATGGTGCTTTAGTTTTCTCTCTAACCTTTTTAATCTAATTGGTGCAACATTTTCTAATGTACTAGAGAAAATGGTGCTCATACTGCTAGTCATTTCCTCTAGTTCATCTGTTTGTTTGGGTTCACTGAGCAGCTGAGACAGATCAGGTAAGCTATTTGAGAATCTATCTATAGTGGTTGGAAGGATCGTTCTGCCTGGTCGATAACGTGGCGCAACATGACAGATTTCAGCAGTACGCAGTATGCAAGTTACCATGTAATGGTCAGTGACATCATCACTTTGTTGTATAATATCTATATCGGTTGGGTTGGTTCCATGTGATATAATTAAATCTAGTGTGTGATTAAGGCGATGAGTCGGACCAGTGACGTTTGCTTGACCCCAAAGGAGTTTAATAGATCTGTAAACGCAGCCCCTAACGCATCATTTGTGTTATCTACGTGTATGTTAAAATCTCCAACAATTAATGCTTTATCGACATTGACCAATAGATCTGAGAGAAAGTCTGCAAACTCTTTTAGGAAATCAGCATAGGGCCCTGGAGGTCTATATACAGTAGCCAAGGCTAGAGATAAAACGGTTTTCTTTCTTACATCTAAGAGCGTAACATTTAGCACTAGTACTTCAAAGCAATTAAACCTGTGACCTGTTTTCTGAGTAACATTTAGAATATCTCTATAGATTATTGCAACACCGCCGCCACGACCAATCAGGCGGGGCTCATGCTTATAACAGTATCCTGGTGGAGTAGACTCATTTAGACCGAAATAATCATTTGGCTTAAGCCAGGTTTCAGTAAGGCAAAGTACATCGAAACTATTATCTGTGACCATTTCATTTACAATAACCGCCTTAGGTGTGAGCGATCTAATGTTTAGAAGACCTAGTTTTAGAAATTGTTTTTGTTCACTAATATTGAGATTTTCTGGTTTAATCACAATTAGATTTTCCTAGATCTTACAGTAGATTTAAAGTTTGACCTCACTAAACGAGGAATAGACACAGTTTCTATATAATGTTCTACATTGGTACTTATGTCAATTAAGTTAGGACAGCAAAGACTGTGATTTGAACTTTGACTTACTAGTCATATGGTGGTGTGTAACGCCCTGGAGATGTTGTCCGACAGTAGAGCCGCTCGATTCTGCTGGGGTGGAGGCCATCAGGACGGAAGAGCCTAGGTCGCTCCCAAAACAGATTCCAATTATTTACAAAGAGCAGCTTCTGTTCATTACACCATGACATTAACCATTCATTTAGAGCAAGTAATCTACTAAACCTTTCATGTCCTAGTCGATGCGTGGGAAGGGGTCCAGACACGATGATCGTTGCTTCAGGCGATGTTCTGCGCACCGTCTCGACCAGACTCCTGTAGTCCTTCTTCAGAATCTCCGTCTGCGCAGCCTGATGTCGTTCGTTCCCGCGTGCAGCACGACAGCTCCGATCGCTCGTCACCGTTCAGGATCTCGGAACCTGTGCAGCGACATCGAGAACACGAGCACCAGGAAAGCAGTGAGTGCGCACCTTACCTTTACCTGAAGTAAGCGCGGACATGCGGACGATGGAAGTACCGATGACCACAGCGTCGCGTTCCGTCTCGCGAAGAGGAGAAGCGGTTCTGAGTGGAGATCTCGAAGACCGGGAGGGGTGGAGAGGTCCTTGCTCTGGTCCTGGCTCGCGTCTTCCGCTGTGGAAACACCCAGGGTCCATGGTGCTGTGTCGGTGCGGAGTGAAGCGAAACCAGGGATGATCGCGTCCTGGGTGCTTGGGTCCTGTGCAGAGAAACACACGGAGTAGACGAGGTCGGAGTCAAAGGTTACCAACCACTGACTTGTGAGCATCGGCGTGATGTTTCCAGCGCTGAACGGCGCTCTCTCAGCACGGCTCGTCTGTCTTGTAGGTTGCGAATCTGCTTGTCCAACGACTCCAACTCCAACTGCACCGAATGCAGCTCGAACGTGTCCTCACCTGCACTCAAAGGTAACATTAGACACAGATCCGAGTTATTCGCCATTGTAGTAAATGTGCTACAATGGCGAATTGTAGGTTTCAGTGGTTACGGGTGTAAATAAGTTACCACGCTGCAATGCTAGCGGTCACGGCTAGTAGCGGAAGTTCGGATATAAGTAGCGATATCAAAGCAATCCGATTGTTGTTTTTTTATAGAGAATCGTATCGGTGATATGTTCACACGCTGTAATTAATAGAAAGTATTCGTTTGTAAGCGAGTGTTAAGAAGAAAATCAAGGATTATGAGTCAATTCGACGGAGCTACAAACACGTGTCTAAAGTGCGCGTGTGTGTGTTTGCACGTGCCTGGATGTGTGTGAAAGTGTATGCGCACACTGTATGGTTGCAGCCACTTATAGCCTAATAATACTCATAGATTTAGCCTATGTGACATGGTTGTGTATGATTTGGCAATAGGGAACAGCCTATATACACTGAAAATCGGGCCGACTCCCCACATTTTTGAAACATGTTTAATAATGATCAGGAGGTTGTGAGGAGCTCGTAGCATGCTCATCTCATCTCGTAATTCCTCTCACAGACAGTGAAAAATTATCTGACGGGACTCGGGCGGAAATCATATTCATAGATGAGCTATTGTATTGAAGATTTATTAACGTTACTGTAGTATGAAGGAGGGTGGGGCTGAAAGCTGTTGGAGCGGAACGAGGCCGCTGGAGCGATTGCTAATGAGAGACAAGCGCGACACACGGCTCAAGAGCAGTGGAGCTTTTATTATGATGAGCATTTTTGCTTCTTCTGGTCATGCATATGTGGGGTAATGCAGTGCTGTTTTATCATATTAGATACATTTTTGTGTGTTGAAAGTTATGTTATAATGCTACTCTGTGCGTTCACTCAACAGCTACTATGAGACACTTGTTGCACACTGCAGTAAGCTATGATATTGACTGATATTAGGCATGGTAAAACATGGTACTTGTGGTAAATTAAGAAAACAAAATTTACAAGACTAACAAGACTAACTGCATTGAGCTACAATTAGTTGCTCACCTGTTTCCATGGTTTCTTCAAAATAAAACCGGAAATCGAGGGTAACACGGGTATGATTTCATTGATAGATGACGCATGGACACGGTCTGTGTCCTGGTTACAATTACTTATTTCTCTGGATTTACACATTCTTGGAAACATTTGGGATAATATAAGTACACAAGTCAACAAAATATGTAACATTGTTCTAGTGTTTTTTGGATATTTTAATCCAAAAAATCTTACATATTGTGCCTTTAATTTAACTATAGTCAAAATGTATTTTCAGATGCCTTGAATAATCCATTTTACTACTCAGATTGGTCATTCTATCACACTAGTCAAGTGAAAATGTTGATTCACAACTAAAATATAATTATATAGTTGAGTAAAGTATGCAAGCAAAATCATTCATGTTGGAATTGCTTGCAGTGCTGACACACAATTATTACTGGCAACACACAATCTCAGCAACATATTGTTCATGCATTGGCTCAGCTACATTATAAGTTAATTTTGCCATTCAAAATCTGCGTCTGATAGCTTCTCTGCTAAGTATGGAAAGCTGCAATCAAGTGCATGAAGAGTCCAACAATCCACTTCAATCCCCACCCCGCCCCCTTCATCATAGGTGTGTCATCCGGGTATTTAAAGTGCACTTTTTCTTTTTTTGGTATTTTCATACTTGCACTATTTATAGCTACTACAAAATGGCATAGAATAATGCAAACATTGGGATCCACCTAGAATGTAATGAGTATTTAATCTTAAAGATATTTAAGTAATCTCAAAAGTTAACATGTTAAAGGGATAGTTCATCCAAAAATGTAAATTCTGTCATTAAAGGGGTACTTCAGCGCTGGGAAGATGAATCTGTATTTAAACTCGGTCATTAATGTAGTAGAAATATGAAATTATTTTTTGAATTTGGTGCCTTCTAGACTGAGAAAACACAGAAAATTTATTTTTGTATCATGGGGATGAAAGACAACAATTTCCAGAATGCACTTCGCTGCACGAGGCTGTTCTAGGCTTACTTGCCCACCGCGTTCATTTTCATAAAACCAGTTCAGTTAGAGACGCTACAATTAAAAACTGAACGTGTCTGTTCTAAGTTGATTTGAGTGTCATGGCACAAACGCAGCAGGATCGGATTACATTCATCACATGAGCTGAGGTAAGCGCGGGATTCGCGGCTGCGGACGCATTCACAGCACGTGTTCAGTCTGAAGCATTTTCGGATCATGTCTTTGGAAGCTTAACTATCATAGGAATTCATTTGAAAAGTTGAAACACTCACTTTGCTCTCCACCGCTCCGTTTACATGAATCTCCGCAGCTGCCCGAGTCGAGTGCTGTGAGTGCAATGTTGAAAACATGCGGAAACAGCGCCCTCTGCTGGCTTTAGTCTTCAGCCTCTGCACAAAAACTCCTCCGATTGACGCAAAAATACATAATTCTCTCGTTTTAGGGTCATATGAGGGGGGAAAGTACGATAATTTGAATATATATTTGACTTTCGTTCATCTTCAGAAAACAAATGAAGATATTATTAATGAAATCTGAGAAATTTCTGTCCCTCCATTGACAGTTATGCAACCTCAGTTTTATGAAGTAAATAATTTAAGCCAGTATGGTCTGGCACCAGAAGATTACACACCACCACGACTTCAATATGTAGTTTTATTATTAGTATTATGCAATCATTAAGACATTTCTCCTTATAGAAACTTTTTGGCATAAAGCGTTCTTTAAAATTGAGTCAAGAACCCTAGGGTTCTATTAGAACCCCACTGTACACTTTTAACTGTCATTATGCCTTATACAAAATTACTGCATGTATCTTGGAAGCTTGGTATGCACATTTAGAATCTGTACACTTACATACTGTACATAACATTAGCATTCTTCCCTTTAGTTTCCCCTTGGAACCAAAAACGATCTGCAACCCAGTTAAGTTTTGAGGTATCAGCACTCTTCATCGTCTTATTTATTTATTTATTTATTTATTCATTCATATAAACTAAGTTCACATGCATGCTAACATCCTAAGCCTGTGAATTTATTAGCATTTGGATTAGTACAGTGGTCCTCATTTGGATTCACTGTCCTCTTTTGATGAGATAGCTTTTTCTGCCCTTCTTTTAAGCACATTTCTTCACATACTTAATCTGACAGCTTCAGGGTGTGGGAAGTTGGGTGGAGAATCTTCCCTTATCGGGATATTTACAATCTCTTTCTCTTTGATTAGAGATCTGAAGGTGTCAGGCGTGATTATCTTCTTTTCAGTGTAAATAACTTTAGTCTCTAGTGCTTAACTCATCCCTCCAGTTTAGTCAGTGGTCCCTGTCAAAGTTCTGAGTTGTAAGGATTTTAGTTTCCATGGCTCAGTCTGAATTTTAATTAGAGCCTCCTGGTTTTTTGTAATTTTTACGGCGAGTTCTATTCGTATACTTGTGTTCTGATAATAGAAAGTAAATCCACCATGACAGAAATATATGACATTAATAAGGTTTGAAAGAGAATGTGCGAGGTATAACAGTATATTTATAAAGTTAGAGGTCAGTCATTTATTTTAAAGAAATTAATACTTTTATTCTGAAAGGATTAATTAAATTGATCAAACATGACAGTAAAGTCAAATAAATTTGATAAAAAAGCCTAAAAAGTATCAGTTTCCACAAGAATATTAAGTAGCAAAAACTGTTTATAATAATAAGAAATGAGAACAATGTTTTCATTGTTGATAATAATAAGAAATAATAATAAGAAATACGCACCAAAAATAGCCTCTTTCTGAAGGATCATGTGATAGTAATGGCTGCTAAAAAAGTTATTTAAAATTGTTATAATATTTCACAATATTATATCACTATCTTTGTGGGGACTCTCTACAGATGTAATGTTTATACTGTACAAACTGTATATTATGTCCCCTTACACTAACCCTACCCCTAAACCTACTCACCACAGAAAACTTTCTGCATTTTTACATTTTCAAAAAACTTATTCTGTATGATTTATAAGCTTGTTTCCTCATAAAGTCTCAATGAGTCAGTGTGCATTTAGGTTGAGGTCCTCACTAGGATAGAAAACTCACATGCACGGACGCACGCACTATATACACAAAAAATGTCATTCCAATCTTTCTTATGCGGAATACAAATGTCTCAAGAATTTGATGTGGAAGAACTTGAATACCCTGTACAAAGCCTAGACCTGAACTCCACTGAACATCTTTGAATGAGTTAAAACACTGATCCAGCCAGGTTTCTTTGCCCCACGCAAATGCCTGGCTCTATAATGCTCTTGTGTCTAAACCTGCAACAAGGAAAACTTCCCCAGAAGAAGCTGTATAGCAGCTAATGCAGGGCCAACTCTATATTAATGCCTGTGGTTCTGAAATGAAAATTCAACAGGTACATACTGTATGGGTGTGGCGTGTGAGTGTCCACATTTTGGCCATGTAGTGTACAATGAAACTTACAAAAATATAGTAAACAGTTTGAGCACTTGTTGAAATATCATTATAGAGTACTAAAATAATTTTGAGGGACAATATAAACAATTACACAATAGAATTTATGACGTTTTATTTAAGCCTTACACAGTAAACACAAAACATGTCATGATTTGTATTTAAAGAAAGAAAGAAAAAAACTGTTTTTCAAGTTTGTGCAATTGTTTTGCACAAATTCCTTAATTAGTATTATGTTAATAAGGCTGCGTTATCTGAGGACATTTCTGCAACGGTGAACACTTTAGTGAGGCTTTTATATTGTCCCACTGGCAGTTTGTTTATCCATCAGCTCTAATCCCATATTCAGTGGTTCATTATGATTAGCAGAAACATCATACCCCTGCCCCTGTAGGAGCATTTTGATTTAGGTCAGAGGCATCATTTGCTTTGTAAGTCACATACTCCGATATAGCTACCACAATTTTTCATGTTATTGTGATGAATCAGTGGGCTTTAATTGGTTAAAACACAGCTATAATTTAATCTAATGAGCCATGCTATGGAACTTTTGCCACTGTTTTGCCAGATTTCCCCACAATACAGCACTTCTTTCTTTCTCTCGAACACAAAAGCATGCATTAAAATGTGCATGAATGCGGACATGCTTGCAGGCATCCTAACTGTTCAGGCTCAATAAATCTAACCGGATAACTGAATGCTGTACGATCACGCCCTTGAGACAAACCTTCAGCCAGCACTTTTGCATTTAACTATTCATTATAGGAATTAAAGCCTCTAATAAAGTACTTCAGCAGTAACCCTTAGGAAACTATAGCAGGAGGTAGGGACAAAGGGCTTGTCTTGACTGTTTCAAAACACAAGCTTTAAAAGATTTAAAATGAAGCATTAACTGCAGTTCCTGCCTTGCCTACTCACTGCCCTTCCTAATGGCTCAGTTGGAGGTAGATGGCGAAATATAAATTGTGTCCGTCTGTCTGCTGACGAGAAAATAATGTGTTTTTAAAGCAGTGACAGCACTTAAAGAGAGAGATGGAGAGAGTGAGTGAGCAGTGATGCGTAAGGGCCTAACTTACAGAGCATCCTCTGCTTTTCTACGGTAGGCAGGACTGCCTTAGGTTAAACTGGCTCTTCTAATAGCTTGCATAACACGGAGATTTGCAAATTAGTGACATTCCCTCTACTTTTTGAGAACTGTGCCTATGGTTTATGAAATATTAAATAATCTCCCAATTTAAAAACTGAACCTATCAATAATACATTCATTAGCACCAAATATACACAACGTAAGCATTACGTATTTTCCATTTGGATGAGCAACGGATGCAAGACGGTATATGAAAGATTGGTGCGATGTTTCGCATTCTTGCACGCATATCAGCCGATTAGCCTCTAGACTTATCTTGCGTTATAGACTTATCTGACTGTTGCAGTCAGACTCAATGGCAATCCGCGTTAGTGAAAAGCCCAGAGAATCTGCACTCTGAACGCAATTTAACACCCCACTCTACAGACTTGGCATCTTCAGCAATAATCTTCTACCCCTAAGTTCTTTTCCACCACACTAAAATCCTCTTAATGTACACTTAAAGCATTATTGAGAAGCAGAGAAATAATTCTTAAAAATCTGAAACATCTACTCCTATTTAAAGACGGTCACTTTGCAAAACATGTGATCTAACCCATCAGAAAACCTTTTAAGCAAAAGAAGAGAGCATTTTCTGAAAATTATGTGGGTAAAATTGAATTAAGTGCAGCCATTGTTAAAAAAAAAAAAGGTGCAGTCTTTCTTTTCAGATGCTCCTCTGTTCAGGGACGATGGGATAGGTGTAAATATTAAAATGTTATTGTTTAATGTAAATTTTCTGTATTATTCATATTTTCATAATTATTTGTATAATATGTTTTGTAAAGTCAGGCTGTGTCTGTAGTAATGTGTACATGTAGCATATTTTTCCACTGATGCATTTGTTCCATGATGTATGTATGCGTTTACATGGAGCACTGTAATCAGTTTAAAAGCCCAATCCGAATAAAAATGTTCCATATAAACACCTCAATCTGAATAAAAATGCCCAAACCAAAAGAAATTGTAATCGGTTTGAGAGGGGTGGGATAAACCTTTTCATGAACAGATCAAACGAAAAATTCCCCCATGTAAACGACCTGATCCGGTTACTTTTGACTGTACGTCCTTCTGTGACGCGATATACAGCGCGCCCCACACTCACACCAGGCTATAATGTTGACAAGATAAGAAAGTAAATTTTTCTGAGGTTTTAAACTTTTTATTTCATAACAAGTTATGAAGATAATTTTGGAATAATGACAGAAATAGCCTGGCTACACCATCTCATCTTGACAGCGTTTGTCCCAGGTACTTTTTACTTCAACTGCGCCTGACAGAAAAAATATGAGTCTTACACTTTACAAAAAATAAATAGCTTTTATAAAACTGTAAGTCCTGATGGCCGTTGAGAGTTGCTATGGCAACCGGAACACATTCCAGCTGATAGAAGGACAGCGTCGACATTTCTGATGCGGCAGACAAACGGTGTGCGCATGTCACAAAATGATTGCGATTAAAAGTCAGCACATGTAAACACCAGATCGGTTTAGATAATGTCTCATGTAAACAGTACACTGAATCTTTCAATCGGAATGACAAAAAATTGGCATGTTAACGTGGTTAGTGTAATGTACAGTATTCTTTATACGGGAAGTGGATTGTGCCACATGCAAGCATGAAGTATACTTACTATTTTTAACATAGGACGTGTTTCTCTACTTACCTTCTTAGGAAATCTCTTCCTAGTAAGTTTACCTCTGTTTGTAGTATATATATAACATCCAAATTGAGTGTACTGCCCCAGATGAGAAGAGAAGACAGCAGATAGGAAGACAGAGGGAGGATGGAGCAAGGGAAAGGGGTAACGTTAGAGGAACAGAGAAACACATACAACTGGCATGAGACAATAACTTTTCAAAGTCTCTACTATGTCTGACATATAAAAATAATAAATAAGAGATCTCTTGGCAAACTGACTTGTATCCGGTCCTGTGTTTCAACCATAACGGGGACTAGCTTAATTTAAGATCAACAAGGTGAAAACAGGATATTATGTAAAAAAACAAATGTAGCCTACTTCCTAAATCTAATTTTTGAAGTGAAGTGGAAAGCTGGTAAAATAAGAGCAAATGTCTTTTTGTAAGATCTGAGAGAACAGGTCAGGTAGTTTAATTAATCCTCTTAGATTGAGATGCATACAATCTGTTTTTTCATGCCTCACCTGTCTCCGTACGCTCTGAGCTCTTAAACAAACCAAACGCTTTTAACAGACACACGTCTGCTGACAGATTAGTTAAGGAAGTCTGTTTTACAATGTGCCTTGGGTAGACTACACATATTAAAGTCAGCGCTGTTTCATTGAAGCGCACACACAAATACATCACACACACACACAGAGAGCAGAGATCGCCCAGCTCATGCTGTGTCCCAATTTGCCTATGCTCTAAAAGTATGTACTCTTTTTCTGAAGAAAAAGTAAATACATTTGAGTGCACAAGGGGGTTATACTATTTTGAAGTAGTTAAACTCCCAGCTTCGTTGTTAATAGAGAGATGCTGAACAGACTGTTACAATACAGAAGGGACGGAGACGAGTACAGGTTAATGATGTTTGTTGAATAACCAGAAGATAAAGGCGGAAGTGCAAGTGAGTAACGTAGAAGTTCGTGAGAG
The DNA here is from genome assembly GCA_023029165.1 of Gobiocypris rarus. Classification (NCBI taxonomy): domain Eukaryota; kingdom Metazoa; phylum Chordata; class Actinopteri; order Cypriniformes; family Gobionidae; genus Gobiocypris; species Gobiocypris rarus. Next base: position 11,736,850 of record CM040921.1, read on the forward strand.
TCTAATGATGAGATCCTGAATGACACAATCTTTATACTTGCAGGTGAACAGGATGGAGACTTGGGAAATGCAGGTAAGTAGATCGTTGGGAGTCATTGAGGTAAGCAGAGAGGTAAGTTCCTCCTCTTGCAAACAAGACGGGACAGTGACTGAGAGTGTACTCACACTAGCCTGTTTGAACGTGCCCGAGTGCGTTTGACCACCAAAGCGTGGTTCGTTTGATTAGTGTGAGTGCTCCGAACCGTGCCCGGGCGCGGCTCGATTAGCCGGCCCTGGCCCGCTTGGAAGAGGTGGGCCAGAGCACGGTTCAGTTGGACTCGGGCGCGGTTCGCATGCAGTGTGAGCGCACGGACTGTGACTGGGTGACGTAGGAGTCTGATGTGTCTGACACAGACGTATAGGTACGCATCTCTCATCTCTCTCTCTCAATAATACATTTAAAAAATGTAATCTTTACGTACAACTCTATCGCTGTGTCAGATTCAAAGCGGGCAGAATGGTAGCTTTAACAATCTGTAACTGACGAAGATAATTTTTACCCTTGTGGTCAAATATCGTGCTGCAAACATCAATACCAGCTTCGAGTTGTCAGTGCTGGCAAATTACCATGGTAAAAATGTAATAATCCATGTCTAGCTTTGCATTAAATGATCTAAATGCCCTTGTCGGGTGGTTCTTTCTTTACATGTCTGATATTCACACTGTGCCAAGAGCTTATAGAACTTATAATTTTAGCCATGCTAAAATTTTAAGTCTTTAGTTCGGGATGAGGCCAGTATCAGTGTCATATTGCTTTTTCCTTTCATCTTCTCATTGTTTGCTGTGTTTTGCTTGCAAGTCTTTTTCCGGTGGGACTGCATCTGGCTTATACCTTACGGATGACATTTCCCATGGCAATTTATTCCTTGATTATGCTGCCATATGTTGGTATGGGAGAATACATTTCCCTCATAATTACCTGACTGTGTACCATAATCTTATATTAATTGTCCTCCTTTTCAGAGCTCCAGAAACTATTACGGTAGCTCATTTACCAGACCTACCCTGGCTACCTTTGCCCTGACTGGACACAATCTACCCTGGGATCTTTCTGACCTTTCGTATAATTTGCTCAGCTTCGACTCCAGGCCACATGCAGATGCTCCCAACCTGTCTTCAGCCTGTCTTCTAGTTCCTCATGGGACCTGACCTTTAACCTCAGTATTATTCCTTGAGTGATCATGTTCACTCTGTGCATTCGATATTGTTACTGTTTTTAATGGATTCATCCTTTCCCCTTTGCAAATGAAAGTTATTCTATGAAAGAGAGGTTGCCTTTCATGGTACTTCATTCATGCTATTTACACACTACGGGCCCTATCATACACCCGGCACAATGCAACGCCAACGTATATTTTTTTTGCTAGTTTCAGCCCGAGGCAGTTCGGTGGGGTCAAGGTGGGGTGGCTGCCCTCAGCTGGAGGAGTCATCGCCGGCTGGCAGGGGCAGGGGAGGATCAAGCCATCCACAGAGGAGAGTCCAGTACCACCAAATGGCACGGTGAGGAAGATCCTCTCGGCTGGCTGAGGACCTAGCGGCAGTGTGTCTGGAAAACGGACCAAGATTTTTTTCCCCTCTCTCGTCTCTGTCGCTCCTTGTGCTTCCGTCTCCTTTTCTCTCATCTCGTCTGTCCTTACCCCCAGGTGCTGCGGCCGCTGAGACTGGCCCTGGGGGGAGTAGAGCGCAGTCTCGTGGGTACCACCCGGCCTGCGAGGCGATGGGGGTATGTGAATAGAAAGGAGGGCGAGAGCCGTGAGAGAGCAGTGCACAGACATTTTTAAATATTAAAAATAAAAAGATTCCTCTCTGGAGAAGCGTTCAGTCTTTCCACTCGAATCAGTCGAATCCGCTATGGTGCAAGCGCAACTGGCCTTTAAAGGGAATGGGAGATGACACTCTGATTGGTTTATTGCATGTTATGCCAAAACACACCCATGACTCATTAAGAGACTAGGACAACCCTTTTAGACACGCCCTAAATGAACTTCAGACCATGCGCTCAGGTCATTAAAATAGGGCCCTATACATACACATTTATACACTATATATTTGTGGATGTGTGCCAGTGTGCACAATTTTCATATAACTTAGCAGTCTATTTTTAACTGTACTGTTTTAGACTGAAAGTAATTAAAGGGGAGTTTGCAAAACCCTGCTAGGCCTCACAGAGCAGAAAAGGCAGAAATCAATAGTCTCAACAACAAAAAAGCACCTCTCTATGAAACTGAGTCTTCTCAGTTTACTGAGTAATTTACTTATTATACTACTACTTTTATTAATTTTTAACAGACACAAGAGACATTTTTTTAGCAGTTTAGGAAATGTTTGGCAAGTAAAACATTTTAAACCGATCTCATAACTTTTTTTCTTTTTACGATTTGTATTTGTATGTAAATGCATGATTTGTTTGAAAGAGTTCAGTATGAAGGGATATGAAGACCAACTCCATATTAAAGCCTATGTGTTTTGAACACGGTTACTGTAATGGTCAGGTGTCCCAATACTTTTGTCTATATAGTGTGTATACACATTAAGTGCATTATTAATTTAAATGTTAGTACATAGTTGTTAAAAACATTTAATATAAAGTGGGACCCACATTTATACTAATTTGCAATACATCTAAATAGTTACAAATTGTCTTGAGACTGTGTTGGCCCTTTACACCTGTGCTGGTTGTGTCATATGACCTAAAATCTGCAAATTAAGTATTTCAGTCTTCAGAGAGATTGCGCTTTGCTGTTACTTATAGTAATACCAGTGTACCAATGTTAAGTATTTTATGAGAATCCACTGAAAATGTTAGTGTTTATCTCGTTCACTTGCTGCCTCTTTACAGCTGTTCTTTCCAGACACTTTGTCCTTTTTGTACTCACCCTGCTTTTCTTCTCTTTAAAACTGCCATAGATGGTCACCAGTTAATGGAGTTTTCTGACTGAATTGACTGAAAACATTTGTCCTAACAATAAGGAATCTGTACAAAATATGTTCCTGCACCTCAAATGTTATTAATTCCCCACTTTATCTCCATTTTTTTTTACAAGCTTCTGCAATACATATTAATATATATTCATTGTAAATATTGTTTGGAAGCTGACAGACCCAACTTGGAAAACAAAGGAAACATAAATGACAGGTGAGGATGCTGAAAACCTACATGAACTGATCACTCAGTAGCGAACTTTGACCTGTAGTGTTAGGTGACCGCTCAAAAACAGACTGAACGAATGCTCTGCTATGCATGCAAAGCATATTTTTAATGATGCATAATGAACCACCATTCAATCAGGGAGAAAAGCTATCCATTGCTAGTTCTGAATGCTGTGTTGGCTGAATATAATGCTGACGACATGCAAACTGACCCAAACTATTCAATAACATCCCCAAACATACAGGAACTCACATATAGGCAAAAAACTGAAGAGAAAGACTCAACCAGTCTACACAATGGTCAGTTCTCCCTCACAAAAACCCCTTACAAATTGCTGAATTTCATTCCTGTACCTAATCAACACATTATTAATCAAAACCTTATCACTTTTAATTAACATAATTTCCGTCTGATCTACATATTTTGTTTTTTTGTTGTTGTTGTTATCTCTGCGTTTTTTGCGAAACTCTCCCATTGAGCAGTGCTGCAGGGCTTCTTGCGTTTCTCTGTAATTAGCTGCTGGTGTTTGGCCTTCATCCCCCCTGCAATCATAATCACTAATTAAACGCCTGTGTTCATTGTGCAATTTGCTGCTTATTGTGACATGATTAGGTTCTTTTTTAAAATTGAATTCTCAAATGTATTAGGGTTGCATTGCACCAAGGTCATTTTAAGGTAGTTTCCTTTGTAAACTTCCTAAAGAAGTTGAAAAGGGCCTCCGATGCTGACATTTAATGAAGTATGTGGTCACACTTTAGTTTGGGGAACACATATTCACTAACTATGACTTTTGCCTCAATAAACTCCCAATTTACTGCTTATTAATAGTCAGTAAGGTAGTTGTTGTAGTGGATAAGTTTAGTATCTTTTGTATATACATTTACACTGGCATTTTTGCATTTCTAAGAACATAGTGAATATATAGCTTTCATGGGATTAAATTCCCAATGAGTATTGTGTTCACGGATCAAAAAATGATAAATGTGAATCAAACATTTTAAAACACATGTAAAAATATATTGCACAAACTGAAAGAAATAATGCAAAATTATCAAAATAGCAAACAACGTGGTCACTGATCAAAATATATTAAGTGTGATTCAAAAAATTAAAAGCGCATTTAAAAAAATAAACATGAATCAATTTTTTAACACAATAACCATTATATCTCACAAATCTTAAACGTATGTTTATGTGTTCTTAAAATTAGTTTTCCTTGGTTTCCTTGGTTTCCTTGGCTCTCTTTTTTATATATATTTGTGCAATATAATTTTTAATGTAGTAAAGTTTTGATTAATGCGTATTATATCTTGATCCGTGAATTGTTGCTTTCTATTCTGATCATTTTTCATATTTCTTTTCAGTTTGTTCAATATATTTTAACATGTTTTTAAAATATTTGGTTCACACTTATTATTTTTTTTCGTGACCTCAATACTTTCGGCGGGAATTTAATCCCATACGTTTTTTTTATGGTGCATTATGAGGTGAACATTTCAGGAGCCTGGAATAATTCTGACAATAGAAAAGCACCTGAAATGGCTTTCTAGCCAGTGCTCTGACAACTAAACTAGGGAGCTGGTTTAGACAAACCCTCAACCTCTAAATTATCTAGTTTTAGAGCAAAAATCAAACCCCCAAGTACCTTGTAGCAGATGTTCTTAAAGAAAAACACCTGATAGTGAGCTCACTAAGTATTTGCCTTGGGTCTAGTGTACAACTTGCGATTGGATTAGGAGCATTTCCCACCAGGATCTTTACTGGCTTTATGAAAGTTTGTGAAGGCGTGGAAGAATGGCAGCCAAGCAAGGAAAGCAAAATGATGATAAGCCGGGGATTTTTGGGTTAGCAAAAGCACTGATGTGAACAAGCTTACTATATCTAACTCTTGAGAAGACTCTTCGAAAACCCTGAAATAACCAGCAATCTGACCTTTTGCACAAAGGACTTCTGTCAGTGTCACATATTTGCATACATATATATTTATATTTGAAAATGAATACACACATTCATTCCTTTTTTATGTCTTGGCATGTTGCCTTTGCCCATAGGCATTATTTATGAAGGTAATTGCAAGCTATTAAGTGTTTTAACAACCTCTAATTTGGTTGGGGCTTGAAGCCATGTGTTGTCATCTTGGGTTAAGATCAGTTTTATTCATGAGAAAATTAATTGAATCTACAGTTGCATTGATATGGATGGTCTGGCTGTGCCCATGTTTGCGTAACATTTCATGGCAAATGTCAATATAGATCAGTTTGCATCGCAGGCATAAAATGTCAAATTATCATATGTTTGGTGTTTCAGAGGTTTTCAGTAGACAAAAGATTCCAGAGTTTGCAGTAACAGGAGAAAATGGTAAATCAGATATCATAATAGTGGGGGGACACCAAATGATTGAGCAGTTTTACACATCCATTTCTGTGTACCTTTGCGTATGTGTACATACAGGTGTATATGATTCTGCACACCAGCCTTCAGGCACCCGAGAGTGTCCATCAGTCATCAGGGCGTTGAGATGATGCTGTTTGTGTGTTTCTGTGACAGAAAATCAATGGCTTTCTCCCTACAGTGACTGTTTAACAGTCAGAACAGCATGCTGTGAAAACTGGGTGTCTGTTTTAGTCAATGACCCAGCACTGAAGCCCAGCCGCTGTGTATGGAAACAGACATAGAGAGAAGAGGTCAAACCCGTTAGATCAAGAGTTTGTGAAAATACAGAAAAATACAGAACAAACCGGTATGAATTCCATGTTGGTTGCAAAACTGAGCAGGTGTAGCTGGTCCACCAGCATTTCCACTTCCCATAATGGTGACCAGCAAACCAGCATCCCATTCCATTTGTGAAATTTTCTCACTCCTAAATATTCCACGGTCAACTGTTAGTGGTGTTATAACAAAGTGGAAGCAATTGGGAACAACAGCAACTCGAAGTGGTAGGCCACGTAAAATCACAGAGCGGGGTCAGCGCATGCTGAGGTGCACAGTGTGCAGAAGTCGCCAACTTTCTGCAATAGATACAGACCTCTAAACTTTGTGTGGCCTTCAGATTATCTCAAGAATAGTGCATAAAGAGCTTCATGGAATGGGTTTCCATGGCTGAGCAGCTGCATCCAAGCCTTAAATCACCTGTGTGGGGTTGTTTTTTAGGGGTTGGGCTTGGTCCCTTAGTTCCAGTGAAAGGAACTCTTAATATTTCAGCATACCAAGACATTTTGGACAATTGTGCTAAACTTTGTGGGAACAGTTTGTGTATGGGCCCTTCCTGTTCCAACATCCATAAAGACATGGATGAGCGAGTTTGCTGTGGATGAACTCGACTGGCCTGCACAGAGTCCTGACCTCAACCTAATAGAACACCTTTGGGATGAATTAGAGCGGAGACTACGAGCCAGGTCTTCTCATCCAACATCAGTGCCTGACCACACAAATCCGCTTCTAGAAGAATGGCAAAGAATTCCCATAAACACACTCCTAAACCTTGTGGAAAGCCTTCCCAAAAGAGCTGAAACTGTTATAGCTGGAAAGTGTGGGCCAACTCCATAATAAACCCTACGGACTAAGAACTGGATGTCATTTAAGTTCATGTGCATGTAAAGGCAGGCATCCCAAAACTTTAGTGTAACTTATGCTGGTGACCAGCAATGCTGGATTATTCAGAAGGGTTATCCATTAAAACATCAACAACTATTGAGACACAAGTGAAGTCCATTGTGGTTTAGCAGTGCTTAAGCAGTTTGCTATCGGCTATGTGCCTGAATTTTTCAAAGACTCATGAAAATTTCACATTTCAAATACAGTAAGTAGAATCTTACTGTCTGTTCTGAAATGCAGCACAAAGTGCTTCAACTAAAAAAACAGACCATGAACGGGTTTGGTTTATTCTGGTCGATAAATGCAACAGCTTAATGACATCTTCCACAGATATATTTATGCAATGCTCTCTTCCTCATTCCAATCTGTCCCTCACTCCTTCTTTTTTTGTGCTTAATAATAGGTCAAGACTAGAGCTGCATTTATCTGAAAAATGATTTTAGGGTCTAACAGGGACATGTTTGAGAAGACGTTTAACAGTGACAGATATATTGTTGTTCAAGAGCATTTCAAAAGCCCTCTGTGTGCTTGATTTAGCATTTGTTTGATTTGCTTGCTTCTGTAACCATTGTAGAACTAGTGAACTATACTGTTTATTGTCTGGGTTTCACAACTGCTGTGATTGGTTTGGCTTCATAGGTGTTTGACAGAGATGAAGTGCTTGAGCTTGTGTTATGCAATGTCTGCTTTGTGTCTTTGAACCCAGTGTCAAAGCCATTACCAGACAGGACGCTGGGAGTATCTGGGGGCTTGCAGCCAGAATCTCTCCTTTAGAGATTACAGATCTGGAAAAAGTTTTCCCGTGCATATGCTTTCCTTCTCCTGACCATGACATGACTTTATGTCAGTGAAATCAGTGTAGGCATGACTCACTTAATGGCTTACAATTTAAAGTACAAGGTGCCTGCATAAGTGCAGATGGACTGCAAGTGGGGATGGATTGTCAGAAGATGCAGATGCACCTGAGTGCCTGTTAGTGTGCAGGTGCATGCCAGTCTTGGTAGTACTAAGAACAGCTTTATTTGAGAAGCAGATTTACCAGGAAGCTACTTACTATTCATGCAAATTCCAAACATTTAGAGAAACATACTTACCATTATTTTATATTTAGTTATACTACACAATTTAGCAAAAAAGAAAAATCAAACAAAAAGAAACAATGTGGGATAATACAGCATGTTAGTTTTAATAGAAATCAAGCCCTGGAACCTTAAAGTGTCTGTTGTTGAAACGTCTATTTGTGTAACTAATCAGTTAACTTTCTGATAATACAGTTGTATAACTTAATATCAAATAATGGTTCTCTATATGTCTCTGTCTAAAAGATTTCTCTTTATGTGTAAATGGCTTTGACACTGGGTTCAAAGACACAAAGCAGACATTGCATAACACAAGCTCAAGCACTCCATCTCCGTCAAACAATGTATATAATCTGCCTCTGTAATCATAGTTTGTGTGAAAAGATTCATTGGTGTTTTGCTAGTGTTCACTTCAGCTGGAAACGACAGTGAATTGTAGCCTGTCATGTATAGGTACATTTTTTATTTTTATTTTTTTTATGTAGGTACATATTCTAAAGAGCATAGGTTTCAAATATTATTAATCTATGGATTATTAACTTTTCAACAGTATATTTATCTTGTTCATGGTTTTCCTGCATGCCCAGACAACTGTATTTTTATATTTATTTTATTAACTTAAAGGAACACTCCACTTTTTTTTTGAAAATAGGCTCATTTTCTAACTCCCCTAGAGTTAAACAGTTGAGTTTTACCGTTTTCGGATCCATTCAGCCGATCTCCGGATCTGACGATAGCACTTTTAGCAGCTTAGCATAGATCATTGAATCTGATTAGTCCGTAACAAAGCAACTTTGTACACAATGTAACTACAGAATAGTCAAGTTTTAAATAGGAAAAATATTGAAAGTCTTTGGTAATTTTTAAACGAGATGATAACCGTCTAATCAGATTCAATGATCTATGCTAAGCTATGCTAAAAGTGCTACCACCAGATACGGAGATCGGCTGAATGGATTCGAAACAGTAAAACTCAACTGTTTATCTCTAGGAGAGTTGGAAAAGGAGCCTATATTTTTTTTAAAAAAAATGAAGTGGACCTTTAAGGCTACCCTTTACATGACAATAATTATGGACATTTATTTCAATAATATCTTAAAAGTGATAATTAGTATTATTAGATATTTCTGTACTTTTTAAGGTACATTATAGAAAAGAAGCAAGAATTTCAATCTGAGAGTGCACAGAACATAAATTATGCAGTGGAATGTGTGTTGTTGTTATCTGTCTCAAAGGTCATTTTTTGGGTTAATTAAATTTTATTCATTTGTTTTGCATCAACATGATATACATTCTGCTATTTTATCAAAATGACTAGATTCTTAACATTGTTAGATATGGGAGACAAACAATAAGATTGATTGAAGTTGAACACATTCTTGCCTTATTAAGGTTTGCTCAAGGCCTGTAAATATTGCAGTTCAACAGACCACTGCAAAATACCATTTTATCATCAACTTGTCCAAATTCAAGTATCCTCTCTGCCTGTCATGTCCACACAAATTAGGTTTGGAGTGACTATGTGCAGGCTAAAAGAGGAGCTAGACAAATATGGACAGATAGATGGAGGGGAATACATTTTAACTGACAGTATACCCCAGGGAAAAGCTTCAGGCCAGCCCTGCACAGGCTTGTATAAATCAAAATAGTTCTGTGTGGCCAAATCATCTTACTCATCTTCTTCTGTAACCTAAAAGATGATGTGATGGTCCCCCCAAGGTGCAGAAAGATGTAGGCTATAGATGCGGTTCCAAAAAAAACAAAACAAAAAAAAAACAGACCTATTTTGATGAGTGTGAGCAAACATTGCACAATATATACCCATGGCATGTTCAGTCAACTATCCTCCTGGGTACTCTCTATCAGAGTATACTATTTTCAAATGAAAGCAGACAGGAACATAAATTCTGGCTTTAAGAATTCTAATCATCTCAATTACAGAGTGTAAAAAAATACTAATCACACTAATCATAATAGCTATAGTTAAAGAATCACAAACTTCTCGTCATATTCCAGAGCGCTCTGTCACTCTGACAGGAAAATGCTAGACGTGTGTTTAGAGCTAAATTGTCCACAAAGATTTTTCTAGTTAATATATTCATGTGTTTTCAGCACCCCTTTATTTTTTCCTGCATTGCGAGCATCAATAATGGCATTCATCTTCTCATTTAGACATGGTGCCTGAGGCAGTCTGATAAACAGAAATCATTTGCATAAATATGAAACACCTCAGTTTTGGAGTGGCATGGGGTGATCTAATGAACCCTCTTTCTCCTGTGTGAGGAAAGAAGGAGATTGATTCCTAAATTAGACAGACAGGTTGTTTTCCATCGCTCTGACTGAGGCAGTCGTATAGAGTGTTTCTTAAGTGTGTGTAATATATCGATTTTCCCTGAGAAGAGTTGCATCTTTATCATTTATTTAATCTGGAAGAATTCCAAACCTGTGGCGAGACTCGAAAATGCCCTCTAAATCAAACATGCAATGTGTTTTGTTAACAAACAAATGCTGCAAGATATTAAAACACTAACAGTTTCCCTTACCTCAAGATGAATTAACTGTTCTTGGTGATAAATATGTTTGTTAAGTGCTCATGCTGTACACCCAGGACTGCGGTTCCCTACTCTATTAATAAGGGAGACCAAAATGTGCTAGACATCCTTCAGCTCACTGCATCTGATGTCTTCGATCTCACACCTAGACACCTGGAAATGAGCAAGGAGCGGTTACAGATAACAGGTACATATAAATCCAGAATAGCTTTCCCTATAGCTGCTTTGTAGTACATCTCAGGTGGGATTGATAGTAACGGAAATGCTCTCCCAGGAGACATGAATATCTTAGCCTAGAATTGCACATTCCCTGATCAAAGAGTAGGTCGAAGCCTGCTGCATTTACTATGTGAACCGTCTCAGTTGATCAAAGTGATTACAACGCCCCCGAATTACCTAGATGATGCAAAAAGGAAGCCAGGTTCTTTCTTACAGCAAAGACATCTGTGTAACTGTGTAACCTATTTGTGTGTTTTGTAAATTATGTTTAATATATAGGGCCACAATCCACTCAAGCACTCTGTACACAGCAGGACACACCATTATGCTTTTCCCAGTAGTCATTCATTGCTTTCATAACCCACTCCTTTAGTTCCTCTGCCTCTTATCTCTTTCCTGTTGCTACTTCCCTCTGAGTCATCTCGCTGTTCTTCATAACGGAAAAAGAAAAGAACCATAAAGAGAGTAACTATTGAGATCATATGTCAGTCAGATTATCGATAATGATAGGCTGTGGGCATAATGGTTTCAGATATGCACCTCTTTAAAAAACTTTTCAAGTGTTTCTTCTTAACTTCTGACTACACCTGTGCAGTGACCAATTCGTCATTTGCTGGGGGTGTGGTTTAGCATTGCTGACAGCAAATGCTGAAAGTATGCACTGTCGATCCATTCATAATGGGGAAAAGTTTATATTTATATAATAATACTGTATATAAATATACAGTATTATTATATACTGTATATTTATATACAGTATATAATAATAATAATAATAAAAAACCTACTCTGAATTTTTGTTTTGACTGGGATTTTTCATTTCAGTGCATACTGAGACTATATTTAAAAGCCATTATTTAACTGTATTTATTTTCACTAGGCTATTAAAAGCAAAGGCCCTATTATTTAGAGGCGACATGAAACATAAATAAGTGTAAGGTGTTTATAGATTATAGTATGAGCATGTAGCAAGTGCACAAATTTCTTAACACATCAATTTGAATGGAAAGCATGCTGTGAACTATAAAGCCCCTGGCCAATTTCAGTTAATGCCAACAAAAATGATTCATGTAGTCCCAGCACAAATTACTAAAATAAACTTTTTTAAATGATTTATTATTATTATTTTAATTATATAAATTATAAAGTGGATTACTAATATTCAATTTAATATACTATATATACTAATATTCGAAGTTGTGACAAAATGATCAATTATATTGCTTATTTTAATAAACTTGCAATCAATGCACATTTTCTTTAAGTGTAAACTCCTAAAAGATTTGATTTGAGCACATTCACATGCCATAGCCGGCAGAAATTTTATTTTGACATAGAGGTCACTGTACTATAAAAATATACTGTATGTTTCAGAACTGAAAATTTGCTCATTAGTCCAAAAATGTCTCAGGGTTGTGTATATAACTTGGTTCCCCAGATAGGGAATGACATGCAGTGTCATGGGAACGCATTTAGTGTGAGCTGGTGTCTGAGTCACGTGTAGTACAAGCCAAGTCAGTGGCCAAGGATGCAGTCAGGCAGGGCCGTTTCTAGCCCTTCTGACGCCCTATGCGAAATCCTTATTGGTGCCCCCAGTCAAATTTTAAAAAGCAACATTGGTATTACTGGTATTAATTAACAAATACATACATACATTCCAAATTATATTTGCATATACCGTTATTTGTTATTAAGGATTAATACCATTGTGTAGCTAGATGCCTGTATAGCCCATAGGCCTGTAATTATAATGTGTGTGCAATCCCAGTTACTAAGAAATTGTTCTCAGACATAACTGCATAATTATTACGAGTTATTATTAAATTTCACAGGAAAGTAATAAGAATAAATACTGATTCAGTGCAGTTTTTGCTACTTATTGACGCTTGAACTTCCCCTTTAAATAATGTGACTAGCATGAATCACTATTAGAACTGAATGAATCGATTCAGCATTCAAGACCATCTGTAAAGATGCATTAAATTCGACAAAGCTATTTAATAAAAGATGCATTAATGTTGTGAATTAGCACATTTTATTATACCATTTTTAAATTAAAGTTAAAGTTTTATATGGGACAGTTATAAAACACACTGAATCTTTTAACAATGCATTGGCACAAAAACCTTTTGGAGATGCAAGTAAGAGAAGAAAGCTTTATGGAGTCTAGATATAACACACTCACTTCATCATGAAATCATTTAAAAAGCGTTACCTTGCCTTGCATTGGCCGAGCTCTATAATTGGTGTTGCTGAGTGCTCCCTCCAAACGCAAACGGTATATGCAAACTTTTTTTGACAGTAATTGACAGTTCTCTGATCCAGTAGAGTGGAGGAACTAGTGGGGGCGACCGTCTAGTTCGCCTATGCCAATAGAAACAGCCCTGCAGTCAGGTGACGCAATGTTGTGCATAGTCAAGTCTATAAATAACATCAGCATGAGAGCGTCACCAGGTTCTCTTGTCTGAAGAAGTTGCGCAGACCTACTTGAAGTATGGCATTGCGACGCAGCGTCTCGTTTTACCGGCTTCAGTGTGAGCCTGTGTCTAAGTCACTTGTAGTACATGCCAAGCCATTGGCCAAGGACGCAGTCAGTGACGCAACGTTGTGCGTGATCAAGGCTGCGTTTCCCAAAAGCATCATAAGCTTAAGTTGATCGTAGAGCAATTGTCATCAATGGTCTCTACGTTCAACCTAGGCTTACGATGCTTTCGGAAAAACACAGCCTTGACCACGCACAACGTTGCGTCACTGAGTCTATAAATAACACCTGTATAAGAATGTCACCAGATTCACGTGTCTGAAGCCGCGAAGACATACCTGAAGTATGGCACCACGACACAGCATCTTGTTTTACTGGCTTCAGCATGAGCCCGTGTCTAAGTAATGTGCTTCTGAGTTTTAAACAGTGGAGGGGAAAGGCTTGAAGAACAATAGGATGAAATTGTGATGAAGGCACCTTTGGGACATAACACTGCCCAGGGTGAAATATTGCCTTGACCAGTTCAAGAGTGAAATCCACCCAGGAGGAGGCGACTGACAGGACCTCCAAGTCCCCTACCCTTTTTAGAGAGGTAATAGCTACAAGCAAAGCCACCTTGAGAGTCAGAAGCTTCACTTAATACAACCCTGACCAATACTCATGTGCAGCAAGCCTAAAAGTGTTACGTAACAGCAATAAGACCCAGCAGTACCTGGCTTTGCCGGACGGAAATCTCCTGGCCTAACCTTACACTGCCTTCCCAGTGGCATTGCACATCAGGATTTCTTCTTCTTAGCTGCATGAGCAGCGATAACTGTCCATGGTCAGATAACTGCCAGGTCTGCCCCCTTCAGGCTGGGACTGGGTTCAGCGCCCAGACCCCCAATCATTATGAAGGGAGACGTGGCAAACAGACTAGCCTTCTGTTCCTGCCTCCTGGAATGGGCACAGGACAGGAGGTAGAAATGCCAGCTTGGTGGACCAGGTGAGGGGAAAAATTCCTGGAACGCCTCTGTTTCTTCTCCGTCTGAAATCTATCGACGACAGAGCTTACAGTGTCGCTGAACCGGCCAGACAGCAAGACCCTCCAGCAGAAAGGCTTTTTCTCTTTCCTTAATCCTTGAAAGGTTGAGCCACATGTGTCTGTTCCGTAGCCTCCAAAATAGCCATTGATAACAGCAGAAAGGGACAGGTTTACAGAGCTTTTTTTTTTTTACTGCATCAGGGCCCTCACCATGTCAACTTCTTTAAGCAGGTTAACCTGATAGGCCTGTAACATCACCATGGTGTGCAAGGACCAACCAGCCTGACCTGCTACCTCATAGGCCTTTTTGACCAGCGATGAAGTAATTTTGCAAGACCGGCCTCTTTAATGATGAAGCTGATGTAGGAGAGAAATATCCCACAGGCGTCTCTTCTACTCTAGGAATTGACTTGTACCCGTGCTTATTGAATCCCACGATTGTCAAATAATCGAACAATGAGAGAAAGCGCTGGGCCCATCTCAGACTCCTCTAACAACTCCACCTGCGACCCCCATGATCTAAGTCTATGCGCTGCCTCAGCAGACGTGGAACCAAAACCACGCCATGCAGAGACAAATTTTCCTTTATTACTGAACAATGCAAGCCGGGAGAAGAGCCTACTCAGTATAAAATGCTTTCAGTAAGGACAAGCAACTCCTTCAAGAGACGATTGAGCATGCTCCACTCCTAATCAAAGAACATAAAATGTGTGTCCTTCGTCCACAGGAATCGATCAGGGGCATGGTGAAACACATCTCCTAAACTTACACTTTTTGTTCAACGTCTGCTCTAAACAAAGAGCAGTTTTGCACACACAGTGACATACAAAGCGGCTTCTGAAGACAAGAAGCTGGTGATGCTTTTGTGCAGGTGTTATTTATAGACTTGATTATGGCCCTGTCCCAAATGGCACCCTCTGCGGGCTCGGCAGAAGCCTCTGCGGGCTCGACAGAAGCGCCCATCGAGGGTGCATATTGACCTTAAAGGGGGAGCTCGCGAGCACCCTTCTGAGACCTAAAATGGCAAATGGGACACCCTGCGGTCTCGTGGACTTAATGGACACGCGCACGCAGCGGCCATTGTAAGTCCATAAGACCGAAAGTGCACATGAAGTGTGCCATTTGGAACAGGGCCAATGCACAACGTTGCGTCACCTGACTGTGTCTTTAGCCAATTGCTCGGCATGTATTATACGTGACTCAGACAACAGTTCACGCTGAACGTGTTCCCATAGTGTCAACACATGATGCACAGTCGATATTTTCTCGAAAGCGAGAGGGAAGTTTTTATTGAAATCAAGCTGGCAAAATAAATTGTTTTCTACTTCCAGGATTTTATTAAATAATAGAGATGAAAGTGATCAAAGAATGTTCCCTTTATAAGTGCGAGCTCACTGACTGCACTCTCACTCAGCACTTTTGGCTAAACTTCACTTATAATTTATGAGTATTCATCATTCATGGGTTCAACTTACATGACTGCAATTGGCTACAATGCTCAGCAACCTTTCATGCAATGGGAGTAGATCTAAATACAATGCTATAATCAACACTTTTTATAATTAGTTAATCTTGGCATATGTAATAGTAAAAATGTTTTCACATTTTTTCCACATGTAATACTTATTTCATATGCAAATTGTTACCCAAACATTTAGCAGTGGCGATTACATTGAAGTTTTGAATTAGAATATACACCGATCAGGCATTACATTATGACATTATTACATTATGATCAGGTGAAGTAAATAACACTGATTATCTCTTCATCACGGCACCTGTTAGTGGGTGGTATATATTAGGCAGCAAGTGAACATTTTGTCCACAAAGTTGATGTGTTAGAAGCAGGAAAAATTGCCAAGCATAAGGATTTGAGTGAGTTTTATAAAGGCCAAATTGTGATGGACAACTGGGTCAAAGCATCTTCAAAACTGCAGCTCTTGTTCCTGTTCTGCAGTGGTCAGTATCTATCAAAAGTGGACCAAGGAAGGAACAGTGGTGAACTGATGACAGGGTCATGGGCGGCCAAGACTCATTGATGCACATGAGGAGCAAAGGCTGGCCCGTGTGGTCCGATCAAACAGATGAGCTACTGTAGCTCAAATTGCTCAAGAAGTTAATGTTGGTTCTGCTAGAAAGGTGTCAGAATACACAGTGCATCGCAGTTTTTTTTGCGAATGGGGCTGCATAGCTGCAGACCAGTCAGGGAGCTCATGCCCCTGAGGCATTTACCATCCTTCTGCATAGCCTCCTGTCTTCCACTTAGACTGTAGTCACCTTTTCCATTAAGCGACAATATTTGCCCCCTAAATTATTTATCCATTGCATTTAAAAAAAAACTTTATAAATACCTTTAAAACATTAATAATGTTTTAAATAAAAACAATATTCAATAGAGAAATATGCAATGATGATAAAAACATGAAAAGTTATTATTTTAAATACGGAACCTACCAGTAGTTCAGTTTTGTCCGCAAAAGACGTGTTATTTTGATCGGATGTCATGTATTTACGAATTTGTGCCTGTTAGAAATACATGCATAGTTTTATTGTTATTTTAAGGTGGAGTAGAATTTAATGAACAGCAAAACTACATGCACCCCCTTACGTATACATTTTGTTCGTGTACCAACTACGCATACCCCAGTTTGAGAACCACTGCACTATGGGAAGAAGGCAAGCTGGCATAGGTAGTGTGATGCTTCGGGCAATGTTCTGCTGGGAAACTTGGGTCCTGCCATCCATGTGGATGTTACTTTGACATGTACCACCTACCTAAGCATTGTTGCAGATCATGTACACCCTTTAATGAAACCGGTATTCCCTGGTGGCTGTGGCCTCTTTCAGCAGGATAATGCTCCCTGCCACAAAGCAAAAAGGTCCAGGTTTGAGGAGCACAACAACGAGTTTGAGGTGTTGACTTGGCCCCCAATTTCCCCAGATCTCAAGCCAATCGAGCATCTATGGGATGTGCAACACAAACAAGTTCGATCCATGGAGGCCCCACCTCACAACTTACAGGACTTAAAGGATCAATATTAGGAAGGTGCTCACAATGTTATGCCTGATCAGTGTATATATATATATATATATATATATATATATATATATATATATATATATATATATATATATATATTCTATCTAAAAATCCTGGTAAACGCACCTCATGACCCCTTAATCAGAAAATGGTGTGAATGTAAAAGGGGCCACTGATGTTATACCCACATTGGCATCTTCATTCATCATAGATAGCAAACATAGGGTCAGACCAGATCCGTCCCACATCTGGTATGCATTAAATCCACATGTACCAGATGTGGCCCAGATCTGGACAGACACTATGTTGCTGTCTGGGATTTCAAAAATAATAAATTAATAAAAGAAAACTTTTTGTTTTCTTGATGGGACAGGAAGTCCATGTACAGTACAAATACAAAGATCAGAGCACACTCCAAAGCTGATGTTCTCACTCCTTATTTACCAAATATATTTGAGAACAGCCGTTCAGGGAGAGTCATAGCAGAGTAAATCAAGTGTGAGAGGCATTAAAAACGTCTCTTCTGTCAGTCTGAGTGGCTTGGAGTGGTTGATGCGTGGAAAGAAGTCAGAAGTGGAGCGCTATCAGAGAAGCTCGAAGGAGAAGTGAAGCAGCACTTACTTTCACCTTAAATCTTTCTCAAGCTGAGTGTGCGTATAATTGTGTGTGTGTGTATGATTGTGTGTTTGTTGGGGGAGGGGGCGTGGATCACTGTCAATGATGCTACCTGGGGGGAGATTAATAATTCATGAGATGGTTGGTGAGACTCAAAGATTCGCCTGGTGCGTCAAGACTTTGTTACATGACTTTGAATGTTTCAATACCGCAGTGCAACACGTAACATTCCCCTCACAGCTAGGATAAATGATGGACCACTCTTTTGCTCTCAGATGTCTTCATAAATATGAGATGGACTTTCTGTCTTCAGGACTGTCACCACTGAAGCTTTGGTAGGTCTCGTTTTTTTTTAGTGGCCAGAGTAGACAGGCTACTAAGTTTTTTCAAAGAAAAAGTCAGCACATAGTAGGTTTTATGTTTGAATGAAACAAAATTGGGACAAGGTCAAAATGTCCTCAGACATTGCCCTCCAAGACCCACCTCAGTGTTTCTTTGAATGAAATTCTGTCAGACTAAATTACTTTGTGATTCACAGGACCAATTCTGTTCAAAACTCATACATGCTTTTGAAAGACTGGTCATCAGAAAGCAGACCCCTGTGCCCTCTGAATTTCTAATGCTTTCTCTGTAGAGATCGATGCATTTGTTCAAAAGGAAAGTCAGGTAGGCAGGTTTGTTGAGTATAGAACTGTATATAATACTTATATTACACATTTTCAAAATTATTTTCCAAATTATTGACGGATGGCTAGTCAACCTTGTTTGAAACCACTTTTCTAAGTATCAAATTGCACATACATAAACAGAAAGCATCCTCACAGTGACCAACTCGTTATTGCTCCTTTTTCTCTCACACACATCATTTATGTTCCTGTTAGGCATTTTTGAGTTTAAGGGCATGCTTACACTTGGCAGGTTTAATTAAAGGGGTCATGAACTATGAATCGGAATAATTTGATCTGAATTTCATATGACTGATTGTTTTTATTTTATGTTTCCAGAGGTGCACTTATAATGTTAACATGAATTTTTACACCAAAACAATTGTCATAATTCAGAAATAAATTTCCATCCTGACTTTAACCCTCTGGGCTCGTCTGCTGTGAGACTTGTAAACAATGTAAATGCCCACTGCTGTGATTGGCTGACATCTTTGCATATGACATAAGTATTACATGTGGAACCCTCTCGAATACTTTTACTAAAATTTTTACTATTACAGCTGTCGAAATTAACGAATAGTGAAACATTTTGATTATTGCATTATATTTCGATCTATTCCCATCACATGGAAGGTTGCAATGATGAGCATTGAGCACATGACAGATAGTCTGTTGATCGCGTGAATGCAGTGATCTCGTCTTTGCCACACAATTTTGCACTCTCACGAAATACTTTCACCATAACTAACAATGTAAATACAGTAAGAGATTCATTGTGTACTGTAAAGCCTCGTTTCTACCGAAATTACCTGGAACAATTTCTCCTAGGAACTTTTTTCCCAGGAACTACTTTTCCCCCAGACCTGCTGCTGTCTGTGCTTCTATCGCGGTCTAAAGTACCATGAAGATTAGTCCGATGACGTAGGACTATGCGCGTCAACTTTCGTCCTTTGATTCGAATAGCAAACAACTCTTACTGCACACATTGCAACAGACTTTTAAAAATAGTGATTGAAATAAAATGCTGTGTCGAGTCGACCAATCAAAATGCTGCACGAATTCAACCAATCAGCATGTTCAGCACCAAAGTCCCACCCCCGAAAGTTCCTGAACTTTGAAAAAGTACTACCTCACGAGCAGGGCCGTTTTGAGGGGGGAAAATATACCCGGAACTTCATTTAGACCCTGATTATAGATTATAAAGAGAGCGTTCTATTATTCATTAAATGTATGTCATTATCGTTACTTACAGTATGAGGTTGGTAAAATGTAAGGTACAAACACACAAGTCAGATCTGACATGACTAGGATGTCTGTTCAAAATAAACTGAATCCATTTTTCTATGATATCGGAATCCTTCATCAGCTTATGCAAAGATTATGTTTTTCCACAGCCAGAAACAACACAATGTCTTCATGGCATCACAATCTTTCACAAACAACTACTTTAGATCCACTCACTGCTCATCGACTTAACACCAGTGGGCAGGGACAACAATCAAGCGTAGCATCAGTTCTGGCAGATCACGTCAGTCAAGCTGGCATCAGCTGACTGTCAGCTGATCACGTCTACCTATAAGGAATCACAGCATACATATATAAGCTCCTTCAGTACTATCACCAGCTATTGTGTTCTCCAGAGCTCATTTACCCTCCTCCATCCCCAGCTCCTCCTCTCGTCCAGTCAGGATTTGGTATTCTGATTCCCCTTGAATCAGACTAAATTCCCGAATTATTTTGTACATTTAATATTGACATTAATGATATCTGTAAAACATTATGTTGGTTCTGTTCTGTTTAACTTAAGAGGGGTTATTGATGCTCTCCCTGCTCTTATCCATGCTAGGCTGCATGGATGTGCAGGGAGTTCTTGCCCAGAACAGAACCATACCACGAGTCCAAACTGTATGCTAATAGTCAATCAATAAATTGACGATAGTGGGATGTGCAATGTGGGACTGAACTTATTGCATATTTGTAGGAGTTTCCCATTCAGAAGCAAAATTTATGGGAGGAGAGTATTTAAATGAATCATGCAAGGTGATTTACTAAGGTTTGCGCTTGTCAATTTGCTCGTCAAATTATTTACCGGCCAAAAACTTAAACCAGGCGCTAATTTGCACTGTTCTTGGTAGACTGCGTTGGTAATTTTTGTTCACTTTAATTTGTGCTTCGTCAGTAGATCACTGGCCCTTTGTGCGATTCATTTGAAAAAGTCTGAATGCTGCCATCCAAACCTTGGTGCATCAAACAAGAGGACAGAGACCCCTAAAAAGTGGATCATAAACTCTGGTGCAGTTTGACTGAAATATGAATGCAACACAGACAAAAGAACACACTGTGAAAAACTTTGTATTTATGAATATATATCCTTGTGTTAAGGATGTTATCTAACGTACTTCAGTTCAAAGAGCAATGAAGAACACACTACACTAACTGCTAATGAACACTTTCTCCAAAGGGACTAAATATGTGCTGCTGAGGTTTGGTAGGTTTGTGCGCATGTGTTTGTTTGTGTGTGGTCACACTACTCCTTAATCACTTGTTCTCGCATCTGTCTAATCAATGGTCTGTCATTCTCTTTTCCGGCAGGGAGGGAGATTGATCTTCAGGAGTCGCCCCACACTCGTTACAGTGTTCTCAGTCTTCATTAACACCACCATTAGTCTCACATTGTTACTCTTTAACACAACAACACAAACAACACTTCGGCTGCATCACGTACGGAGAGAGTTGATTAGACTGTAGTATGCCACTTGGGAAGCCTGACTCACACGTGCATACGCAAACAAAAATACAGATATAAAACAGATGCCGTAAAACATAGTCAGCATTCTTGTTTTTATATGATACATTTATAAAAATAAAAAAATGTATAATTTATCCGCAACTTACAAATGAGAAACATCAAAAGCAATTTGTCATAAGAAGCAACCGTATTTATAGCACATAATGCGAAGTACAAAGTAGTAAAAATGAATTAGTACACAAGCTAGAGCTGAACGGAACAAGAATGATAATTTCCTTTTGTCTGGGATTTAAAATCGAATTTGTAAAACAAAAAAAAGTGATGCTCTTTTTCAGTGTGATATCATTAGGTATTCATGTGTGCAAATCGTTCAAAATGTATAGAATTTTTGGAATTAATAGGTTAAAATATGTTTTTGAGCAACAAACTTGTGGAGTGTGCTGTCTTTAAACCATGAAGGACATATCAACTGCAAAGCAATTTCTCTAGTCATTCTCAGATTCCTGGATCCTTTTTACCTATAGTCACATTTACGCCTGCTGAGTAGAAGAAAGAAGTAAGAACAAAGAGAGAGGTAGAAAGAGAGTGTTGGTGGTGGAGACAGTGAGTGACCACTGTAAGTGGATGTAACAACCTGCTGCTGTGAGAGAAATAAAAGCTCTAGTGTGGGTAGGGACGGCTCTTCTCCACTGAAGGGGAAATAACCCCTGCCTTCTCCGCTCATATAATATTAAACATCTCTCCTTCCACTCTCTTTCCCCTCCTCTTTCTTGTAGGGAACATAGTGAGGGCAGCATTCACACACCCTGTCTTTCATACCAGCTCTCTCTCCGGTTCCCTTGCTCTCTCCATCTCTCTCGCTCTCTTTCCCTGTGCGAGGAGTTCAGGCAGCAGCTACGTCAGCCGTCAGCGAGCAGCTGAGGAGAGCTGTGGAACTCATGTGTGTGTGTGTCTCTCTCTCTCTCTCTCTCTCTCTCTCTCTCTCTCTCTCTCTCATCCTTCTCTCATAGTCTCCAGCTCATGCCTCTACTCTCTCTGGAGTCTACGGCTGTGGCACATCCTGGGGCACTCACACGCCGAACGAAGCACCTCCTCTTACCATCTGCACTCTGCTCCTCAAACAGCAGCAGACCACAGCACAAACCAAGGAGAAAATAAGGAGAGAGTGGAAGCAAAGGATGGAAGAGAAGAAAAGAGAGATGAGAATCTGAGGAAAAAGTGCGGAGGTAGGAGAGACTGACTGAGAGTAGACGGACAGAGTAGAAAAAGTGTGTAAAGAAATAGTATTAGAAGCATGAAACAGAGATGAAGTGAGGAAAGCAGAGCTGACAGAGAACAAGATCAGAGGTGATACTGATAAGAGTAGTATTTGTTATAAATAGGACGCAGTTGGGCACGGGAGAGAATAACAACCTTAGAGAAAGGAGATTTAGGGAAAAAAAAATTACTAACATCCCCGTTGCGGTAGAATAGCTGGCGAAACGGAAAAGAGCAAAGGCTCAGGGAAAGATCAGCAGGAGGTATCAGAGTAATTTGCAAAGGGCTCTTCACACGCAGCCCTGGCCAACCACATGCCCATCGAATTTGTTTGTAAAATCAAGTTTGCTGAGGGTGACGAAGCCAAGGGGGCCTCGACAGACGGAGGCGGAACCGGCATGCTAGATGAAGGCCTTCGGCGGCGAAAAGGAGGCATGGCTGACCTGTCGTCCTTTGCTAGCTCCTCTTCGCTTCACGGTCTGGCTCGGGTACTGGGGACGTCAGGACGCTTGGGCTTTAGACAGACCCTCTGGGGACTGGCACTGTTGGTGTCGCTCGGTCTCTTTCTTTACCAGGCGACATGGAGCGCGGCAACTTATCTAGAGCATCCCCACCTCACATCACTGAGGGAAGAAACCCACCGTGAGCTCACCTTCCCGGCCATCACGGTCTGTAACGTCAACCGATTCCGCTTCTCTGCCCTCACAGATGCGGATATCTACCACTTGGCTAACCTCACCGGCCTGCCACCCAAGAGCCGTAAAGGACACCGGCCAAGTGAGCTCCAGTACCCACCCCCTGACATGCTAGACATTTTCCAGCGGACTGGCCACCAGTTGGAAGACATGCTGAAGAGCTGCAACTTCAGCGGGCAGAACTGCTCAAGTGAAGATTTCACTGTGGTGAGTAGCGCAAGCTATGAATGATTACTAGACGCAAAAAAATATATAATTGTGATGGGATTAGGTCATTTGTTTGGCTTTGCATGGCTTTGTTTGGACTTTGAGCAATATTTTACAATGCCTCCTTCAGTCTTTTCAGTTTGAGAGACAGCTAACAGCAATGATTTGTGTGGAAAGAGGAAATGAATCCCCATCCATCTGTGTCTAACCTTCATGCTGGGGCAACAGACAGTGGAGCAGTGCACTTATTTGCCATCTCAATTTAGGACCTGCCACATTTCTATCCCGCTTTCTACATTCCTTTCTTTTCCAGTTACATCATAGTCTGTCCCATCTGATGCTGAGTCTTATTTTGGCCAGAGAATGGATGAAAAATTCAGGAGAGGGACAAGCGACATGATTCCTGCATTAGCCCAATCAGCCTTGAGGAGACACGCGCTCAACTCTCCAAAGAAAGTTCCCTTGCTTACATTGACATTTTTTGGTGCTTGTCACGATGTTGTGGATCTTTTCAGTTTTGCTGTTGTTGCTGTAATTTCAGTCAGTAATTTCCTCTTAGGGCTCCTTTTATCATTCTACACAGGATTAGATAAGAGATATGTTCCTTGATATAGACCATGAGACTTCTGCCAAGGATATCAGCTCTCTCTGAGTTTGAGCCCTCCTCATATAACTAATTTACTCCTCTTCTCTGTTAACCCCTTCACTTTCTTAGTTTTTTATGCATAGTTTTGAAATATAATTTTCAATCTGATTTTCAGATTTTATGGCATTCAGCAGGTTTAGGCAGGTGACTTACTGCATTATCCTGTTCACAAATTTGTTTGCCAGAGTATTATGTGCATACAAATTGCTGCATCTTTGTGGATATTGCTGACGGTCTGCTTGTCAGTGATTGACATTGTAACCTGCCCGTATGAAAGTATTTTCCCATTGCATTTAGGAGGGCAATATCCTAACATCCTACTCTATTTCAAATAAGTGTGCATTTGGTAGACTCTAGCTTAGGTTTTATTTTTAATATTTGTAGTATTATTAGTTTATTATTCTTGGTTGCTTCTAATACTCTCATTTGTTCGCTTTGGATAAAAGCGTCTGCTAAATGACTAAATGTAAATGTATTAGTAGTATATTATTATAAATGTTGTAATATTGTCACAAGGATAATGTGAAAAAAAATGTTTTGGCTCCCAATAATTTTGATGTGGAAGTCAGAATTTGAGACAATCACTGTCCATATGTTATTCTTTGGCTTGAATTGCTCATGTAGATTCCATCAGGAAATAATGAAATGGTCATCAGTTCCTACTTCTGAAGTCATAATTTCGAGCTTGTCACGCTCAAGTGCTTTATTGTTGGAAAGCATAGGGATAATGATTAAAGCTGAATGAAATAATGAAAAATACATTATTGTCCCTAGTAGGAAAATCTCGTCATTTGTTAACAATCATATATACATTCATCATTCTATCTAGATTTTACGTTATTTTCACTGTGTATAAAACTGGTTATTCATATACAGTGGCAAGAAAAATATGTGAACTCCTTGCAGAATCTGTGAAAATGTGAACAATTTTAATAAAATAAGAGAGATCATACAAAATGGATGCAATTTGAATTTAAAGATCAGGTAAATTATACTCAATTTGTTTTCCGGAAAACATATAAGTATCTTCTGTTGCTTCAGAAGGGAGTACAAAAATAAAAATAATAAAGTTTCTTCTGAAAAACTGTTTAAGAACAACCATCACAAAAAAAAAAAGAGTCATGGATCATCCAGGTAACGACACACGGTATTAAGAATCAAAGGTTCACTTTAGAACAGGGTCATTTTTATAAATTCTTCAGTTTTTTGTCTCGTGGACTATGTAAAATATCTTATTCAGGACATTAGTAAATAAAAAATATGTATTTTGTATGATCTCTCTTATTTGGTTAAAATTATTCATATTTTCATAGATTCTGCAAGGGGGTTCACATCATTTTTCATGCCACTTGTAAATATGCAGTACTTTAACTACAAGACAGGCCAATGTAGCTGTTGTGGAAAAGACAAAGAATACCAGTCACAATGGGAATCATTCTCCCCTCCGACATGTTCAAAGTTGGCACGCCCAACTCTGGTATCAAAATTAGTTTCCCACGACTTGAAAAAGTAGGAAACTCGTATTTACAATGATTTCGATAGCATGTGAAGGATAGCAAGAAATTAAATTAGTACATTGGGATTTAACCCCTTTTTCATGTTGCAATAGTTAAAACTGCTGCCCAGTTGTAGTGTTATTCACTTGCCAAAGCCAATTTTTACTCGCATTTGGTGCTTGTTAGTTAGCTTTTAATTTTGTGCCATGTGTTTATTCTGTTTCAGATCTTGAACCATCCTTATTAAGCTCCTTTGTTGCTCAGTTATGATTTCCTGTTTTGTCAACAGGTCATGTAGCAGTGCCAAAACACATTTAGTACAGTACCTGTGAGTTTAACACATCATTGTTTTGACATAAAGCCCTTGTTATGTAGGCCTACTGACATTGCAGCAGGATGTTATAGAAGTCTTAAAGTCTGTGGAATTTGAGGTTGCTTGATGCAATAATGCAATATGACATCTCGTGGCATAAATTAAGTAGTGCTTCTGTACTATATGTTATAAATGCATGCCAAATAAATTCCAGTGTTTGTAAATTAGTGCTTTAAATTGGAAGTAAGCTACATGTAAGATGAGAAAGACTGAACAAGAACATTTTGTTGTCAATAGTCGTTTGCTTACATTGTTGTGCCATTATTGGAATATCCCAGCCAATCTATTTTACCTTCCTGTCATATAAAACATGAACAGTGACTAATGGTTTTGATGCAGCATTGGATCAGCCTTTTCCTGTCAAAGTTCTTTGTGAGATTAATACTTTTGTTGGTTACACTTTATTTTGATGGTCCACTTTAGACACTTTACTAATATAACCCCTTCGGTTCTACTCACACCACTCTGGGCAGGATAACGCATTCTGACGTCACATAGCCCGCGAAACAACAATGGCAACCCCTTCGGATTCGTTGTTTATGGAAGTCATATAGTAAAAACCAAATAGTTTATCAAAAAAAGGTATTGCTCTAACGTTATTTATCCTCAAATGTTATGCATTATCAGCAGCTTTTCTAGCGTTAGCTAGTTTTCAGTCCATTGAGTGCAAGAATAAATTAAGACCAAATACATTTCCAAATACACAAATAATGTAAAATAAAAGCTATAACAGCTTCTCTTGCCTTATGCGCCGTTTTTTTCTCCTCCTTTTCCCTCTAATAAGCTATGAGTAAGCGTATAAACCCCGTACAGTCCACCAAGTTTTGTTTAAATCTAGCTACCACAATTCCTGGCGATCAGGCAGTTTGGCGTGACTTTGCCTGGAACGCTACAAAGTCGTGAGTCGTGGTTTGAAATCGTAACTTACTTACCTGCCTGGAACGCAGCATAAAACTTAAACTAGACTGCTTGTTACAGTATAAAACAGACAGTCTACTAATACTTTAATGAGAGTTAGTTGACATGCAATTGCAAGTTACTTATAGTTAGTAAAATATCTAAAGTGGACCATCAAAATAAATTGTTACCATTTTGTCTGTTCTTTGCTATGGTAAAGTCATGTCTGACGCTAATCAGAAGTGCCAAATGTATAAAATATTGTTATCTGGGTAATTTTTGTATCTGTTAATACAAAAAGGCATGATTAGATTACCATATAGGCCCACAAGTGCCATGCACATTTTTTTTTTAATACTTACAATTATTAATATCGCATATAGTGTGTGTTTATCTTTTGACTGGCTGTGTAAGAGTTATTTATCACATTTTTTAAATTTTTATTTTGGGTTAGTTCTCTAATGATACAGTAATTTGCTGGGTGATCTAGTGCTGAATAAACATGCTTTTATTCTATTTCAACCATCCAAACCTTTTTTGATGAATATTAGTAGAGATATGCGATAGATCTTTCTCTGCAAGCCAAACACTCTGTAAGCTACAAGTTGATCTATCTGTTCTCCTGTCTCCAGGGATCATGATGGCCCTTTTATGGCTCTGACACAAAAATTGTGCCTGTCTAGTTGTCCATCTCATAGGATGAAACAATTAGAGAGCCTTAAAAATCATTACTTTGTTTCAGTACCAAAAATAGAATACAAGGGCCACAAGCTGTGTATTGACACCCTCACCAACCAATAAAAGAGTGTGTTTAATCAATCCTTCTGCAATCCACCTGGCACAGCTAAAGCACAACTATTATGTCAACTAAAATCAATGAAAAGCTAATAACTATGTGAGTTCTCAAAGGATTAGTCTTATGACATTCATTTTAAAGTGCATCTTAAATGCATCTTTAATCTTAAACATTCCAACTGAACAACCAGAAATCTATACATCCCTTATGTAGCTGTGTTTACATGGACCCTAATAATCTGCTTGTAATCAGACTAGTAGCCCATTAAAAAAAGGAAAAGTCACATGTAACCGCATCAATCAGAATGATTTGGTCTAATCTGATTAAAATTTAATTTGGATTGTGGGGGGTGGTGGTTAAATCTTTTTCAAACATTTGATAGTACATGCAAACACTTGATTGGATTGAAAACTGAACTGGAAAGTTCTGCGCATGTAGAAATGGTGAAATGAAGTAGCTATGACACGGAACTAGCTGTTACAATATACAGTAGATATATTGCATACAATATATTAGGTATTACATTAGGTTTAAAACTTACTTTGCGACAATTTAAAAGTATGACTGTGTGTAGTATGAAATTTGGATTTACTAAATCCGTCACACTACATCCTATGGTGTCAGTTGTGTCAGCTATTCTCCTATTCTCCTGTCTCCGGAGATCATGATGGCCCTTTTATGGCTCTCACACAAAAATTGTGCCTGTCTAGTTGTCCAACTAGATGAACTGATTATAGAGGGCCTTAAAAATCATTATTTTGTTTCAGTACCAAAAATAGGCTTCCACAAAATCTTAAGGGCCACAAGCTGTGTATTGACACCCTCACCAACCAATAAAAGAGTGTGTTTGGCCTTGTGGGATAGTAAAGTGTCCATCAGAAGCACATTTCAGAATCTTGTTAGAAGTTGATACTTTTCACACTTTTCACTATTTTTCGAATATATTCGGACATACTACTCTGATGTTGTACTGTTTTTCTGAGACTATATAGTAGGGAAAAAAGTATTCCCAAAATTATTGGGACACCAATGCTCTCAGGACAGATATTAATGAAAGCTAATATTGATAAAAGGGTTTATTTAATTATATTCACAAGCAGTTTAGGCCTATATGTTTGTAATTTTGACTTCATTCTCTAAATATTTCGACTTTAATCTCTAAATATTTAGACTTTAATCTTAGACTTTAGGCCTGTATAAAGTAAAAAATAAAAATCTGTAAAAAATAAAAAATCTAGAATTTCGAGAATACAGTCGAAATATTTAGAAATTAATCTCGAAATTTATTTTACTTTGCGGGGCTTCCGTAAATATTAGGTCTGGTTTAAAAAAAAGAAAAAAGAAGAAGAAGAAGGAAAAGCTAGTGTGCCCATCTTGAAACAGTGTGTAACTGTATATTTGTGCAGTGTGTGCAATTTGAAGCTTGTGACAAATGAACTGCACATCAGTCAGATCACTTTACTTGATTTATTTCCGACTGATGAATCTGAACATAGTGTTTACATTAACAAAATGTGTCTATGTAAATGATGCACCTGAAATACTCCTATATCACTAAATGTCATCATTGTGTTTTCATGTAGCTCTGAACAGTTCACTCCTTCTACTAGTGAAAACATATTAAATAATTTCCCCATGAAGATACAAATCAAATTTTCATGCACTCAACAATAATTAGATGCTTTATAATGGTATGATATTATTCATCCAATAGTCAAAATACATTATATGCAAACAATTTTGCTTATACAGTGTCACTCAGAAAACACTTCCAATTTGCATTTCCATTCTATTTCCATTCAAATCTTGAAAATGTTTTAAGCAGCCAGTGGTTCAGGTGCGAAGGTTGCAACATCCCGGTTGTCAGAGATAAATGTAATTACTATTTTTGGCATACAAGAAAGTCAGCAGTAATCATTTCTGTAAATAATGACCACACAACGACCTTGGGGGAACAGGAATAAACAAGCTCAGTGGAGGTCAATGGATCAGTTCTCTCTTTTCCCTCCATCCTTTAGCTCGGTAATGATTTTGCATGCTTGATTTTCCACAATAGAGAGGCATAGATTAGTGAAACTCACATGAAACATTCATCAGAGCTCCCTGCCACTGAGATGGCAATGGATGGGTCCTTCCTGCCACTCACTGGATTTGGCTAATCACTCACACATACCTGACACTGAAACGCTTCTGCTCACCATACATTTAAAGCAAGATTCTCACACATTCAAGAAAAATCTCAACATACCCAAAAGTGCACACACAAAAACAAATAACTTGTAGATCTCAAAAGTGATATACCACAAACAGTTACTTCACATCACACATTCTCTGTTTCTTCTTAAATATATTACTTTATCTCTAATGTAGTTTTAAGAAAAAAAGAGGAAAACAACAAAATCTTCCAGCAGCAGATATGTCAGCTGTAGTCTCAGACTGCGGATGACTAATGTGTACGCAGTGGGTGATGTTAACAAACTCTTTGGCTTTCGATGAGCTTTTACAGTTCAGTTAGTTCAAACATGAGACATCAAACTGAGATGTTTTATTTTCTTCATTTTCTCACTCAAGAAGCAGCTTTTACTTAAATTAATTTGTTTTATTTCTCATCACAAAAACAGGTTTCACATGGAGGAGTAGTTGAGGGCTTCTAAGTCCAGGGAATGTGAATCATTTCTTCCGATTAACGTCTTGAAAGTGAACTGTGTTGGACTGCTTATTTCTCTGACTTTAATTCTCTGCTCTTTTTTTTCTTTTTTCTTTTTGGCAGCGGAGGTTTATCAAAATATCCTTTGATGTTTCGATTTTGAATACTTATGAGTTTTACATAGCAAGGTCACCAAACACTCTGTTTCTTTATATGAAAATAAGGGTCACTCTTGATAATATTTACACCACATGCAATTTGAGATTTAAATATGCATTATAAACAAAATAAAACGCCAAACAGTATGCTGTAAATATGTGTATAAAACTTGGGGAGACCGGGTATAGTTGTAACAGGGAGAGTTGTAACACTGCCAATTCCACGAATCACAGATAAGATAGGAGTCATATGGCAGTTTGTTTCCTCTGGCTTCCTTTACGATCCCACATGGAGGTTTTCCAGTCTGTGTTGCTATCTCTCCTGAAGCTACAGCAGAACATCTCATTTGTTTGGTAAAAATTAAGATAATATTTTGTTTAGTAATTCTACCATTGTAGATAATGTTGTATGAGTTATGTCAGGTCAAAGTGTAGTTTGTCTAGTAAAGAATGGTGTATCAACCTCCTGCTAATTTCAAAGCACCATGCTAATACAGCTAGCTAAACAATGAGTGATATTGTGGGGTAGGCTGTAACACATGTTTTGAAACAACCATCCACTTACATACAACTAAGAACATTTTTGTAATAATTCTACAGAATGCCTATGTTTATGTTAATTGGCTCTCTCTCACACACACACACACACACACACACACACACACACACACACACACACACACACACACACACACACACACACACACACACACACACACACACACACACACACACACACACACACACGAATGTGCATGTAAAGACATGCACAAACACTCCCTATATTCACACATATTTTATTGTTGCAGCCATTCATGTTGCTGTGGCATATCACTTGGAGTACCCTTAGTTTTTGTGCATTTTGTCACAGTAGTGGGGTAGGTTGTAAAAAAGGACCAATTAGTATTTGTCATCATCTCACAAAGTCTGTGATATAGCTGAAGAAATTTAAATTGTTGCCATTTGTAGTAGACAAAATGTGGGAACTTTGCCTAAAAGTTTCAGTCGTGTAGCTAAAACGTGGTTTATTGCACGTTACGCCTAAAACACACCAATGACTCATTAAGAGACTAGGTACAACTCTTTTGCACCATGCGCCTGGCTCGCTGACTGTTTTTTTCCCATTGTTAAACAAGCAAAAGTGAATTTGAACACGCCCTAAGTGCACATGCGCTATGATCATTAAAATAGGGCCCATAGATATCTTGTGAAAATTTTGAGCCAAAGAAATGCACAAGAAACATTGAATTGAAAAGAAAAATTGTCTTTACAGCTCATCATATATAAAACAATTCATTTTGGTTCTTGAACCTGACTATTTCAAAAGCACTCGCTTTTTACTGTTTGCATCACAAGTAATCAAGTTACGTCATTACACTAGTAGTTATTTAGTTAGTTACATTTATATACTTTTCTCAGCACTCAAATCGTTTTACTTATAAGGGGAAATTCATTAAGAAATAAAACAAGCGACATCCTTCATTTGGCAAATTTTGAAGGATGCATCAAATGAATGCTTTGTGTCTTCCAATCACCCACATCGTTTGCACACTTTCTAATTCATGAAAAAGAATGGGAGCAAAAACAAACATGGAATTCATGCTGGGTTTTGCTGGATTTTTCAACAGAGCTGACACAACGAACACACCCGGCCCCCTTAAAACAGCTGCCAGAAAAATGGAGCGCAGCTGGAAGAAAACAAAACTAGAGGTCTTTCGTAATTCGTGGAAAGAACGTATGATCGCATACACAAAGGCCGTAAAAACTGCTAGATCGGCTTATTTCTAGACTCTCTTAGAAGAAAACAAACACAAACCTAGGTATTTATTCGATACAGTGGCTAAATTAACCAAGAATAAAGCTTCAACTTCTGATGTTTGTAAACAGCACAGCAGTAATGACTTTATGAACTTCTTTACGTGTAAAATCGACAATATTAGGAAGAAAATTATAACCATGCAGCTGTCTACTACAGTATCACATCAGACAGAGCATCGTAGTGTCACTGAGGAAAAATTACACTCATTCACTGCTATAGGAGAGGAAGAATTGGCTAAACTCTTTAATTCATCTAAATCAACAACATGTATGCTTGACCCTATACCAACTAGGCTATTAAAAGAGATGCTACCAGAGGTCATGGATCCTCTTCTTAATATCATTAATTCATCTTTGTCATTAGGATATGTACCGAAAACTTTTAAGTTGGCTATTATTAAACCACTTATTAAAAAAACGCAACTTGATCCTACAGAATTAGTCAATTACAGGCCAATCTCAAATCTAGACTTTCTTTCAGAAATACTTGAAAAGGCTGTGTCCTTACAATTATTTTCCTTTTTAGAAAGAAATGGTATCTGTGAGGATTTTCAGTCAGGATTTAGACCGTATCATAGTACTGAGACTGCTCTCATCAGAGTTACAAATGATTTACTCTTATCATCCGATCGTGGTTGTATCTCTTTGTTAGTGTTACTCGATCTTAGCACTGCATTCGACACTATCGACCACAACATTCTTTTGAATAGACTCGAAAATTGTGTAGGCATTAGTGGACCTGCATTGGCATGGTTTAAATCATACCTATCTGACCGTTATCAATTTGTAGCAGTAAATGAAGAGACGTCACACTGATCACAAGTTCAGTATGGAGTACCGCAGGGCTCAGTGCTAGGGCCATTGCTCTTCACCCTGTACATGCTACCACTGGGAGATATTATTAGGAAGCATGGCGTTAGATTTCATTGTTATGCTGATGATACTCAGGTCTATATTTCTTCACACCCTGAAGAAACTAACCAATTCACAAGATTAACAGAATGTATAGATGATATAAAAAATTGGATGATCAGTAATTTCCTGCAACTTAATTCAGAAAAAACTGAATTTTTAATCATTGGACAAAAAAGCTCCACAAGAAGTAACCTAGAATACTGTCTAACCCTCGATGGCTGCTCTGTCAAGTCCTCGTCGTCAGTTAGGAACCTGGGAGTGCTCTTTGATACCAATCTTTAGTTTGAAAGCCATGTTTCTAGCATCTGTAAAACTGCATTCTACCATCTTAAAAATATATCTAAATTACGGCACATGCTCTCAGCAAAATGCTGAACAGTTAATACATGCGTTCATGAGCTCAAGGCTAGATTATTGTAATTCTCTACTGGGTGGTTACCCTGCTCGCTTAATAATCAAACTCCAGCTGGTCCAAAACGCAGCAGCTCCAGTTCTTACTAGAACCAGGAAGTATGAACACATTAGCCCGGTTCTGTCAACACTGCACTGGCTCCCTATTAAACATCGCATACATTTTGAAATCTTGCTTATTACTTACAAAGCACTAAATGGTTTAGCTCCCCAGTACTTGAGTGAGCTCTTAACACATTATACTCCATCACGTCTACTGCGGTCTCTAAACTCTGACCTGCTGATAATACCTAGAATATCAAAATCAACTGCAGGTGGTCGATCCTTTTCCTATTTAGCACCTAAACTCTGGAACAGTCTTCCTAGCATTGTTCGGGAAGCAGACACACTGTCAGTTTAAATCTAGACTTAAAACACATCTCTTATCTATGGCATACACATAAAACACTTTTTCAATTAAATGATTATTAGGCTGCGTTATCTAGGTCAGCCGGAACCGGGAACACTTCCCATAACACCTGATGTACTCGTTACATCATCAGAAGAATGGCATCTACGCTAATGTTAGTGTCTCTGTTTTATCCGAGGTCTACTGCAGTCAGCCGGATCCAGGCTGTATCCAGATCAGACGGTGGACCTGCACCCAGATGTGACCAACACATGACCCTGAAGTGTCTGCAGAGACCGTGTCATTTAGACTCCCCGTTAAGCTGCCTCATCGACACGGCATCCTCAATAAACCTGTCTCCGGCGTGATGACTCCGATTGTTTGAATAGTCCTAGTTAATAATTCTTTAAATCGATATGTCATCCTCAAAACAACCCGTCTCCAGCGTGTTGCCGCCGATCTTTCGAATATTACACTTTAGTAATTGTTTAATCAATACGGCATCCTCAATAAAAACCTGTCTCGGCGTAATGACTCCGATATTTCAAATTATTTATTTATAATAATTATTTAATCGATACATCATCCTCAATAAACCCGTCTCCGGCGTGTTGCCTCAGATCTTTCGAATATTCAGATCGATTATGACCTCTGACCTTTAACTAATATTTGTAATAATAATAATAATAATACGCTGTTTGTTAATTGGGGTTTTGGTTTCCTTGCCACTGTCGCCTCTGGCTTGGCTTGCTCAGTTGGGGAAAAAACTATTTTTCAAATATATTTCAAAATAAATCTAATTATTAAACTAAATTAACCATATAGACCAAATTACTTATCTAATTACTGATCTAAAGCCCACATTGTTACTGTATGATAATCGACATGACATATATTCTGTTGCATTATTTTTCTGTTTAACACTGTGAAGCTGCTTTGAAACAATCTGCATTGTTAAAAGCGCTATATAAATAAAGTTGACTTGACTTGACAACTAAAACGAAAAGTTTTTGTGTTTTACGTCCATTTTTCACAATTTGCACTGCACATTACAAGAGTAAGCAGCTTGAGGGTCGTATCTGTCAGAGTTATGTTCTGTTTTAGCCATGTTTCTTTGTGTTTTGGTTCTGTCTTCCTTGTCTGACAGTTTTACCCATCAGTTTCCCAATGTGTTTGATTAGTTATCCCATTTACCTGTTCTGTTAATTAACTCATTAGTTTCCTCATTTGTTCTAGTGTTTATACTCCGTTTCTTTCAGCTGGTTGTCCGATCTTGTCTATGTTTTACATCTGTGTAAGATGTTGAGTATACTCTGTTTGTCTCCAACGTTTCACTGTGGATTTCAAATTAAAGACCGTTTCGTTTGACTCTTATTCATCGTACATGCACCTTGCACTTTGCAACTAATATTTATTTTACAATATTTTAATTCATTGTTGCATTTGTGACTCGTGTACTGCAGTGAGAATGTGTTTTCACGCCTTTGAATTTCATGTTGCTTTCAGAATCTAATAACTGATGTGGTATATGATTGGTGTTTTGGCTCATCGTGTCTCTGATTGGCTCAGTAGGATCTATGATAGCATTAGTGACAAAGTAAGTCCCAGAGACAGGCTTATTGCGTTACCTAATTATTTTTGCATTACACCTGTGAGGGGGACACGCATCTCACCTGGTTTTCAGACCCACTTCTTTCCTTCCTCACTTGAGCATTGTGGCAATTTTGTGCATTCTACAAACCAACTGTGGGGTGGTGATGGGGGAGGGGTGTATTTAGCTCTTATCTAACCATATACAGGTCCTTCTCAAAAAAGTAGCATATTGTGATAAAAGTTAATTATTTTCCATAAAGTAATGATAAAAAATTAAACTTTCATATATTTTAGATTCATTGCACACCAACTGAAATATTTCAGGTCTTTTATTGTTTTAATACTGATGATTTTGGCATAAAGCCCATGAAAACCCAAAATTCCTATCTAAAAAAAATAGCATATTTCATCCGACCAATAAAAGAAAAGTGTTTTTAATACAAAAAAGTCAACCTTCAAATAATTATGTTCAGTTATACACTCAATACTTGGTCGGAAATCCTTTTGCAGAAATGACTGCTTCAATGCGGCGTGGCATGGAGGCAATCAGCCTGTGGCACTGCTGAGGTGTTATGGAGGCCCAGGATGCTTCGATAGCGGCCTTAAGCTCATCCAGAGTGTTGGTTCTTGCGTCTCTCAACTTTCTCTTCACAATATCCCACAGATTCTCTATGAGGTTCAGGTTAGGAGAGTTGGCAGGCCAATTGAGCACAGTAATACCATGGTCAGTAAACCATTTACCAGTGGTTTTGGCACTGTGAGCAGGTGCCAGGTCGTGCTGAAAAACGAAATCTTCATCTCCATTAAGCTTTTCAGCAGATGGAAGCATGAAGTGCTCCAAAATCTCCTGATAGCTAGCTGCATTGACCCTGCCCTTGATAAAACACAGTGGACCAACACCAGCAGCTGACATGGCACCCCAGACCATCACTGACTGTGGGTATTTGACACTGGACTTCAGGCATTTTTGCATTTCCTTCTCCCCAGTCTTCCTCCAGACTCTGGCACCTTGATTTCCGAATGACATGCAAAATTTGAGCGACAGTCCAGTGCTACTTCTAAGTAGCCCAGGTCAGGCGCTTCTGCCGCTGTTTCTGGTTCAAAAGTGGCTTGACCTGGGGAATGCGGCACCTGTAGCCCATTTCCTGCACACGCCTGTGCACGGTGGCTCTGGATGTTTCTACTCCAGACTCAGTCCACTGCTTCCGCAGGTCCCCCAAGGTCTGGAATCGGTCCTTCTCCACAATCTTCCTCAGGGTCCGGTCACCTCTTCTCATTGTGCAGGGTTTTTTGCCACACTTTTTCCTTCCCACAGACTTCCCACTGAGGTGCCTTGATACAGCACTCTGGGAACAGCCTATTCGTTCAGAAATGTCTTTCTGTGTCTTACCCTCTCGCTTGAGGGTGTCAATGATGGCCTTCTGGACAGCAGTCAGGTCGGCAGTCTTACCCATGATTGCGGTTTTGAGTAATGAACCAGGCTGGGAGTTTTTAAAAGCCTCAGGAATCTTTTGCAGGTGTTTAGAGTTAATGAGTTGATTCAAATGATCAGGTTAATAGCTCGTTTAGAGAACCTTTTCATGATATGCTAATTTTTTTAGATGAATTTGGGGTTTTCATGAGCTGTATGCCAAAATCATCAGTATTAAAACAATAAAAGACCTGAAATATTTCAGTTAGTGTGCAATGAATCTAAAAAATATGAAAGTTAAATTTTTATCATTACATTATGGAAAATAATGAACTTTTATCACAATATGCTCATTTTTTTAGAAGGACCTGTAGTTCTGCAAGCAGTGGGTTCTTCATAAGAAGTGATTACAATTTGAGATAGAGATGATAAATGATCTAGAGAGATGGAGCAATAAACAGCAATAAAGCACAAATTCTCAAGAGGTTAAACACAGGTCAGTTTCGCAAAATGCATCTCAGTTAGGTTATACTCATATAAGTCATATGGCAATATGACCTATATGAGTATAACCTAAATCAGATCACATAGCGGTCATAGTCATTTCATCTCATGATAGTTGTGGAAATACATCATGGCAAAAACACAGATTACTAATGATAATAGGTCTGAATTCACAAAATGTGTTTGTTTGGCGTTTTTAATCGCTGTATGAGTCACTGGGCAGCAGTGAATCCCCAATCCCTTTCTATCTTGGACTTAGGTATTATGATGATTTCTGCTAGATTTTCTTAGCTAGTGATAACTTCAAAGGCAAACTCTGTATAGCAACAGGATTTAGAGATTACATTCTGGGCTTGCACTAAAATCAATTGCGTGTTTGAAGTTGCTTTAGTATGAATGCAACGTTTCCCATTACTCAGCAACATGCAAATTGCGGGGCATCAAGAGGATAAGAGCGAAAGAGATGGATGGATAGATACTAAGCAAGTGTGTGAGAGAGATCTGATGAACTCTACCACTGCCTTTAGATGATTTAAAACACTAATCACATCTCCATCAAAGAATGCTTGAGATAAAAGGAAATCACTTCACTTCTATTAATACAATCACTTTCAAATGGCATCTCATTAACATCTAATCATGTTCCATTATGTGAGGTGTCCAGAGATTTTATTATGTCATGCAATGTTCAAGACTTTCCCTGGCACGTTGACATTTTTATGGAATATTGATGAACACGTGAGGTTTTATTTTTTTCTAGACTCAGTGGATTGTTTTTGTGTCATCTAAAGTGGTTTATTGACATTCTCTGTGTAAACAGTCTGAATGCGTAAGCTAACTGCCTGAACAAATGTTCTGCTCCTCAATTCTGATTGCTTGTTTGATGAAGCATGTGCAAGCATTTAAACCACACACTCAAAAATAAATGTAATGACAGCAAGATGTATCAGACTCATTAGATATTTCACACAAACACGCTCATCTGTTTGTGCACCAAAGCTGTCAACATCACAAATATCAGAGAAGAAATGTATAACCACCAGGAACAAAGCAGTAAATATCATTTGCTTAAATATTAACTTGTTTATTGTAAAACATGTTGTTGTATTAGCATGCAGTAATTGCATGAAAATGATGATTAAAGATTAACCTAAAGGCCAACTTTCCAAGAAATCCAACATAACATTTTGTTCACACTTTAGATTAGGGCCCAATTCTCACTATTAACTAACTATTGACTATGACTTTTGCCTGAATAAACACTTAAAGCTGCAGTTGGTAACTTTTGTAAAAACGTATTTTTTACATATTTGTTAAACCTGTCCTTATGTCCTGACAGCAGAATATGAGAAAAAATCAAGCTCCTCTGGCTCCTCCCAGAGGTCCTATTGCCATTTGCAGAAATACACCGCTCCCGGTAAGAAACAACCAATCAGAGCCAGGAGGAGTGTCTTGTCAGTGTCAATCAAGCTTGTGCGCGCTGATCACACCCCTCTCACACACAGCGCGTACAGGAAGACGTTCAAACTCAAGATCACCAGTGTGCTGCAGCTTTGCTTATGACGGACAAACAATCCAAACTGCCAATTCCTCGACTGGCACCTGCTCATAAATAAAGACGAAAAGAAAATGTAAAAAGGCAGATGACGATGATAAAAAAGACAAAAAGAAAGAATTAGATAGAGCCTGAAGTAAATCGAGGGTAAATATCGCAGAGGCTTTTCCGAGGTGGAGGAGCTATGTGGCCTGAAAGGATTAAAAACCGATGCAGAGATAGCCACGTCCCTTGCCTGATGCTCCGCGCACACCGCGGCTTCCATTTCTCCCCGCCCGTTGACTCCTCGAAGTCGCTGTGGGTGTGAATTCCTCGTTGGAGCCCGGACTCAGTGTCAAAACTCTAGCTGCATAACATACCATGTCACACACTGTGCAAAGCAACTACTGAAACCTAATTCACTGGCTTGTCATGTTGCTGAAATAATGTACTGGCAAACCTTATTCAGCATTACTTAATATCGATAGAATAATTACTTGCATACTGTAACATTAGTTACCGTTATATTATCTTACTAGCTATTTATTACTTATAGAAATAGTGCAATGTCATATCGTTACATTACATGTTTTGCAAAATACGTAATGTTTTGAGGATCAAGTTTGTAGTCAAAGTATGGGCAGGCCATAGTCAATGTAAATCATATTGTTGATGTTTCGTCCGTACCAGTGAATGTGCTTAGTGAACTGTTTATTCGCCGTCATCGGTGGCACTGCATGCGTACTAGACTGCGCGTTCGCGTTGTGATGGGAGGAGCTGTGGAGGGAGGGCTGTAACGCAGCAGAGAGCAAGGGGGAGTGACCTGTGAGTTGTGCTTTTTCAAATATTCAGGCTAAGTCAACGATTTCTAAAAACTCCCTACTGCAGCTTTAATTATTGCTTGCAGGGCAAATTAGTGTGAGAGCGCAATTCTAAAAAAGAGCAGATTGGAGTGGAAAGTTCTGTGTGATCTACTGACGACGCGCAAATTAAAGCAGACGCAACCAGATCATTTCCATTATGACCAAAGCAATCTACCAGTTGGCGTCTGGTAACGGAGCATAATGGAGCAAACACCAGTAAATTGACAAGGGTAAACCTTAGTAAATTAACTTGCAAGATTCTTTTAAATACTCTCCTGCCATACATTTTTTTTCGTCTGAAACTCTTACAAATGCATATGCAATAAGGTCAGCCGCAAAAATAACTGTGACCAGGCCTTTTCAGCGCAAATTTTTCACTGCGTGTCTATAGTAAATCCTGACAGTATTTTTTTACTGAGGGTTTGTGCTGTTAGTAAATCTGGCCCTTAATGTTCCTGATTACCTTGCTGTTCTGTTACATCATCCAAGTTGACTAACAAGGCTCAAAATAGCCTCACACTAACATGGAAGCATAATGAGGGTCCCTACATGCCAACCGAAGCATTGAGAATGTTGTAAGTGTACAAACAGTTTAATAAGAAGATACTTTAGACAAGATAAAGACAGTACATTATGCGTATACAGACAGAAGCCATCTTGGAAAACAGTCTCGACGAGTCGAGCCATGAACGCTGTGCTAAGTGAGCTGGTCGATGGGAATTAAGTTTGTGAAAAAAATTTTGTGAGTTTTTAATTATTTTTATTTATTTATTTTCTCTGTTGCATTCAGTGCTTTCTTCCAAAAACAACAGACTACATACTTTTATGAGATTCCAAGTCCCGGTTCATCACTTAGCACAGCGTTCGTGGCTCTACTTGTCGAGACTGTTTTGCAAGATAGGTTCCTAGGTTCCAAGATAGGTTCCAGACCTAGGTTCATTTTTCACCGGAGTTGTCCTTTAAGAGGCACACTAGCAACTGACACTAGTGGCTGCGGCTTTTAGTGTCCTTGTTAGCGCGCCTTCCTCCCACGCTGGAGACCCTGGTTCGAATCCCGCTCGGAGTGATTGAGTAGAACTGACCACATTTGGTGCCATGACCTGGATGGGAGTGAGGTTTAGGGGAGTGAGGTTAACGAACAAAGCTGTGCACTGTGCGTGTCAACTTCACTTCCCTGTCTTCAAGAGGTGGCTGTGGTCTATTTAGTACCCCGCCTCCCACGCTAGAGACCCTGGTTCAAATCCCGCTCGGAGTAGGGCCGGTTACATTTGGTTTTGTGACCTGGATGGGAGTGAGGTTTAGGGGGATGAGTGACTGTAATGGACGTAAGCCAGTAAGAGCTGTGTGTAAACCTCACTTCCTGGCTTCAAGAGGCACACTAGCGGCTGACACTCTTTAGCGTCCGTGATAGTACGCCCACCTCCCATGCTGGATACCCCAGTTTGAATCCTGCTTGAAGCGGGTCGAGTCAGGGCTCCAGGCTGCCACCAAATGGTTGCATTTTGCTACCAAAATTCGAGAGTGTGCAACTAAATTTTACATCCAGTCGCACATGTGCGACCAGTAAAATGGGGCATGTTCATTCAATAGATCACTCCAATTAAATGCTCTCTAGAATGCTATATTTGCTGACATGACACACATGAGATCTATTTAACCAATACTGGCAATTTTTTTTATTTGTTTTACAGTTTTTATAGAAGTACATGACTCAAACATAATGAAGTCATTTTATTTAAAAGAAGAAACCTGTTCTAACATACCAGTGCTTGTACTCTGTACAGTAATCATTTAACCATCAGCCTGCGTTATTTCTCTGTTTTCATTAAAATGATAAAGTGTACATTTCTTTCTTTGCTGCAAACAACAACTGGTTCATTTTGTTAACTTCACGAACGACATGTACCAGTTCGTAAATTCGTTCATGAGCTAGATCTCTCGTTCAGAGTCAAAAGCATCTCGGTCAGTAAAGGGTGTATTCGTTCACTGAATTAAACAAATCACGATCTCTTACTCAAAACACTATTGGCTCGAGTATTTATTAGTAGTACAGCGGAAATGAGCATGTTGATTTATGGTGCGCGCCCCTAAATTTTCTGGTTGTGCCCCTAAAATTTTCAGTTGGGGGCCACTGTGCTCCTAGTGAAAAACGTTAGTCTGGAGCCCTGAGTAGGACAAGTTACATGAGCATGACAATTAAATGAGCAATTAAATTGAAAACAGCTATTTTAAATTGTAATAATATTTAACAATATTACTGTTTCACTGTATTTTGATCAAATAACTGCACCCTTGTTGAGCATAAAGCACCAGGCATACCTCAATTTCCGCATCTGGATGCGTCTCGTGCGTAGTCGTGTCCGCACAGCTTTCAAAGTATACTCAACCGCGGATGAGTTGCGGATGGCCAAGTTCGACACATGCAGTACAATTGTTGTGACTCTTCTGACTTTCTGGTGCATGCTCTGTTTTACTTGCACAGGCCCACCCAGTCTCTCAAATTGGGCTGCCTTTCTTGCACCTTTCTTGGTGCAGGCGCAGTTGTACGCAGACAGTCCGCGCAGTCTCAAAAATTGGGCTGCTCGCAGACGGGGTGTGCGGATGCCAGCGAACCCTCCTGATGACGAACATTACGTCACGACGACGGTGCACGAATGCAAACGGCCGAAGTATATTTTGAGCTTAAAGCTACACTGTGCGATATTTTCCCCCATCTAGCGGTGAAAAGGTATATGACCATCCAGTGAATATTAGTTTATGTTCCTCTCAATTCCGATTTCGTTTTAACTCCTACGGTGGCTGATTTAGTCCAAGATTAATATGGCTTCCAGTCCGATCAAGTGATGAGGTTACTTTAGAAAACTGTTATAATTTGCAGTTATTTCATTTGTCAGTTAACATGTAGGTTATGACATCTATGTAAAATTAATAATAGTTTTACCTTTTCGTTATTTTTTACCATTTCATTGCTAACATCAGCGATCAGGTTCCCAGATGAATGCAAGCTAATCTTAGTAAAGTAACTTTTATCGGTGCTATCGTTATTCTGTATATTGTACGACATCACTAGCGTAAGGCAAAGTTTACATTGTAGGCTATATCAGTCTCAAGCAATCCCCCTCTTCACATTCGACACGGTGCCATCGAGTGTTAAAACGCAAAAGGCAAAGCTTGAATTTAGGGGTATGTCCCTCTTTGGCTACTGTACTTTCAAGATGGAGGGGCAACATGGCGACGCGCATTCGAACCCCTCACCCGTATGTATTTTCAATGTATTTACGAGAATACTTTATTACTTGAAAGAAGTAAATATACATTAATGAGCACATATATTTTTGAAAGAACTAAGTGTTTTTAGCTAAGAATAAACTAAAAAAGTTACACAGTGTAGCTTTAAGAGACTTCTTTCAAAAACATTGTACTGAACCCAAACTTTTGAATGGCAGTGAGTGAACAAATTGATCTTTTTTCAAATAATTAATAGTTGAAGTAGATTCATCATCAATTAAGTTTGATAAGCATCTTTTTCAAATGTGTAGGCCCTACTTAAAAAGTGTACTTTCTTTCCATTTACTTTGTTTTATGTGTTTTCTTCTTGCTCTGTTTCTCATCATCTTTTTTTATCTTCCCCCATAAGATATCAGTGTAAATAACCCATTATATCACAGATATGACAGTTCGGGTGCTACGGTAGGCTGACACCCTCTGTCACCCAAATGGCCGTAACCAACCACAGCTGTCATAATTACACAGAAATGACCTGTCACCAAGCAGACGCATTATGCACGACACAAACACAAAAGATTCCACACTGTCATTGGGTGCTTTGATCTGTTTCCTGATATGTGGTGGAAAACACTCTTGTTCAGACAGGTTTTAAATTGCTGAAGGAAATCATTTTTAGATCAAAACAAATTCTGATAGTTTTTATGTTCGGAGCTCTGCAAGACGTCGGACTTGAGCATGAGATTCACTAGAAGGTGTTGAAGCAATACGGAGCTCTCTTTTTTGTGATCTTCTACACGTACAGCAGTAAATGTGGAGATTTTATGGTCTTATATGTAAAAGTCCCTATGTGATTCATGCGCTCACTCCATATCTCATTTCCTCTTCTCTCAGCAACAGGACAGAAGTGCTGACATTTCTTTTGACTCTAGGCAGATTCTCTGTGATGTCAGTGCAGTGTCCCGAATGGTTGCTCCCACCAGACAGGACAATACATTTGCAGAATTTAGTTTTTTGCTGTTTCTGGTCTGCACTATAGCATTCTGTGGGTGTAGTAAACATTGAGATGTAACTGACACAATGTTAGGTCTAACCTTTATGCCAATCGATAAGGCATTATCTCTTTAATGAAAGGTTTGAGGGCTAAGACTGACAGATGAGATGACTGCTGATCTTTGTGGCCAGGAAAACATGACCAAAAAAAGCAAATACACACACAAAAAATTGAGATGGATAAATGTGTAATGGCAAGCTGTCCCAGGGAGAGGTCATTATAAGGACAGAGAGAGAGAGAGAGAGAGAG
Source organism: Gobiocypris rarus (assembly GCA_023029165.1). Taxonomy (NCBI): domain Eukaryota; kingdom Metazoa; phylum Chordata; class Actinopteri; order Cypriniformes; family Gobionidae; genus Gobiocypris; species Gobiocypris rarus. Next base: position 11,781,196 of record CM040921.1, read on the forward strand.
AGAGAGAGAGAGAGAGAGAGAGAGAGAGAGAGAGAGAGAGAGAGAGAGAGAGAGAGAGAGAGAGAGAGAGAGAGAGAGAGAGAGAGAGAGAGAGAGAGACGGTAAAAGAGAGAGAATGAGATCCAGGTGGTTTCAAAGTGGGACACTGAGGTGGTGTTTTTTATACATCTCGCCATCTTTCCAATTGCAGATGGACAAATCTCTTGTTTTATACTGCAAGTAAATATTTCTAGATAAAGCCTACTGTAAATACAACAAAACAGGACAAACTATTTGTTTAGATTGTATACAATCTAAAAGATCAAGCAGCACTTCTGTCAGTACCTGCCTGTTTCCGAGTGGTAAAAATGAGCCAAAGACAAGCCCTGCAGCTCTGATGCAACATCTGCCTATGAGTTCCAGGATGTCTTACATTGCCCAAGGCAAGATGAGATCACTCTTTCAAAACATTCAGCTCTAGGACAGGAGCATGCAGAGAGATTCAGACCCACCATGAGATGAAGAAACTACACACACACACGCACGTATGCCTGACACACTCATTAACAATCAGACAAGTATAATCGCATGTTGATTATTAGATGTTTAGACTCAGTTTGAGACATTTGTTGTTATTAAGTTATGATAATCCATCAGTGTTTTGCATAGCCTCATTATGATTTTTCTATGGGAGTTCATGATTGTCAATAAACACAAAAGCACATGCTGTTTGTGTTGTCCAGATGACAAGTTGAAATGAAAGGGATATCTTTACCTTAAAGGGGTCATATAATGGTACATGCACTTTTACAAGTTGATTGTACGGAAATGTGTGTTGGCAGTGCCTGTACACAACCATCCTATAATGAAAAAAATCCATCCAGTGGGGTTTTTTTTAATCTCCTGATATGTTTTCCCCTGTCTCAAATCGAGCCGTCTGACGTGTGACGTCACACAGTCGTACTCCCCTCCCACGATTGTTGATTGACAGCAGCGTTTCAACACAGACCTGCCCAAAGCGAGCTGTCATCATAGTCCACCAGTGTTGATACGCTGGAGCAGAATGGCGTCTAAGTGTTTGTGGTGTTCTTAAGTGTAATAAAAAACACAGAAGTCATTTTAATGTTCCCAAATCGAACCGCTGAAGACGCATTGGCTGAGTTTTGTTTTCGAAGGGAATATTCCCCCGATCAACATCAACGCTTTCACGGGTGCACAAATCATTTCTCACCAGAATGCTTTATAAACGAGGGTCAGTATAAAGCAGGTTTTGCTAAGAAGCTGCTCCTAAAAAAAGGATTGGTACCAACTATTACCAACTACAGATCATTGATTCAACTACCTCCATAAGAAGTGAATGTAACGTTTTATTAACCTTTATTTATGAACCTTTATATTAATCTTTGCAAATCGCTTGCACGCTTCACGATTACATAAACGGCATGCTTTCTGTGTATGACGTTCTCAATATAATTCATAATCCCACGTTTATAATGAACAACGCATTATGGTTATGGTTATTATGTTATTACAAACTGTGTACGCTATCTGTCCATGAACTAACGTATACATCAGTAAACACATAGCATTCGTATCTCACTGCTACCCTGCCAGTAAAGATAGATCAAAGTGACATTACGTTAACCAACCATTCAGAAACGTCCTGTTCAAGCCTTCATTTTTCAAACTTCTTTCCGTCTTTCGTCTTGTTTCGGGTCCGACTCCGGTTCAAACTTATACGGTTGCACAGATGTGCCCTCAGAGACTCCCGGTGCCATTCATTTTCCAAAATAAACCCTCAACTGTTGTCAAGGAAACATTCCACGTGTGTCCCCACAGAACAGAGGGGCGGGGTGAGCAAAGCTCATTATCATTTAAAGTCACATGCACTGAAATGGCTTGCTGAAAACAGAGCTGTTTTTGACCAAGTAAAATGAGTGTTTTTTACAATTTTTAATTAAAGTATATTACAAACTTTTCATTTAGACACTAAAGAATCATATTAACTTGCACAAAAATGGCATTATATGACCCCTTTAAGACGGGCTCAGACTACAGGAGTTTATAAATCTTAACCGATTGTGAAATCTGGTTGCATCATGCGCATAAGGAGAATCTTGCCAGATTTACTTTCAAATCTTAAACCTGAACACGTGTACAAGATTTGAAAATCATGGTGCATCATGCACTACGAGATATTGTTAGGATTATCATACCAGATTTAGCACCTCTCGCAATCTCATAGGGAAACGGATGCGAGCAAAATGGATACTGTGTCGTGGCAAGAAATATGAGGAGACAGGAGAAATATGAGGAGACAGGAGACAGACATTATAAAGGCAGTCGTGTTGTTGCCACATTTTCACCAGCCATTCCTCCATCTCCATTGTCCACCGGACCTGTACAGCTGCTTGTTTCGTGGCCGGCATTTCAAAAGTTCTGTCACTTCCGTCTCCTTGTAGACTTGTTTCTCATTGACTATTGTAGAATTTATTGACATAATCATAGTTGTAATCATCCTGATTTAAAATTGAAACCGGCTGATGTCCTGGACACGATTTTTTCCTCAAAATGTAGGGAGGGGTAAAACGGGCATAAAGTCAGGCTTAAGTATTACAGCAGTGTTTTAAATTTGTAGTCCTTTTCAAAACATTGATTCATCCTTTTGTACTTATAATAAAATATACACTATAATAGTTTAATAATAGTATGGGGCCAGTAAGATATTTCAACATTAATAATAGTACAAAATGTCATCCAAGCACCAAATTCGTAAATTCGATTTATTTCTGCAGGATCATGTGACACTGAAGACTGAAGTAGTGGCTGCTGAAAATTTGTTGTCATCACATGAATTAAGTAGATTTTAAAATATATTAAAATTGAAACCCTAAACTTTTGAATGGTTGTGTTATTATAAACAAATAAAATGCTAAATACTAAAATACTATAAACTGTGTAGACAAAACCACCTCCAGCATCATGGAAATTCATTATTAAGAGAATTTTCTGCAGTTGTGTTATAATGCATAATAAGGCGAGCAGATGCAGTGCTAAACACAGCTTGAAGTTTGAGTCAGGATGCCAGAGAGACAGAGAGGTTTTAACCTCAGCAGGGGATCAATCAAGCGATCATTAAGTGTGATGTTGTGCATTGATTAACCTCAGCATGAGGTCGAGAGAGCGATGGAACAGATTCCATATAACCTTCAGCTTTAAACATACACACTGGTGGAAGATGAAGCAGGTCAATGTTAGCTAACCTGAAGCAATGCAAACACACAGATTCTCAGGCACATACATACTTTGCAGATGGTGTGTGTGATGGACAGACATGATTGACAGCTAGCCCACTCAAGCAGAATGAGGCCATGAAGAAGGCGTGTGCTGCAGCTGTGTGCTGAAATTGATTACGGGTTCGCTTTGAAGAATTAGCTTAAAAAAAATCTAATGAATTGTATAAAGAAAGGATATGTGTGTGCACACTTTACTGAAAAAGTTGATTCCTCAACTCTGAATAGCCTTAGAGTTGGGGTCGTTATTGATCTCATTATTGACTTTGTTGCTGTATCTGAACTCAAATACTTGTTTGCTCATTCTCTAATCCCATAGAGCATGGCAGTTGAGTGCACTATATCAGCAAGAAGTGAAAAAGTTAAGCAAAGAATTTGGACACTGATGTATTATTACCATGCGTCAGAGAGCTGAAGCTGTTGCAGAAACAACTTTGTCATGTAAAATTATCAAACTGTCCTCCAAAAAACACTTTATGAGCACATTTGTGCCCTGGGATCAAACTCACGATTGCATGATCACATGTTATTGTATATTGCAATGCTTTACCAATTGAGCTATGCAAAACCTGAAATATTATGCAGATAAAAGGGGAAAATGCTTTAAAATGAAAGTGTCCCTTTGTCAATAGGAGTAGAACTTTAGAAAATGCTGGGTGGTATTTCATGAATTGAAATATTGTCGATAGGGGCGAAACTTTAGTGAACGGGTCGCATTTCAAGGAAGTGACAAACAACCTATATAGGCGATATTGGTTGGAGGACATGTTGAAAATTAGGTATTGTCAAGAACTAGCTAACAAGGTTGATAGTTACTCATCATTTCAAGGTGTCATTGCTAAACTGGACTAATTTGGACAGTTCTTGTTCGTTCTTCGTTTAGTGGGTAAAACAGAGTTGGAAATTCATGACAGTGGTACACTGTTAGCAAACATCTGACGCCACCCTCTCTGCTGAGAGTGACGGTTAGAAGAATATGTAAATATGAGCTGTGCGCTTTCCTCTCAATAACAAAGTAAAAAAGTACAACCACCAAAACTGAGAAAACAGCAAACAGGTCAGAAGTGTCGACGAGTGAAAACATGAACACATTGGAGAGCCGCTTTATAGTAGAAAATGAAGTTGTACTTCTGCAGTTGTACTTTTTAAGCAATCTATTGTATAAATAAACGTGACTTGACATGACTTTATCAGGCCAAAAGGAACTCCAAACTAAGTTTGTTCGAAATGACTTTACATTCGTTTTTTCACTTGAAGTATATCAGAGACTTAACAGATTAAAATGAAAATTATCCCATGAATTGGTCACCCTTAAAGGTACACTATGCAACTTTTCCGTCCGCTAGAGGGCGCCTGTTCAAAACAAAGGCGTAGTTTGATGACGCCAAGTTTGAGCGCAGCATCTTGGGACATGTGATCTTCATCTCACAGCCGGTGGAAAAGAATCGGGATAGGACTCGGGCAGAAATCATGTTCATGGATGCGATTATTAACGTTACTGTAGTATGAAGCAGAGCAGGGACGAGTGCTGTGGAGCTGAGCAAGGCCTCCGGAGCGATGTTACGCAAACACACTTCTCGCGAGCAGCTGGACTTTTATTATGACGAGACACACTTGCCGGCACAATCTCCGCTTTTCCGGTCATGAGTATGAAGTAACGCAGCTCTGTTTATTATATTAGATACATTTAAGTGTGTTTAAAATGATGTTATGATGTTACTCTGTGCGTTCGCTCGGCGGCTGCTGTGACACTTGTTCACACTCCAGTGAGAGTAAAACTTTTCTGCAAAATAAAACCGGAAACAAGGGTAACGCAGATATGACGCAATTGACAGACAACTCCCTCACACGCTATGCTCACACGGCCCGGTTCATTGGTAAAAAAAGCTTGTTTCTCACAATTTACAAATAGTTGGAAACATTTGGGACATTGTAAGAACTCAACAGAACAAAATATATAACACTGGCCTGGTGGTTTTTGGATATTTGACTGCAAAAATCCTACATAGTGTAACTTTAAGGCATCCTATGTGTATATGACTTTCTTCTTTCTGAGGAACACGATCAGCATTATATTAATAAATATTCTGGCTCTTCCAAGCTTTAAAATGGCAGTGAACAGGGCCTACAAGTTTGAAGCTCAAAAAAGTGCATCCATCCATCATAAACATACTCCACACGGCTCTGGGGGTTTAATCTGAAGCAAATTGATGGGTTTTTGTAAGAAAAATATCCATATTTGAAACTTTATAAAGTAAAATATCTAGCTTCCACCAGACCGCCTTCTGTATTCAACTTACGCAGAAAGCGAAATGCCTCTCGCAGTTCAAAGCGCTTACGCTACGTCGAACGTCATTCGTTGTGACGGTTATGCTTCTTTCGTAAGTTGAATACGGAAGGTGGTCTGGCAGAAGGCCTTTATTAACCCCCCAGGGCCGTGTGGAGTAAGTTTATGATGGATGGATGCACTTTTATGAGCTTCAAACTCGTGGGCCCGTTCACATTATAAAGCCTGGAAGAGCCATGTCTGATTGTGTTCATCAGAAAGAAGAAAGCCCTACACCTAGGATGGCTTGAGGGAGAGTAAATCATGGGGAATTTTCATTTTAAAGTGGAATTTAAAGCTTTGTGTAAGGGAACAAAATATAGTATGCATGACTGCAATTGTGTATTGTTCCTGACCTTGTTCACATATAACTAAAAGGAGTCGAGAAATCGATTCCATCGACTTCTACGGTGGAAGTCGGAGTCAACTCCAAAAAACCTGGAATCGCAAACCCTGAGAGAAATAATCTCAAGGTTGTTCACCTCAAGTCTAGTGTATGTTGCTCTCCTCAGCTTTTCCATCAGAGAGACATTCAAGGGTTAAGACTAATGCTGTTCATTAATTAAAATAGTCTTTAATAATCAGATATGCCTAGTCAGATACATAGACATTTCTCAAATCATGTGAATATAAAAAATAGACTCTGCTTACACTACAAAACTACTGCATGGCCATGAACAAATCTAAACTTTAATTGCACAACCACATTTATTTTCCTCATGGTGAATGCTTTTGTTTGGGTGCTTTTTGGCATCCTTGTGACTCGTAAACGCTAGCAGGAGAAAGAGAGAAGTTCTTTTAGAATCACAGGGCTCAATAACGTGTCTCTCTCCACAAATTTGTGGGCAGTCAAGCAGTTGGTGAACATATCTCTGTCTGTTGAGGGTTTCAGAGAACATGGAACAGAACTACCATTTCATTACAGTTGTTCAGATCACTGGAGCAGAAAACCTGAGGCAAGACCGCATGGCTGTGTATATGTGTACATCCCTGTGTGTGTTTGATTATCTGTTTTCGGAGGATGTGTGGATCAAGGCAATATGAAATCGGCATTTCAAGTTTTCTTTTTTAATTTCATGATGAAATTAATAAAGGAAGGTAATATTTATCTTAATTAAACCTGAGAGATTTCTGTCCCTCCCTGACTCTTCAAAAAGATTATAAAGACATTGTAAAAGCAATCCACATGAATCAACCTGTTTAATTCAAGTCTTCACATATAAACACTGACCAAAGTACATATATTGTTAGTTAATGGACAGATTGTTAGCGTACACAGTTTGTAATAACACATATTTTTCATATGGATTTCTTTCACAGCATCAAAGATTTGGACTTTCACTGGAGGGACAGAAATCAGTCAGGATTTTTTACAAAAAAACTTAATTTGTGTTTCAAAGATTTACAAAAAAAATTGAATGGTTTTGGAACAATGGAGTAAACAGTGAGTAAATGATTGCTGAGAACTTGGATGAACTTCTGCCTTGCATCATGCCCCAAGAAAAGAAAAGACAACAATGAATTAATGTGACCACAGTTTCTGAAATGGTATCTGACTGTCTATCAACCTTATAAAAGCAATATAATTCATCAGCATATTTTAGTGAGTGTAAAATGAACTGCACTGAATCAAAAGATGTAAACAACAGCTTGTAATAAAGAGCCCAGGAACATGCTGCTGTGTTAACAAAAGTGAGAAGTTCATTAAAAATGGCAAATCACAAACGTAAGAGGAATGCCTGAGGCAGACCTGGCAATGTTAGTGCCCCGTGAATCCATATGTCTCCTGTGTTCTGTTCACCTTTGCCTGTTTTTATTTCGCCAATTAAGGTAACACTTTAGAATACTGTTCTGTCATTAATGAATACACAGGAACAAATGAGTACCGCAATATTTATATTCTAGTAACTATTATTAACAAACAAGAAGTAATAGCAAAGTAATATCAGGTAGTACACTATTAGCTAATCAATAACTACAATTTTGTACTACTAACAGGTTTACAAATAATGCATAGTGTATAATTAATACTAAAGTGAAGATTATGGTCCACTAGTATGACTTGTATTACAAAAATCTTCAATTACTAATTATTTGGAAGAGTATTCTAAAGTGAACAGCATGATAACTCTGACCGAAGTCATTGCTTTTGAGGTTTTTGTAACGTTTTGGATGGTAATTCCTTCTGACGGATTTGGTATCACTTAAGTTATTACTATGATCTTCACTTTAGAATATTCTAATACAAGTAATTAGTAATTCCTTTAAAAGGATTAAGTATTTGAGTCATTGCTATACAAAACCCTCAAAAGCTTACAATGACTTCAGTCATTACTAGGGAGTTATCATACTCAAACAAATACTGGGTAAAAAACAACCAAATGTTGGGTCAAATATGGACTAACCCAGCAATTGGGTTGTTTTAACCCAGCGATTTGGTTGTTTTAACCCAGCAATTGGGTTGTCTTAAGCAAACATTTAACCCAACCGCAGGTTTAAAACAACCCAATCGCGGGGTTAGTCTATATTTGACCCAACATTGGGTTAAAACAACCCAGCATTATCTTTACACTTCAGAATCCAAATTCTTAGAAATTCATTTGGAATTACTTGAGTCGCTCCACAACAGATCTCATGAAAGTGTGTATTTATAGCACAAATTGTATTTTTTGTGCAATATATACAAAAAAACATGCATATGATACGCATTGTAAACCCCTTATAGGTACACTCAAAAAATGCTGGGTTGGAAATGGACAAACCTAGCAATAGCGTTGTTTTAAGCGAACATTTAACCCAACCGCTGGGTTTGTCCATTTTCAACCCAACTTGGGTTGTTTTTAACCCAGCATTTTTTAGAGTGTATGCATAAAACCCCCAAAGTCAATCATTTTATCGCTTAAAACTCCTCTTTGATCACCAAAATGGCATATTTAATCATTCTTTCCTGTGGAAATAACTTCTTCATGCCTTAAAATAGCTTGAATGTAACTATTTATAATACACGTAACCATGAATATGCAAATTAGCCCTGTCTCCATTCACTCACACTAGCTCAAAGACTCACTCGCTCAACTTTACTGTAGTAAACGCTGCATGACGGCAAGTGGACATTTGTTTTTTTAATTCAGACATATATGTTTGAACCAGAAACTGATTCGGAAGAAGTTTAAGAGTGCATTAAACAGGCTGGTCCACAAGCTGATGTATCAGAATGGTAATGCATTTTATATATCACTCTCTACAACGTCGGACACATAACAGTAATTAATATGATTAGCCTTTGGCTTGACTACGTTTTCAATCAGCTAATAATATGTTGCTAATGTTACACAAACCATGTTCCCATTCACCATCTCAGAGTCAGACAGCTGCCTTCTAAAAATCAGCATCCTTAGAAATGCTTTGAACAACTTAGAATGTCAGTGGAGATCATAATTCGTATACATCATATATAATTTACCCGCCATGTTGCTAAATGTACGCAATTTTTCATATCAGAAGAAAAATATACAGGGATAACCAGATTTCTCTCGAGACTGCCCTGCATCATGTAGTAATGATGATATGCAAAAGCATGCCACATGTTGATGTAATTGGTTACAAGGTAGTTTGTTACGTAAAGCACAGGCGATTTCAATCCGTTTTCAGTACAATGCAGTTTTAAGGAGAAAAAATACTCAGCAATGGTGTTGACTTATGAATTTACATATGGTTTGCCTTAAAACATATTAAAACACCACATAGATACAAACAACTTGATTTTCACCACAGGGGGTCTTAGTATAGTGATGGATTTAGGCCTAAATATATTTAAGTGTTGGTAGGACCTAGAAAACAAGGCAGTCTAGCTTTGCAAGCTGTGGGAATGTTCCGCAGTTTGAGGTGTGTAGTGACTCGTTTGTGTTGTGATATGTAGTATTTATCGTCCTCAGCACCTTCACAAACACCCGGAAGGAAACTCGCTCAGTAACAATGACAAGCGTTGCCACAGGCACAATTAAAGACTACACGTAAGTCTGCTGTCAGAAAGAATTAATGTAAGAACATACACACACTCTGTCACGCTCTTTCTTAATCTTCTCTCTCTAGTTTTATTTCTCTCTCTCTTTTCTTTGAACTTGAACTTTTTCTCTCTGGAATATATTCACATGTTACCTCTATCCAGTTAGCAGATTGCACATCTCACATTCATCTTTGTATAATTTACATTTACCCACACTTCTGCAGCTACGCATAACCTGATTCAATCTTTATAACATCATGTGTCTAAAGTCAGTTTGAAAATGTTATTTATATTATTATTAGTTTGTTTTACAAGAGGTTAGTATTTTATTTAATAGGCTACCTGAGTTAGGTTGATGGACAGAGAGTTAGAAAGAATAGTACTTCTATGAGGGTTTTTTTCTTCTTCTTTGTAGTAGTAGTAGTAGTACATAGGCTCTTTTCCTGACCTTTAAAATAAACCTTAGGTTAAGCTTCTCTTTCCTGTCCTTTAAATAACCCCAAAGAAAACTGTGTATAATGAAAATCAGCTGCAGTTTACCTGAAACATGTTTCAGGGAAATGTAAGATGACGGATACGTATCAAATCTTATGGACAGATACAACTGATAAAAGATATAACTATAGATAGATATCACATTCTCAACTCTGGATTTTGGACCGCAGAATAAGCATATTATGTCTCCTTGTCGGTCAAAGAAAAGGGTGATAAGGGTACAAGATTAAGTGAACAGGGAGCACTCTCAGAACTTCAGCTAATGTTGTGGCAAGGTTCTCTCAAAGTTGTGAGCAAACATTCTTCCAGTAACATTAAAAAACTTGAATGTTCAGGGAACATTCTAAAGTAACTTTTTTAATTAACATAACAGCCAAGAAAACCACGTTTTGAACATTTAGAAATAACATTTTATAATAGCAAAACATTCGTAGAGAACATATTATTCTTAGCTCAATATTCTGTCTTCCTGCAGGAACTGGGCTTTAATCCCCACTGCTTTACTCTGGATTACCACAGACCGACATAATTATCTCCCTAGACAGGTCACACACAAACATATGTTACACATACACACAGGTCAATGACATACACAAACACGGGTCACACATAAGGGACTATTATCTACAGAGAATAGAATAGTATAAATACTTTGTTTTGTACACATTTCACATGTATTGACCAAGAAAGTCTATAATGCCTGAAGAAAGCTTTAAATTAACATTCCCATTCATCTTAATGGCATGTTGCCCAGCAATCGCAGGGCTCCTCACAGGTATGTGACCTGGATTCTGCCATCTTGGCTCCTTGGGCACTTAGTTCCTAAAGTAACATTTTTCATGTGGCTGATTACTCGTCAAAGGCAGTGGGTAGACAACACAATCCATTTTTTATAATTTCCAGTGGTCCCCGCGGGTCCTTAATAAGTCTTAAAATGTCATCTGTCACAAATTTAAGGTTGTGAAAAGTCTTAATATCTTAAATAATATAACAACAGACATCTTTATTATTACTTTCAAAGGTCCTAATGGGGTCATGACATGAGAAATCAAGTTTGCCTTGTTTTTGTTGTTGTTTTTTACATATAAAAGGTCATAGTACCATGAGGTCAATCCAGCAAATTTCACAGATTAAAATGTTCTCCTCATTATAAACAAAGTGTTTATTTAATCAGCCACTAAAAATGTCTTGTGTTGATACTGCGGGATCTATGACATCTGTCGTGGAAATTCTCAATTCGTTTTTCTGACTTCACCACGGACAATTCAAAACAACTCCCAGTTGTTAATATAAAACTACAGTATCTCTAGGCAATTCCCTTCTCGAATACATCTAACACAATTTCAATACTTAAGTAAGGTGATGGCGTCCTGTGGAGAAGCTACTATCACTAGCGTTAACACAAACACACATGAGCACACAGGTCTTTAGCATCTATACACTCTCACCGTCCTTCTCAGGTGTACTCTGGTCACTGCAGGATCCTTAATACTAACGTATTACAGCCTCACCCCAAGAACGGCTCTATAGTCTTCCAACACTATCACTGTCTCTGCTGTGATCTCTTGAGCGCACAATCTTTAGTACTTCTTTTCCTCAGCTGCACAGCATACTGACACCACTCCCAAGTTGCTTTTTGCTGTTTTATTCACGGCCGGGAGATCACTTGTCACAACAACCAAATGAGTCTCATCGAACAGAAAGATGCATGTTCATTTAAGTTTTTACAGCTGACTGAAAATCAATGTCACTCAAGCCTTCTTCATTGTGATTAGTTCTGGTGATTGGTTTATAATGATCAAAGGTAATCATATGACTTTTCTTATTTGTTAAGCACCTTTTTGGGTAAGTCTACATCTTTGACCTGAACATCCGTAGTCTGCGTTTTTCTGTAATTCCATGTTAAATAACCCTTTTACCACTTCTGAGGCCATTATATCAAATATTTCCATCACACATCACAAGGGCAAATACATTTGCATATGACTGCAGAAAGACAGAGCAAGGTAACACTTTATAATAACTCTATGAAGCATTAGTTGCATTAGTAAATAGTTAATTCATCATTTATAAAGCATTAATAGACATTAATAGGCAGTTTATAAATACTACTATAAATGCTTTTTTCTTGATTTAAGCTGCCATAAAAATAATGACAGTGTCGTTTTACGTCGAATGTCATGAAATGATGTATAACTGTCATTACCAATCAAAATGCGTGTGTTCATTTTAATGCAATGTGTGGACTTCTTAAAATATTAAGCAAAAATATTTATTTTTATTTATAACTACACCCACCCCATCCCTTTACCTACCCAGTGATTTATGGTGCATACACACTTTATGAACACATGTGTTCCCTTGGCTCAAACTTACGATTGCACAATCACATGTTGTTGTACTATATTGCAATGCTTTACCAATTGAGCTATGCAAAACCTGAAATACTTTGCAGAAAAAAAAAAAATCTTTAAAATGAAAGAGTCCTGTTGTCAATAGGAGAACAACTTTAGAAAACGCTCTTATGTGTCATATTTCATGAATTAAATATCGTCGATAGGGGCGCGACTTTAATGAACGCTCCTATGGGTCGTATTTCAAGGAAGTCACAAATGACCTATAGGCGTATTGGTTGGAGGACATGTTGCATTTAGGAGTTGTCAGTGGTTCATCTGATCATTTGGAAAGTGTAAGTAAAGTAAAGTGTAAGTATCTTACTATTTAGACATATAGTAATAGTTACTTAGTGTGTTAATAAATACTTTATTAACATGTATTTCTCCTGTAGTTCATGATTAATTTAGGTAGTTATAAAACATTTAGTAGTTGTCAGTTAACTATTTCTGATAGAGTAAGACGAGACTGTAAGACTGTTTTAACGAGCAGGGAATGTTGACCAATAGTAATCTGGGGCCGTCTGTGATCTTTGACACTCAGGGGGTTATTAACCCTTTACTTACACTTTCTAAATGATCTGAACCACTGACAACTCCTACATAACTGGTTTGTAAATAATGTAATACTTAATTTAGAAATGATTAATTGATCATTTATAAAGTATGAAAATACAATTATTAAACACATTATAGATATGCTTATAAATCAAGAATAAAGCATTTATATCTGTATTTATAAACTATTAATGTCTATTAATGCTTTAAAAAATAATGAATTAATGATGTAATAATGCTTAACTAATGCTCTAAAGTGTGTAGTTATTATAAAGTGTTACCTATGGCTATATAACTTACATAGGTTCTGCCCACTTGCATTCAGTCGCTTAATAACTGACATTTACCTGACACTGGATGGATGTGAGAATCTAGTCTGTTCAAAAGCAAAAGAACCTATTATAATCAGTGAGGGCTGGTTCACAAAGAATGCATTTTTTTTCACACAGAATTCTGTTAAAATGCGAAACGCAGGTCAGTGGAACAAAAAAAGTATTTGGGTATAAATACTAGGGCTGTCAAAAATAATTCTTTAACGCATGCAATTCATTGTTTTCAGTTTAACGTGTTAAAAATATTTAACGCAATTAATGCAGCATTTGTTTTTTCACGCTCTTAATCATGCAAATGCTTTAAACCATTTAAGCGTGACAAGACACAAAAGAGAATGCAGTGCAGTACTAGTGCGTATCTGTGAATCTCCTTTCTGTGACACATTAATCTATCTATCTATCTATCTATCTATCTATCTATCTATCTATCTATCTATCTATCTATCTATCTATCTATCTATCTATCTATCTATCTATCTATCTATCTATCTATCTATCTATCTATCTATCTATCTATCTATCTATCCATCCATCCATCCATCCATCCATCCATCCATCCATCCATCCATCCATCCATCCATCCATCCATCCATCCATCCATCCATCCATCCATCCATCCATCCATCCATCCATCTATCTATCTATCTATCTATCGTGTTCACATGAAAAAAATTGTGCATGTCTTGTGTACTGTATCTCGTCCTACTGGTTGTTAGTCATGTTCTCTACACAATGTTTGTGCACATTTATATAATAGTGTCTCCTCTATCCACAACATCTGTTCTGTGAACATTCTCTGGTCATATCCGGCTTTTGTACCTCCATGTCTTATCAGGATGATTTGAGGGAAGGATTCTGATTATGAGTATTTCTTTTTCTCTGGGGGAGAGGTATCATGCATTGAAATAAATAAATAATAAATAAATAAATAACCAATAACCAGCATGACATTGGCAAAATGCTTCTATACTGGGTAGACATAACGTAATAGATGTCTTACGTGTGTTTGTGTTTATCTGAAAATCTGTGTATAGAGTGACAATTTTGTCCAACGTGAACGCTATTTCAAGAGACTAAAATGGCCTTTTGAAGTCGGAAAAGTGTTCTCTTACATTTACATTCAAGTCATTTAGCAGAAGCTGTTATCCAGGGCAACTTACAAAATTGCTTTAACATTGCGTACAAGACCATTGTTATCAACAGATGCCATGCATGCAATTTGGAAAGCTATCTGCTGGAAAAGAAGTGCTTCCTATACAAAGAAAAATTAATTAAACTCAAAGATAAAAGTTGAGTTGCAGGTCTGCATGGATCGGATGAACCAGGGAGCTTGACCTTTGACTGCCTTTGCGCTAGGTTGTGTACTGCCTTTTACAAAAGTATATTGAACTTGATTCTACCAGTTCTAGGAGCCAGTGAAGGGAGTGTAGCAGCTGTGTGATGTGGGAGTAGTTGGATATTACACAATATTATTTTTGTCATCAGGAGAGAGAGAGAGAGAGAGAGAGAGAGAGAGAGAGAGAGAGAGAGAGAGAGAGAGAGAGAGAGAGAGAGAGAGAGGAAGGCATAGGTGGGGGGTTGAGTAGGGAGAAAAAGGTGCAGAAGGGTTTCCTTGGGGCAGCAGTGTCAAGCTTTGCTTCATAGCTCTTCTGCATGTTTGTAATATGAGGTGAAGTAATCTGGAGTTCCCTTATGTGCTGTCTAAAAACTGCTGCTTATGTCTACACCAAACCGGACCTTATTTAAAATCGCATCCTTTTCTATGATTTTGGCCTTCCGTTCACACTGACATAACAAATATTGCACTGACAGATATCTATGTTTATACCGGAATGTGCCTGCTATTGACTTTCACAGTGTTGCTGAAGTTACTTAGTAAAATCTTAATTTTACATTCCTACAAAGATGTCGTCCAAACACAGCTCTAACATCTAGGCTAAAACAAGGCAAAATTTGGGCTGTCAGTGAAAATGTAATAGACGTCTACCATAGCCCAAGAACAGACTAGTCATCTAGAACATGAACATGTCAAAGACATGAAACCAAACACCTTGTAATCACTGTTGACTTTGCTTACATGATGGAATATCATACATCTCATAAGTGATTATTTTGGCTAGAAGTGTCAGGTCTATAGTCAACCGAGACAGTGAAATGACAGCTATTGCTTGCTGGGGACATAGAATTGCGATTGAGCGCAAACTTGACTCCTCTGTAAGTGGTAAGATATAATTTGCTAATAAAATTATTGTGCCAAAATAATAGCTGGTCTCATCTCAGTGAGCTTTTATTACTTTTTACACATGCGCATTTCAATGTGGATGATGACTTTTGGAAAATACTTGAAAACGCTAGTGTAGCTGTTTACAAATGTATCGGGATTAATGTAGACATATAGCCTCTGTTAGCCATTGTGATGGAGGTGTGGAACAGGCTTGGTGGAAGCGGGACAAGAGAAAAACGCAACAGTTGATGCAGCTGCTTCGATAATGGATACATCATGAGGTGTTTAGATGGTTAGGAAATCTGAGAGGAAAAAAGTGCCTTTTGGTAGCACCTTCGAATGAGGATCTTGGTGTGTGTAAAAAGGAATAGGCCGAGGAGTGCAGGTGTTGAAATGTTTTCAATAGTGCATGTGTAATACATGTTTGTGTTTTGTGGTCTACAGGTTTATACACGGTATGGGAAATGTTACACGTTTAATGGAAACAAGACGTCTCCCAAGAGGGTGAGGCAAGGCGGAACTGGAAACGGCCTGGAGCTAATGCTGGATATTCAGCAGGACGAGTATCTGCCCATCTGGAGAGAAACCAGTGAGTGATAAACACAACTGCTTCCATTTTGCATCCCAGTTATATTTTGTAGTGTAAATGACCTTGAATGACTTCAGTATTTATGTTAGTGTAATATTGCTGCAAAGGCGATCGCTTTGTATGATGCTTTATTCATCATCATACAGTTTGGGGTTGGTAAGATTTTTTATGTAAAAAAAGAAGCTTTTAAGAAATCTTTAATATTGTGGAATATTTAACTCTTTTCAATTTTAATCTTAAAATTTAATTTATTCCTGTGATGACAATGCTAAATTGTAGTCACATGATCCTTCAGTCTAAAAAAAGTTGTTTTTTTTCTTTTTCCCCTCATTATTCTTTAATAAATAGAAAGTTCATAAGAACAGTAATTTTGGTAATAATTATAAAGGCCTTAACTGTCATTTTTGAAAATGTAATGCTTTCTTGTTGAATAATTTATCCCCAAGCTTTTGATTGGTAGTGAATAGAGGTAAAATTAGAGGTAAAATAATGACTATTATTTGGTGAGTAGTCATCAGATATGTCTGTCAGATATAATTTTTTACCCATTAAATCTGTCCATTTTCAGATGAGACGACGTTGGAGGCAGGTATTCGGGTTCAGATTCATAGTCAGAATGAACCCCCTTATATCCACCAGCTGGGCTTTGGGGTCTCTCCAGGATTCCAGACATTTGTTTCCTGTCAGGAACAGAGGGTAGGCTTAACTTGGGTAAAAAACACATTCATGTTGCTTGGCAAAAAAAAAAAAAAACAGCCTTTTCTAAACTCTTGCATTTCAGACATTTTTAAATTAGGAGCTAATTTACAAAAAGTCAAAAAGATCTCAAGGCTGACAGGGATATTCTCTAATTGAGACTGCATGTGCTAAATATTTCACAGCTATAGGGTGCACTCATGCAGACAAAGAAGCAGAGACAGACTTTTTCTTGAAGTGTCTGCTGTTTTTATAGCTAACGTACCTGCCACAGCCATGGGGAAACTGTCGGGCTTCATCTGAGCCTGTGATCCCAGGATACGACACCTACAGCGTCAGTGCTTGCAGACTGCACTGTGAGAGCACACAGGTGCAGAGAGAGTGCAACTGCAGGATGGTGCATATGCCAGGTGCGTGTTGTATGTGAGTGGGAGAGTTGTCATAAAATCTGTCTGTCTCAGTAAGAACAAATGTGCCGTCTTGGTATTCATCACGCCACCACGTAGTTCATCTGTACAATTGTTCTTAATGCTGCTGACAGATTGGCAGCTGCATCCCAGCATTCCTGGTTTCACTGTCGAGACAGTGGCGTTCTTGGAAATGAGCATTCTAACCCTTTTAAAGCAGACTTCTGTAAATAATAAACAAGCCCCCTTGCTGATATGTTGGTTATAGAAGCTTGTTTCTTCCACAGAATAAAAAATTAAGAATTATGACATTTTTTCTCAAAATGAGAATTGCTAATATAAAAGGTAATTACGTCCTTTTCTCACAATTCTGACTTTTTCTATTTTTGAAAGTCTATGTCTCATAATTCAGACTTTATAACTCACAATTGTACTGTGGCTGAGAGAGCTCAACATGCTACAACTGAAGAAAACAGATACAAATAGAAAAGACACCAGCAAATTAAGAAAGCATCATCATCAGTTTGACAACACATGCAAACAAATACAGAAACGCTGCAAATACTCACAATGCAACCAAATACAGAAACGTGCAAGAAATACTCGCAATACAACCAAATACAGAAATGCAAACATGCTGCAAATACTCACAACGCAACCAAATATAGAAACGCAAACATGCTGCAAATACTCACAACACAACCAAATACAGAAACGCAAACATGCTGCAAATACTCACAACACAACCAAATACAGAAACGCAAACATGCTGCAAATACTCACAACACAACCAAATACAGAAACGTGCTGCAAATACTCACAACTCAACCAAATACAGAAACACACTGCAAATACTCACAACGAAATCCAAATACAGAAACATGCTGCAAATACTCACAACGAAATCCAAATACAGAAACATGTTGCAAATACTCACAAAGCAACCAAATACAGAAACACGCTGCAAATACTCACAACTCAACCAAATACATAAATGCAAATGTGCTGAAAAAAAAAAACTCACAAAAGCAACGAAATACAGAAACGATTTGTAGCACGTGTTATATCTCACAATTCTGACCTGTTTTCGCAATTGACCGTTCTCAAAGCCTTTAGTTACTGTTGCTATGTCTGACAAGCCATGGCGCTCTCACACCACACACGTTCTCACAAAAAGAAAATACATCACGGACCAGAGAACGAGGCTGAATCCAGCTTCTTATTCGCAGCTTCTTATTGACGCTATCCGGTCCACCTTAAAAGACGCGACGCTTCCGCGTCTTCGGTTTCTTATTCACGCTCAATTTAGGGACCGTGCGGTTTTACTCTTTTTTTCACGCTTTTTAAGGGATTGTGTTGCTTTTTGTCCATTTTCAGAATAAATTAATAATATATTAGCGAAGATTGACTGTAAATATTAAGGCACATTCAATATAATTACAGTTTCATTTCATATGCCATCAGCTAAATTAAGGGACCATGTGGTTTTTCTCTTATTCACACGTTTGATACTATTGTGTCTATTTTCAGAAAAGAATAATAAACTATTTTAAAAGGTAATTTACACAGAAATATCAGTGAAGAAAAATCTTCAATCATTGTACTTGAATGCTTTGAATGAATTAATAAATCAATACAAGGTAAGGTAACTAGAGATTAATGCCAGCTCCAGCTTGGATCCAGCCTCTGAAGACTTCAGGTGTACCAACACCAGATGACACCTACCCTGCAAGGCCTCCAGAACATCAAATATGGATGAAATACAAAATGTATAATCATGTTATCATTGCTTTGAAATGCAAACAAATTTTGCTTAAATGGATAGATGATATTTGTCAATACTGTAATTCGTAATATCTTACAGCTGTACCTTCTGATTTAATTGATTAATTAAATCGGCTTGAAAGAGCCATTGCATTATGGTTACTGTACCATTTTGATGCTATTGATCCAATCTGACAATGCAGTTAGAAGAGAGCCATCACATTCTGGACCCATTTGGGAAGTACAACATTTCACTGGTGCTCTATACCTATCGTGCTTGAATATCATAATTTAAATTTTCGAAAAATTGTACTGTAGCGTTATGAATTTATGGACCAACGAATTTGACAAACGACAGTACAGTAAGAGCCTTTGCATTAATGGCACAAGTGGCCCATTTGGAGGCGCTATATCTCGGCTGCCTTTATGGCTGCGTTCACAGTTCTACTGGGGCATTATACCCAGTATGCCCGACTGTCACCATGCAAAATTCCAGACATTTTTACTGTAGCATTTTGAAGTTATGGATTCATGAATTTGTCACATATGACAGTGCAGTTAGAATAGCTATTGCATTGTTTGCCCATTTGGAGGCGCTATATCTCGGCTGCCTTTATGGGTGCGTTCACAGTTCCACTAGGGCATTATACCCAGTGTGCCCGACTGTCACCATGCAAAATTCCAGACATTTTTACTGAAGCATTTTAAAGTTATGGATTCATGAAATTGACACATATGACAGTACAGTTAGAATAGCTATTGCATTGTTTGCCCATTTGGAGGCGCTATATCTCGGCTGCCTTTATGGGTGCGTTCACAGTTCCACTAGGGCATTATACCCAGTGTGCTCGACTGTCACCATGCAAAATTCCAGACATTTTTACTGCAGCATTTTGAAGTTATGGATTCATCAATTTGACATGTATGACAATACAGTTAGAATAGCTATTGCATTGTTGGCCCATTTGGAGGCGCTATATCTCGGCTGTCTTTAAGGGTGCGTTCGAAGTTCCACTAGGGCATTATACCCAGTGTGCCCGACTGTCACCATGCAAAATTCCAGACATTTTTACTGTAGCATTTTGAAGTTATGGATTCATGAATTTGACACATATGACAGTACAGTTAGAATAGCTATTGCATTGTTTGCCCATTTGGAGGCGCTATATCTCGGCTGCCTTTATGGGTGCGTTCACAGTTCTACTGGGGCATTATACCCAGTGTGCCCGACTGTCACCATGCAAAATTACAGACATTTTTACTGCAGCATTTTGAAGTTATGGATTCATGAATTTGTCACATATGATAGTACAGTTAGAATAGCTATTGCATTGTTGGCCCATTGGAGGCGCTATATCTCGGCTGCCTTTATGGGTGCGTTCACAGTTCTACTGGGGCATTATACCCAGTGTGCCCGACTGTCACCATGCAAAATTACAGACATTTTTACTGTAGCATTTTGAAGTTATGGATTCATGAATTTGACACATATGACAGTACAGTTAGAATAGCTATTGCATTGTTTGCCCATTTGGAGGCGCTATATCTCGGCTCCCTTTATGGGTGCGTTCACAGTTCTACTGGGGCATTATACCCAGTTTGCCCGACTGTCACCATGCAAAATTCCAGACATTTTTACTGTAGCATTTTGAAGTTATGGATTCATGAAATTGACACATATGACAATGCAATAGCTATTCTAACTGTACTGTTTGCCCATTTGGAGGCGCTATATCTCGGCTGCCTTTATGGGTGCGTTCGAAGTTCCACTAGGGCATTATACCCAGTGTGCCCGACTGTCACCATGCAAAATTCCAGACATTTTTACTGTAGCATTTTGAAGTTATGGATTCATGAATTTGTCACATATGATAGTACAGTTAGAATAGCTATTGCATTGTTGGCCCATTTGGAGGCGCTATATCTCGGCTGCCTTTATGGGTGCGTTCACAGTTCCACTAGGGCATTATACCCAGTGTGCCCGACTGTCACCATGCAAAATTCCAGACATTTTTACTGTAGCATTTTGAAGTTATGGATTCATGAATTTGACACATATGACAGTACAGTTAGAATAGCTATTGCATTGTTTGCCCATTTGGAGGCGCTATATCTCGGCTGCCTTTATGGGTGCGTTCACAGTTCTACTGGGGCATTATACCCAGTGTGCCCGACTGTCACCATTTAAAAAATTCCAGACATTTTTACTGTAGCATTTTGAAGTTATGGATTCATGAATTTGTCACATACGATAGTACAGTTAGAATAGCTATTGCATTGTTGGCCCATTGGAGGCGCTATATCTCGGCTGCCTTTATGGGTGCGTTCACAGTTCTACTGGGGCATTATACCCAGTGTACCCGACTGTCACCATGCAAAATTCCAGACATTTTTACTGTAGCATTTTGAAGTTATGGATTCATGAATTTGTCACATATGACAGTACAGTTAGAATAGCTATTGCATTGTTTGCCCATTTGGAGGCGCTATATCTCGGCTGCCTTTATGGGTGCGTTCACAGTTCTACTGGGGCATTATACCCAGTTTGCCCGACTGTCACCATGCAAAATTCCAGACATTTTTACTGTAGCATTTTGAAGTTATGGATTCATGAAATTGACACATATGACAGTACAGTTAGAATAGCTATTGCATTGTTTGCCCATTTGGAGGCGCTATATCTCGGCTGCCTTTATGGGTGCGTTCGAAGTTCCACTAGGGCATTATACCCAGTGTGCCCGACTGTCACCATGCAAAATTCCAGACATTTTTACTGTAGCATTTTGAAGTTATGGATTCATGAATTTGTCACATACGATAGTACAGTTAGAATAGCTATTGCATTGTTGGCCCATTGGAGGCGCTATATCTCGGCTGCCTTTATGGGTGCGTTCACAGTTCTACTGGGGCATTATACCCAGTGTGCCCGACTGTCACCATGCAAAATTCCAGACATTTTTACTGTAGCATTTTGAAGTTATGGATTCATGAATTTGTCACATATGATAGTACAGTTAGAATAGCTATTGCATTGTTGGCCCATTGGAGGCGCTATATCTCGGCTGCCTTTATGGGTGCGTTCACAGTTCTACTGGGGCATTATACCCAGTGTACCCGACTGTCACCATGCAAAATTACAGACATTTTTACTGTAGCATTTTGAAGTTATGGATTCGAATTTGTCACATATGACAGTACAGTTAGAATAGCTATTGCATTGTTTGCCCATTTGGAGGCGCTATATCTCGGCTGCCTTTATGGGTGCGTTCGAAGTTCCACTAGGGCATTATACCCAGTGTGCCCGACTGTCACCATGCAAAATTCCAGACATTTTTACTGTAGCATTTTGAAGTTATGGATTCATGAATTTGTCACATACGATAGTACAGTTAGAATAGCTATTGCATTGTTGGCCCATTGGAGGCGCTATATCTCGGCTGCCTTTATGGGTGCGTTCACAGTTCTACTGGGGCATTATACCCAGTGTGCCCGACTGTCACCATGCAAAATTCCAGACATTTTTACTGTAGCATTTTGAAGTTATGGATTCATGAATTTGTCACATACGATAGTACAGTTAGAATAGCTATTGCATTGTTGGCCCATTGGAGGCGCTATATCTCGGCTGCCTTTATGGGTGCGTTCACAGTTCTACTGGGGCATTATACCCAGTGTACCCGACTGTCACCATGCAAAATTACAGACATTTTTACTGTAGCATTTTGAAGTTATGGATTCATGAATTTGTCACATATGACAGTACAGTTAGAATAGCTATTGCATTGTTTGCCCATTTGGAGGCACTATATCTTAGCTATTTTTATGGGTGCGTTCACAATTCTACTGGGGCATTATACTCAGTGTGCCCGACTGTCACCATGCAAAATTCCAGACATTTTTACTGCAGCATTTTGAAGTTATGGATTCATGAATTTGTCACATAAGACAGTACAGTTTGAATAGCTATTGCATTGTTGGCCCATTGGAGGCGCTATATCTCGGCTGCCTTTATGGGTGCGTTCACAGTTCCACTAGGGCATTATACCCAGTGTGCCCAACTGTCACCATGCAACATTATAAGCAATTTTACTGTAGCATTATTGAGATATTATCCCATTAATCTGAGAGATATGACATACAGTAACATGAGAAATTGCACTATTGGCCCAATTGGAGGCGCTATATCCCGCTGCCTTAGAGGGTGCGTTAAAATTTTAACAGCGACCTTAATCCCAGTGCACCTGACTGTCACCATGCAACATTATGAGCAATTTTACTGTATCATTATTGAGATATTATCCCATTAATCTGAGAGATATGACATACAGTAACATGAGAAATTGCACTATTGGCCCAATTGGAGGCGCTATATCTCCGCTGCCTTAGAGGGTGCGTTTAAATTTTAACAGCGACCTTAATCCCATTGCACCTGACTGTCACCATGCAACATTATGAGCAATTTTACTGTAGCATTATTGAGATATTATCCCATTAATCTGAGAGATATGACATACAGTAACATGAGAAATTGCACTATTGGCCCAATTGGAGGCGCTATATCCCCGCTGCCTTAGAGGGTGCGTTAATATTTTAACAGCGACCTTAATCCCAGTGCACCTGACTGTCACCATGCAACATTATGAGCAATTTTACTGTATCATTATTGAGATATTATCCAATTAATCTGAGAGATATGACATACAGTAACATGAGAAATTGCATTATTGGCCCAATTGGAGGCGCTTTATCTCCGCTGCCTTAGAGGGTGCGTTAATATTTTAACTGGAATTGTATTCGCAGTGCACATGACTGTCACCACGCCAAAATATAGACATGTTTTTATTAGCATTGGGAAGTTATGGACCCATACATTTTAAGTATATTTTACACTTGTATGTTTATGGTTTTTATGTTATTGTCCACTGTGCAAAGAAATAACGACTGGCTTTGAAGAACTGAAAATAAATTTTACTCAGCATTAAACAAAGTAATTTATTTATCTCAATGGTTTTCCATGTTTGTTGTTGTTGTTGTTGTTGTTGTTGTAGATACAGTACATGTCAAATTCATGAATCCATAACTTCAAAATGCTACAGTAAAAATGTCTGTAATTTTGCATGGTGACAGTTGGGCACACTGGGTATAATGGCCTAGTGGAACTGTGAACGCACCCATAAAGGCAGCCGAGATATAGCGCCTCCAATGGGCCAACAATGCAATAGCTATTCTAACTGTACTGTCATATGTGACAAATTCATGAATCCACAACTTCAAAATGCTACAGTAAAAATGTCTGTAATTTTGCATGGTGACAGTTGGGCACACTGGCTATAATGCCCTAGTGGAACTGTGAACGCACCGATAAATGGAGCAGTGGGGGCGGCAGTGGCTCTACAAACCGGAAGGTTGGTGGTTCGATCCCCGGTTCCACCTGACCAAGTGTCGAGGTGTCCATGAGCAAGACACCTAACCCCAGCTGCTCCCGACGAGCAGGATGGATGGTCGCCTTGCATGGTTGACACTGCCGTCGGTGTATGAGTGAGTGTGTGAATGGGTGAATGTGAGGCAAGATGTAAAGCGCTTTGGATGGCCATTGGTCTGTTAAAAGCGCTATATAAATGCAGTCCATTTACCATTTACCATAAAGGCAGCCGAGATATAGCGCCTCCAATGGGCCAGCAATGCAATAGCTATTCTAACTGTTCTGTCATATGTGACAAATTCATGAATCCATAACTTCAAAATGCTACAGTAAAAATGTCTGTAATTTTGCATGGTGACAGTCGGGTACACTGGGTATAATGCCCTAGTGGAACTGTGAACGCACCCATAAAGGCAGCCGAGATATAGCGCCTCCAAATGGGCAAACAATGCAATAGCTATTCTAACTGTATTGTCATACATGTCAAATTCATGAATCCATAACTTCAAAATGCTACAGTAAAAATGTCTGGAATTTTGCATGGTGACAGTCGGGTACACTGGGTATAATGCCCTAGTGGAACTTCGAACGCACCCTTAAAGACAGCCGAGATATAGCGCCTCCAATGGGCCAACAATGCAATAGCTATTCTAACTGTATTGTCATACATGTCAAATTGATGAATCCATAACTTCAAAATGCTGCAGTAAAAATGTCTGGAATTTTGCATGGTGACAGTCGGGCACACTGGGTATAATGCCCCAGTAGAACTGTGAACGCACCCATAAAGGCAGCCGAGATATAGCGCCTCCAAATGGGCAAACAATGCAATAGCTATTCTAACTGTACTGTCATATGTGTCAATTTCATGAATCCATAACTTCAAAATGCTACAGTAAAAATGTCTGGAATTTTGCATGGTGACAGTCGGGCACACTGGGTATAATGCCCTAGTAGAACTGTGAACGCACCCATAAAGGCAGCCGAGATATAGCGCCTCCAAATGGGCAAACAATGCAATAGCTATTCTAACTGTACTGTCATATGTGACAAATTCATGAATCCATAACTTCAAAATGCTACAGTAAAAATGTCTTGAATTTTGCATGTTGACAGTCGGGCACACTGGGTATAATGCCCTAGTGGAACTGTGAACGCACCCATAAAGGCAGCCGAGATATAGCGCCTCCAAATGGGCAAACAATGCAATAGCTATTCTAACTGTACTGTCATATGTGACAAATTCATGAATCCATAACTTCAAAATGCTACAGTAAAAATGTCTGTAATTTTGCATGGTGACAGTCGGGTACACTGGGTATAATGCCCTAGTGGAACTGTGAACGCACCCATAAAGGCAGCCGAGATATAGCGCCTCCAAATGGGCAAACAATGCAATAGCTATTCTAACTGTACTGTCATATGTGACAAATTCATGAATCCATAACTTCAAAATGCTACAGTAAAAATGTCTGTAATTTTGCATGGTGACAGTCACACTGGGTATAATGCCCTAGTGGAACTGTGAACGCACCCATAAAGGCAGCCGAGATATAGCGCCTCCAAATGGGCAAACAATGCAATAGCTATTCTAACTGTATTGTCACATGTCAAATTCATGAATCCATAACTTCAAAATGCTACAGTAAAAATGTCTGGAATTTTGCATGGTGACAGTCGGGCACACTGGGTATAATGCCCTAGTGGAACTTCGAACGCACCCTTAAAGACAGCCGAGATATAGCGCCTCCAATGGGCCAACAATGCAATAGCTATTCTAACTGTATTGTCATACATGTCAAATTGATGAATCCATAACTTCAAAATGCTGCAGTAAAAATGTCTGGAATTTTGCATGGTGACAGTCGGGCACACTGGGTATAATGCCCCAGTAGAACTGTGAACGCACCCATAAAGGCAGCCGAGATATAGCGCCTCCAAATGGGCAAACAATGCAATAGCTATTCTAACTGTACTGTCATATGTGTCAATTTCATGAATCCATAACTTCAAAATGCTACAGTAAAATGTCTGAAATTTTGCATGGTGACAGTCGGGCACACTGGGTATAATGCCCTAGTAGAACTGTGAACGCACCCATAAAGGCAGCCGAGATATAGCGCCTCCAAATGGGCAAACAATGCAATAGCTATTCTAACTGTACTGTCATATGTGACAAATTCATGAATCCATAACTTCAAAATGCTACAGTAAAAATGTCTTGAATTTTGCATGTTGACAGTCGGGCACACTGGGTATAATGCCCTAGTGGAACTGTGAACGCACCCATAAAGGCAGCCGAGATATAGCGTCTCCAAATGGGCAAACAATGCAATAGCTATTCTAACTGTACTGTCATATGTGACAAATTCATGAATCCATAACTTCAAAATACTACAGTATAAATGTCTGGAATTTTGCATGATGACAGTCGGGCACACTGGGTATAATGCCCCAGTAGAACTGTGAACGCACCCATAAAGGCAGCCGAGATATAGCGCCTCCAAATGGCCCAACAATGCAATAGCTATTCTAACTGTATTGTCATACATGTCAAATTGATGAATCCATAACTTCAAAATGCTGCAGTAAAAATGTCTGGAATTTTGCATGGTGACAGTCGGGCACACTGGGTATAATGCCCTAGTGGAACTTCGAACGCACCCATAAAGGCAGCCGAGATATAGCGCCTCCAAATGGGCAAACAATGCAATAGCTATTCTAACTGTACTGTCATACATGTCAAATTCATGAATCCATAACTTCAAAATTCTACAGTAAAAATGTCTGTAATTTTGCATGGTGACAATCGGGCACACTGGGTATAATGCCCCAGTAGAACTGTGAACGCACCCATAAAGGCAGCCGAGATATAGCGCCTCCAAATGGGCAAACAATGCAATAGCTATTCTAACTGTACTGTCATATGTGTCAAATTCATGAATCCATAACTTCAAAAACGCTACTGTAAAAATGTCTGGAATTTTGCATGGTGACAGTCGGGCACACTGGGTATAATGCCCTAGTAGAACTTCGAACGCACCCTTAAAGACAGCCGAGATATAGCGCCTCCAATGGGCCAACAATGCAATAGCTATTCTAACTGTATTGTCATACATGTCAAATTGATGAATCCATAACTTCAAAATGCTACAGTAAAAATGTCTGGAATTTTGCATGGTGACAGTCGGGTACACTGGGTATAATGCCCCAGTAGAACTGTGAACGCACCCATAAAGGCAGCCGAGATATAGCGCCTCCAAATGGGCCACTTGTGCCATTAATGCAAAGGCTCTTACTGTACTGTCGTTTGTCAAATTCGTTGGTCCATAAATTCATAACGCTACAGTACAATTTTTCGAAAATTTAAATTATGATATTCAAGTACGATAGGTATAGAGCACCAGTGAAATGTTGTACTTCCCCAAATGGGTCCAGAATGTGATGGCTCTCTTCTAACTGCATTGTCAGATTGGATCAATAGCATCAAAATGGTACAGTAACCATAATGCAATGGCTCTTTCAAGCCAATTTAATTAATCAATTAAATCAGAAGGTACAGCTGTAAGATATTACGAATTACAGTATTGACAAATATCATCTATCCATTTAAGCAAAATTAGTTTGCATTTCAAAGCAATGATAACATGATTATACATTTTGTATTTCATCCATATTTGATGTTCTGGAGGCCTTGCAGGGTAGGTGTCATCTGGTGTTGGTACACCTGAAGTCTTCAGAGGCTGGATCCAAGCTGGAGCTGGCATTAATCTCTAGTTACCTTACCTTGTATTGATTTATTAATTCATTCAAAGCATTAAAGTACAATTGAAGATTTTTCTTCACTTATATTTCTGTGTAAATTACCTTTTAAAATAGTTTATTATTCTTTTCTGAAAATAGACAATAGTATCAAACGTGTGAATAAGAGAAAAACCACATGGTCCCTAAATTTAGCTGATGGCATATGAAATGAAACTGTAATTATATTGAATGTGCCTTAATATTTTACAGTCAATCTTCGCTAATATATTATTAATTTATTCTGAAAATGGACAAAAAGCAACACAATCCCTTAAAAAGCGTGAAAAAGAGTAAAACCGCACGGTCCCTAAATTGAGCGTGAATAAGAAACCAAAGACGCGGAAGCGTCGCGTCTTTAAGGTGGACCGGATAGCGTCAATAAGAAGCTGCGAATAAGAAGCTGGATTCAGCCTCGTGACCAAAGAGGACACTGACAACATGCCGACAGACAGGACAGAGCAAGTTACTTTTGATATGAAACAAAGTCTTACCTTTCAAATTTAGTCATTTTTTAAGAAATTTAAACAATAAACACCGTTTTGTGGCTCTTTAATGTGTTGTGATCGCTGTAGCGCCTCAGTTAATGCTGCTTGTAAACCGAACATCTCTTCCTTCTAGTTCATTGATAAGCATCAAATAAACATGAATGAACACTAACAGAAATTTTGTTTCAACCGTGGAAAGACGTCAGTACACAACGTTTTTCAAGTTCAAGTCCACCAACTTTAATCTACTGCTTTGTCGGACAAAACGTCAAATTCGGCGATTTGATTGGTCAGATCGACTGTCAATCAAACTTGCTGAAAAGGGTGAATTATGATTTTAGATATAAACTTGCAGTTGTGAGAAATATGGAGGGATTGCAAGTTTTAAACATCACAATTGGGAAATAATAATGTTTTATTCTGTGGCGGAAACAAGCTTTCATAGTTGGTTAAATTTTTCACACAACAAATATCTCTCTTCAGGTGATGCTGATATCTGCACACCGAGTAAAATCAAGTGTGTTGACAAGGCATTAGGTAAGGTCATCACAGACACATATAAATACTGATGCTGATTGATCAACTCAATTAATATGATTGTTTTTAGGAATAGTTCATCCAAAAGTAAAAATTCTGTAATTCTTTACTCACCCTCAAGTTCTTACAAATCTGTTTAATTTTCTTTCATTTGCAGAAGATAATTGAAGAACTGTTTATCCCCCCAAACTATTAAAGTCATTGGGGTCTAAAATAACACTGGACTCCATAGACTTCGCTTTGTATCACGGTATGCGGCGAAAAAAAAAAATCAAAATATCTTATTGCATTACAGATTTGAAGCGACATGAGGCTGAGTGAATAATGAGTGCATTTACATGCACTTTCTTTCAATGATTATGCTAAATAATCCGACAACGCCGACAAAGGAAAACAGTTTACATGACCACAAGGTCAAAAACAGCTTAAGAATAAACCGACTGACACAGCTAGATTTTTGCCCAGTACCCCAATTTCGCCTGGCATGAAAACCCTCTAACTTGCGTTCTTTGAACTTATTTAAATATGCATGTGTATCAGGAAAGCATCCTTACTGAAGTTTTCCACTGACATTTTGGAATACTATGAGGTTTTTCAATGTTTTCTTAACATCACAATTCACATAATAAATAGCCTATACTCTGAGTGGAATACACAGATGTTTACGTTTTGACGTCACCACCGTGAAATAGCCAGATTTTTTAAAAGTCTTGTTAATGCATCTTGTGTTGCCAGGTTATTGGTCTGCATGTAAACTGGTAAAATATATATAATTTATTTTTAACTTTTGGTAGTTATCAGCATATTGGTGTGCATGTAATTGTGCTCAATAGTCTGATCTTTGACGACTCCATTGATTTGATTTAATTGAGAGAAAACACCCTAATGCATTTAAAACTATTGAACAAGCTTGATTATTGATGATAACTACAGCACCATTCACTGCAGTACTTGTCTGCACCAAGTACAATTCATCAATTTTTCCTGTACACTTCTTCAGCTTTACTCCAGAAGAGCACAGGCGACTCATGTCCCTGTGAGACACCCTGTAATTTGACTCGGTATGGAAAAGAGCTCTCTATGGTTAAAATCCCCAGCAGGGGCTCTGCTCGCTACCTTTCTCGCAAATACCAGAAATCAGAGGAATACATTAGGTAAGTCTAATGCATAAATGACCACACATACACACAATCTCAAGGGTAGTTTTTATTCTGCTGCTGAACATATTTCGACATTATAGTTTAAACCCTCAGACATGCCAAAGAGGAGACATATACCCAGCATTTTTTTTTTCATAGAAAACTACATATGCTTCAGTAAGGATACCTGCTCAGCATTTTTGAAAAATGTATTTATTTATTTATTTATTTGCAAAATATGCTTCTCTCAAAAATTCAGCCTCTAATAACTATAGCAGAATTCCTATTGTCCAAACTGCAGGCTTGTTTCTGTCAGTTATATAATGGGATGAAAAATTTAATTGTGGTCCTCCATTCACTGGCTCAGTAGAAAAAACTATTTAATAGACTGCTCTAAAATGGCATTCTGTGGTTTCCACTAATTATTTTTTTAACCATTTTTGCTGCTAATCCCTTTCTTTCCGTAATACAAATAATAATGGACTCGTTTCCCTGCAGGGAATTACACATTTTTATTAAACTTTTCATTGTGCAGAGACAACTTTCTCATCTTGGATATTTTCTTTGAGGCCCTTAACTATGAGACAATAGAACAGAAGAAAGCATACGACATCGCTGGTCTGTTGGGTAGGTTTGCAATCCCCACACACTACTACCATCTGTACTATAACTATTACGATCATAATAGTCTGGCCTTTTTTCTCTAGAGTATTAAAGGGATAGTTCACCCAAAAATGAAAATTCTGCCATCATTTACCCATTCTCAAGTTATTCCAAACCTGTGTGAATAAATTTTTCTGCTAAACATAAAAGAAGATATTTTGGAGAATGTCTGTACCAAACAGTTGATGGACCCCATACTTGGGTCACTTTTTCAAAACTCTTGTGAGCACAACAGCAGTCTATTCCCAGCTAACAGGGAACGTTCTCAGAACCTTGGCTAACATTCTGGCAAGGTTCTCTCAAAGTTCTAAAAAAAATGGTGCTATATGGCACTAAAAGTGGTTCTTTGGCTCGTAATCATAGGGGAACCACTTTTGGTGATATATAGCAACATATCTTAACAGGTTCTGTATATGGTAGCGGTGCTATATAGCACCTCAGTCATTTAAATAACCAGTGAAAAACTGCTGAAGAACCACTGCAGACCCAAAATTTGGTGCTATACAGCACTTAAAGTGGTTCCCCTATGATTACGAGCCAAATAACCACTTTTTTGTGGGGTTAGGGTTAGGGTCCAGTAACGTTAATAAAATGTTCCATCAAAGTAATCTTTAACGAAGTTTGCAAAACATTAGCACAAAGATGTAATTTATACATCATTCATGGAACCAGTTTTTTTTTCAGTTGAACATTCGTTTAACGTTACTACTTGTTTCAAAACGGAACATTCAAAAGTTATGTTCCCATAATGTTTGCCAAAATGATCAAAACATTCCCATAATGTTTTCTCTAATCTTCACATAACCAAGAAAAAATTCTTTACAAAACAAGAATGACACTCTCTACTGTATAGAATTCACTACAGTATAATATAGTCCATATTTACATTACAGTGCAACATTATTCCTAAGCTTTCCCCTTATGGATGGTGATGAAATTGAAAGACTAACACTTGTTTAGGTGTTCAGTGACATCTTGCTTTGATGGTATTAGATTTTATTTAGATTCTGAATATATTTGAAAGGATGGATTCCGGAATCCACTGCTGTTTCAATGTATATATTTTGAGTGATTCATAATCAAATTATTCATCAGTATTTATCCTTCTACACTGTCAAATCTAATTAGTTTGACATGCAAACCGATTGCTTAAAAAAGAAACAAACCAAAACAAGCAAGTACTGTGAAATAGGAATAGTATGTTGTGCTAACAAATGCTTAGTTAGTATAGTTCACTTACACAAGATTACTAGTAACTAAAAAAGAACTGTAGAGAGTAGGGGAGACCGGGTATGGTTGTAACATTTTTTCTTCAGCACCTAAAACTACTCTTTTTTTTTTTTTTCTTGCTTCACGTCTGAAACTTTTAGGCAAAGTATCTACATTGATAATGACAAATACAAATCGGTCCTTTGTCACAACCTACCCCACTACTGTGACAAAATGCACAAAAACTAAGGGTACTCCAAGTGATATGCCACAGCAACAGTTTTATTTTAAATGAATTGCTGCAACAATAAAATATGTGTGAATATAGGGAGTGTATGTGCATATTGTGTGTGTTTGTGCATGTACACGTGCGTTTGTTTGTGCATGTCTGTACGTGCACATTTATATTGGTGTGTGTGTGTAGGTGTGTATGACAACAAATTAACATAAACATATAGGCATTCTGCAGAATTATTAAAATCACAAATGTTCTTGTATAAGTGGATGGTTGTTTCAAAACATGTGTTCCAACCTACCCCGCCACGGTCACTCATTGTTTAGCTAGCTGTATTAGCATGGTGCTTTGAAATTAGCAGGAGGTTGATACACCATTCTTTACTAGACAAACTACACTTTGACCTGACATAACTCATACAACATTATCTAATACGGTAGAAATACTAAACAAAATATTATCTTAATTTTTACCAAACAAATGAGATGTTCTGCTGTAGCTTCAGGAGAGATAGCAACACAGACTGGAAAACCTCCATGTGGGATCGTAAAGGAAGCCAGAGGAAACTGAAAATGTCATATGACTCCTACCTTATCCGTGATTCGTAGAATTTGCAGTGTTACAACTCTCCCTGTTACAACTATACCCGGTCTTACTTGATCTTTTACTTTAGATTTACTCTTGACTTAGTATAGCTAGCTACCATAGTTGTTACTATTGTTGTGTTTTGCATGCTGAATGTTGAAGTCTCTGTGTGACTCAAGCATGATCAACTGCAAGAATACAAATATAGAGAGATTATGTCAACTCAATTAAAAGTTCCACAGGTGTTTATGACGTAAGTGTTAGCAATAAAATTGTAAACGATCATTATACGACATGAAGGGAAATATTACATAGGTTCATTTTGAAAGAATTTTAATTTCTGACTAACCATTAACTATAGTTAATTATTCAGTCAGAAGCTCGGTCTGTCACATCTGTTCTGTGTCTGACACTCTGTGGAACTTTTATATTAAAGTCTGTCAGGGAACAGGAATCAACAGACGGCAGGCAGCGTTGCAGGATCCACTGAAAAAAACAACAAAGACCAAAAAGCAGGCACAAAATAACACAGAGGAAAAACCAAAGAAAACCACGGAGAACAGGGAACGGAGAGCAGGGAACGGAGAGCAGGGAACGGAGAGCAGGGAACGGAGAGCAGGGAACGGCATATACCTGCATACATTAAACAACAACCGATAGAGAACCAGAGAAAACATGGGCTATATATACACAGGGAAACTAGCTAAATGAGATAACAAGGGGTGTGGTGAATGGAAAACACCTGGGGAGACTAATAAACATGAAAAACTACAAGAACTACAAAAACTCCACAGGAAACAGGACACAGAAAAGAACACAGAGACACTGCACAGATAACCTTTAACATAAAAGTCCCACAAAGTGCCAGACACAGAACAGATGTGACAAGGTCAACTTTTATAAGCAACCATTACTTCTCTTCCTTTGAAACCAAATAACTGTGATTTCTTGTTGCATTGCTGCATCAGAAAGAGTTATAATAATATGAAAGTTCCAAGTGCCCAACCAAAGGGAACACTGATCACCATAATGGTGAGTTAACTAAAATTGTTAGTTAGAATCACTGTTGGATTTTACAGTGTTATTAGATGATTTGAATGACTAATATTGTCTGAACCTCTCATTGAGAGAAAGTACATCTCATCAGTTATCACTGATCAAAGCAAGAACTTGACCAACCTTAACCTTGAATAAGCTGTGGATTTGTGAATATGCAGAGTGGCCTACGAACTCCTTGCTGAATGAAGAAGCTGACTTCTACTGATGAAACTGCAAACTATTCTCCAGTAAAAAAAAAAAAGAAAAACCTTCATTCACCATTTCTGGTCCTTGGGTCTTTTTCACTGTAAAATCTCCTACATATTTCAATATGGTGATGTAGAAATGTTGCAAATTTCTGTCGTATTCATTTTTGTGTTGTGCTAGCTTTTTAACTTAATTTGAACAGTTTTGGAAAATGTAAATGCAAATAGGCCTGTACATGGTGTTTTTGCTTAAGTGAGAAAATAATTAATGTAAAAGATGTCATCATTGAATATGATAAATGATCCACAATTTAACTCACATGGACTGATGGTTTGATCAATGTGTGAAGAGACCTTTTGAAAAAGTGACCTAAGTATTGAGAAATATAAAAAATGCTGGGTTGTTTCAACCTATGTTTGGGTCAAATATGGACAAACCAAACCATCAGGTTTAAAACCAACAGTTGGGTTTGTCCATATTTGACCCAAACATAGGTTGAAGCAACCCAGCATTTTTAGTGAGTAGAGAGATTGTACAAAAAAAAAAAAAAAAAAACATTGTAGAAAATTCACTACATTTCTACAGTACCATCTTGAAATATATTCCAAATCTATAAATTAAATACATAAAAACAATTAGGTGTAGCTGAACACCTACACTTTAAAAAATACTGGGTAAAAAACAACTCAAGTTGGGTTGAAAATGGACTAACCCAGCAATTGGGTTGTTTTAACCCAGCGATTGGGTTGTTTTAACCCTGCGGGGTTAAATGTTTGCTTAATGGGTTGTCTTCAGCAAACATTTAACCCAACCGCAGGGTTAAAACAACCCAATCGCTGGGTTAAAACAACAACCCAATTGCTGGCTAAGTCCATTTTCAACCCAACTTGGGTTGTTTTTAACTCAGCCTTTTTTAGAGTGTACAGAAGTGTTAGTCTATTAATTTCAGTATCATCTATACAAAATGGGACAACTAAGGTATAATTTTCTACTGTAATGTAAACAAACATACCAATTTTAGGTCATTGTTTTATGAGTGACAAACTGCATTTTTTGGGTAATAACTTCTGTTATAGAAGCATGACTTAATTTGAGACATAAATTAAGTGTTTTTGTATTTTTAGTGCATTTTGGATGTAAAATGTACTGCTGTGCCAAGGTGAAAGTTGGAGAACTGTGAAGAGTTTTGGAAATGTGACCTAATTTGAGAAATGAGTGATTGATTGTAAATTGTACATTGATTGTTTGGTTTCCATTTCCAGGAGACATTGGTGGACAGATGGGGCTATTCATTGGGGCCAGTATTCTCACTATCCTGGAAATACTTGACTATATCTATGAGGTATGTTCACTTCATTGTGAAAAGACAGTTCCCTGACATTCACATAAACACACAAGCATCTCTTGTCTGCAGTCTGCTTTTAATCTTTATCTCTTTAGGTGGTCAAACACAAAATCAAGCAACTCCTGAAACCAAAAAAGAGTCAGAAACAACAGAACCAACAGAACTTAATCCAAGAGCAGATCCAGAGAACGAAGAACCTGCGAGAACAGAACCTGAGAGCTCAGCTGGCTGCCGGGACTATAGCTACAGTCAGATTTGAAGAAGCCAACATCAAGGTGGGTCACAAAAACATTTTTTAAATGGCTTCTACACTTTGCACCTAATAACCGAAGATCTGTGTCATGCGATTTGTTTGTTAACAGGCAGCTAATGACGTGGCTCAACCGCACAGTGCACATCCAACTTCAATATTACCAAATCATCACAATCCACAACCGGTCGTACAGCAGGACTTTGCTTGTTAAGAGATGCCTCTTCTACGTTCTATTTATTTTTTCATATCACTGAACTTGAAATTGGGATCCTGAATGGGAGCCTGTACACTGAAATATACATTTCATTTTTTTCCCACTAATAAAAGCTACAGCCAAAGCCTAATCCAGGACATCTTCATGTGAAATCGTCTCAAGCCAGTCACACCGCTCACACTTTTTCAAGGCCATATCAAATGAAGAAACAACATGTGCTTTTTTTTCTTTTTTCATTCTGGCCCAATTCATGGGCCTAAAAGAAGATTGTAAAAGTGTTGCATTCACACATAAACTATTTGAACGGACAAACGGGAACTTACTGAAAGTCATTAGGAAAACAGACGAGTTGAAGCAAACATGCAGCAGAAAAAGTGGGTTTCTTCTTGTGGTAATGTACAGTGCTTGTGCCATTTCACCTTTTCTTAATAACATAATGAGACTTCTCAATAGAAGAACAGCTAAAATATACCACTCGTTTTTCTGTGAGTAGGTGTTATGTTCTTTTTCAATCTTATGTAATTTTCCATTGTGCTAGAAACAGTCCGTCTCTAGGTTTGAAACATGGAAAACAGCACACCAGAGCACACTGGTTTCTGAAATCACCTGTAATAAATAAATAAATCAACACTATTAATAATATCCTTTTTATGAAAATAAAAATGTAAAGGTGATAGAGACTTTATTTTGTATTCAAATACAAGCACATTCAAATACAAATAGATACATTTAAAATTGTAGTAACATTTAGCTGAATATCCATCATTTCCATTTGGTTCCACACAATAATACTCACAACAGCTGGAAAAAAAATGTCAGAGTAAAACCTTAAAACCACCATCAGTTCTTCTTTTATTTGATTTCTTATAATGATATGTCTTGAATAATGTATTGGTGACTGGTCATAAGCCAGAGCCTTTTGATTGAATATGCATAATATATTTCCACAGATTAACCTTGTACATGAGGACAGCGTTTCAAGGAGAGAAAAAGATGCTTTTACTGCCATCTAGTGAGCTTAATACTAAAACCAAAACCTATGTTTCATCAACACATCTTTGTATGAACTTTGAAACGCCAACTCAAGTCCGGTGGCTCCATAATGGGGGACATTCAAGGGTAGAGATGTTACATGGAATCATGCAATTCTGCAAAAGCATTAGGTGAATACAAGTTTTTAACAGAATTTCACATGGATACACTAATGACTTTGACAAGTTCTGAGCAAATGGGCTGTGATTACACAGTAATAATAATATTAATAATAATAATATTAATAATAAACACTTTCTACAAATAGAATTAGAGCCTCTTAAGCTCTTCATCTGTAACCACTTCTGTTAGCAGCAGCACAGCGCACACAGTAAACATCTGCAGTGTGATGCACTAACTCATATAATCTCATTATATAGCGTGTCAGTTCCACAGAGCCCGACACCTGGCACTCTGCTTACAAACATCTTTTTCAGAAATGAAATATGGAAAGAAAAACAAACAAACCACCAAAACATCACTTTGACATTATAAATATTCTTAAATATTAGGTTTATGTGCAAAACAAAACAAAAGTGTTTTTGTGTTCATTTTTCGGTCGGTTGCATAGTTGAGAGAAGCATTCCACTGTGAATTTTTACATGGACAATATAGTTAAGTTGCCCCAGACAGCCAAAGCTAACGGGAAAAGGAAGTGTGGGTGGAATACTGGAATGCATTTCTAGCATGGGTGGATTCAGAAATCTGGAATAATGCAAAATACATCGCGGAAATAGCTTTATACATTGGCCCTTTCTGAACTGTCTGTTATTGTTGTGAACACTTTCCTCTCTTCCCACAGCTGCAGTCACAGTAAAAAAATACTCTATAATCACTGAAAAATTCTATTCACATTCTCTTTCCCAGCTCCGTCACTAGCCCAAAGTATACTTTGGTTTTTACATGAATGCTAGTTTATGCGTACATGTGATTTTTTCCCCCTAAACCAGTTAGGCACAGCCGATTTCATTGGTCAACTCAGTCACGTAGTCAACTGTAAAGAAGCATTCAAACATCATGGATTCAGTCGAGAGTTCAGGAATATCATCCAATCCGATCACAAAAAACAGTCATTTAAAAATGCTATTTCAGCATAAAGCCGCGGCCACACTAAACTTTGAGCATGCAAAATTTCTTCGGACAATGCAAAGGTTGCGATATGATGTCACGAACATATAACAAATAGTAATACACTCAAAATATCTACTCGACTTTATTGCAAAAAAATTGCTAAGAGGTCACGCAGTGACTTATCGATCTTCTACTGGTCACACGTCTCCACATGATGTGAATTCGCAGGTCAGAGTTCACCAAACTTGACCTTTGGGCCCTGTCCCAAATGGCACACTTCATGTGCACTTTTGGTCTTGTGGACACACAATTGCGTGAACGTTAAGTCCACGAGACCGCAGGGTGTCCCATTTGTCATTTTAGGTCTCAGAAGGGTGC
Organism: Gobiocypris rarus; assembly: GCA_023029165.1. Lineage (NCBI taxonomy): Eukaryota > Metazoa > Chordata > Actinopteri > Cypriniformes > Gobionidae > Gobiocypris > Gobiocypris rarus. The sequence goes on from CM040921.1 coordinate 11,819,875, forward strand.
TCGCGAGCACCCCCTTTGCGGTCGATATTCCCCCTCGATGAGCACTTCTGCGGAGCCCACACTTCTTCCTGGCAGTCAAAGCGGTATTACGTCATGAAAGTGCGGACTCAGAGGAAGACCGTGAGGGTGCCATTTGGGACAGGGCCTTGGAATGCAGCGAAATGCAAAACTTTTTGTGTGAGCTTGCATTTCCGGTCTGACACATGTGCATACGTTTGAATGGAAGTCAATGAAACGAAAAGTGCACCGTGACCACCCCTTTAAGGGAAGGTCGCACTACACTTTTCGTTCCATTGACTTTCTTCCATATGCGCATTCAAATGCAGGAGACAGGAGTGTGATGTCATATTACAACTAATGCAGTATCCAAAAATATTGAACGCACAAGTCTGCTGTGACTGCATCTTTATGTAGGCAATCAGCACTGTGATTCACATGACCAATGAAAACTTTAGAATCTGCTGTGGGGCAAAAATGCATGTGCATGTGAAATTTCATCATTAGCATAACATTGTACGTACAATACACATACAGATTTTTTAAACTGTGCATACACTGCATGCTTGTGCCTTGAATTTGGTTGCAGTAATTAGTCTGCCCTGACCTGTTGTTTCACAGTCATAAAAGAAACAGATTAAGTGTACTTTGAAAGGCCAGGGCTGGGTCTCAATCAGCTCCCTAGTATAGTAGTCAGGGCACTAATCAGGGACTCATTAACGTCAATGATATACTGATTCACGATCTAGGAAGCTAGGGAGCTGATTGAGACGCACCCTACGGTTGTATCCGAAATCGCATACTTCCCTATATTAGGCAAAAAACAAGTGAGTGAATAGAGTAGCATGTCCAAATCAAGTGTGCCACACAAGTCCTGAAAGTGAAGCCAAAGCGACTTGATCGCCCCCAGGTGGCTGCAGTATAGGTCATAAACCCTGCCCTCTCCATGAAATGTAATGGGACATAGGGAAACTAAACAATCAAATTACACTTCAAATAATTTTTTTACAAACACGGTTTCTGTAATTTTAGGCAGTTTTTATCACGCTGATGTTAGCTCAAGTGTTCATTCTTTAAATAAGTTTTTAGTAAGTTATTTGATGCTATAAAAACAGGGGTGTGACATTATTGACAGCTGAGATTGACAGCATCTCTGAACGAAGTAGTCACTGAAGCACCAACGGACATTTTCGGGAACTTCGGGAGGAGATTTGAGCTTTAAAGGTGGTTGAAATGTGTACTGCAGTCCAAATTCAAAATATTGTTCAACTCAGACTCGACGATCATGAGGGTTGCAAGTTTGAGGACACACGACAGGAGCAAGTTCAATTGACAGTGGAAGGGCGAGGATACACTGTAGGTTGTAATGTGCTTCCGTTCATGGAGATTTTTAGATGGATGCAGAGGCTTTTTAGGTTGGGTAGAATCTGCAATCTCTGACTCAGTTTGTTTGCTGGCTTCCATGATAGCAATACTCTGTGTTTTCCGCTAACTGCCAACCTGGGGTGTCGAAATACTATTGGGTAAACTGGTGGCGTGCGGCTTTGCACAGAGCAAAACAAAAACAGACATTCCGACACGGAACGCACAGTTCAAAGTAAAATAACTGGCTGTAGCTTTGTTTTTCAGAGAAATTAGTATGTGGACTTGTTAGATGTGTTTCCTAAATAAATGCAAACTTTAAAAAGCTTTAGTACAGTCAAAAACTTACATACAGCATCTTTAACTTTAATTTCTACATTTCCATAACTGTTTATTTCACAAAAAGTTGTTGATTAGGCGGGAGTGTGGGTGGGAGCTTGATATCGTGGCTCAACTTACTTAAATGGAAGAGAGTGAAGGAGTGTCGTCCATCTTTTTTTATAGTCTATGATCCAAATTTACAGCACAGCAAAAAAGTACACGGATGATATGATGAACGCTTTACTATCCTATAAGGTCACAGGAGAGGATTTGTCAATGGCAGTGAAGAGACGCAATTGACGCTGGTAGGTCGAATTTAGTATGTCCAAATTACATACACACTATATAGAACATACTTTTTTAGCTGTTGCAAAGTAACTGCTACTCAAACGAGAGTATGCGATTTCGGACGCAGCCTATGAGTTCGGCTGTACGCATATGCTAGCATTTGTGTCAAAAATATACATTGAGCTAAACTACACCAGTCTCTAAGGTAAATAACATTTAGAAATGAGGAATACATTAAAAACAATCCATCCTAACGAGGCAGCAACATGAGACGTGCCACAATACAAAATTTAAAAATTGTTCATTAAAGCACAGTGAAAGAACAGTATACATTTTTTGTAGTGCATTAACAGTTGTGAGTAAAGTGCTCACAGAAAAGAGGTCTCTAGACATTTCTTGTTGAATGTCTTATATTCCTTTCAGAACACTTCTCTTTGAATTCAGTAATATAATCAAACGGCTTTTACTAGAGAACTGGTTGACAGATGTTAAGGAGGAGCACCGGTTAGCCAGTCTACAGTTACCCCACTGTTGCTCCTCAGGTGCTGTTTCCCTGCTCTTGTTCAAATATTAGCATGGCAAGCTGGGAACGTGATCCTTGGCCCTCCAGAGAGCTCTGGAGACAGCGGTGGAACACGTCCTCACTTAGACGAGGATCGCAGGTCCGGTTGCGAAACGCCTGCCGCAAAGCAGGCTCGACGGCACGGAACACGTGCAGTCCCGAATACTGCACAAACATGTCATAAAGATCCAGGCTCTCCAGCAGCTCTTCATTCTCCTGCAAATCCCCAGACATCCGTGTGCGCAAGGACATGTAGTCAGAGTTGTAGAAACACGCCTCCTCAAAGGTGTAGCGGTCAAAGTGCCCAGCTTCTCTCACCAGGTCGCGTGAGGCAGGGGGAACCTGGTCTGGATAAGCCACACTGGGGTCAAAGTCTTGGAAATGGATGGGAAAGAAAGCCTGCCAGCCACTAATGGTGTTCATGCGGCAGCGATTCAAGAACTCTGACTTGAGCACTGTGTCAGCTGTGACCAGGAGGAAGAGAGTTTCTACCGGGTGCTTCCTAGAAACAATGTCCAGGATCCGCAGAACACCAGGACTTTCTGTTTTTATGCTGATCCAAGACACCTTCACGGTGGGATATCTACGCTCAACTGCGGTGATCTTAGCCTTGACCTCTGCAAACACATCATTGGTACTCACTTTTTGGGCCTCAGCTGGTTCATAAGTGAAAAGGAAATTAAGAACTGCATTCTCACCGGTCTCAAACAAATTGGAGGAACAGTGATCTAAGAAGTGCAGTGCTACATGGGACTCATAACTTGTGAGGGGCAGGAGCACGTGCACTCGTGTAGCCTCGGTGACATAAGGCATGGGGATAATCTCTACCTGACTGAGGGGTCGCACAAGGTGTACACGGCGTGCGATGGATTTCTGGCGACCAGACTCAGTCGTAGCTTGGACCTCAAGGTCCAATGTGTACTCCATCCCTCGTGTCTGGTCCAGGCGTCTGTAACCATTCACCAGCCGTGGACCGCTCAACTGTACAAAAGGGTTGTATTTTTTATTAAGCTCTTCAACAGCAACCTTGATGACGTCAGTCACGTCATCACGATCAGCACCACTGAGCTGGCATTTAGGGGCACCGTCCACACAGGAGAAAAGGTTATCTTCGGTAAAGTAGTCCCAACGCAGGACATCAAAGCGGCTTTTGGGTTCAAAGGGAGGTGTGATGCCAATGGGCCATAGAGAACTCTTGTTTCCATCTGCTGCTACTTCACTGACATTCTTTATCTCAGACTGAGGGAGAAAAGAAAGATGCAACAACAAAAAAATTACACTTAATACAATAAAAATACAATACACTGTATATTTAGTGTAGAAACAGCTTGTCACTCGCCAATACACCCATATCATCTTGAAGGGTTTATATTAGCACCTTAAAGGTACATATTTGTACTAAAAAATACAGCATAAACCAGCATGAATTACATGTTGGTCAAGGCAGGTTTATGCTGGTTAGAGCTGGTATAGTGCTGGTCAAGCTGGATGACCGGCATTGTCATGCTGTTCTCAAACAAAATTGAGCTGGTGTAGTTGGTCAAACAGTACTCCCGCTTCCCATGCTGGGGATCAGCAAACCAGCAACCAACATCCCATCCCAGCATGCAAAACATACCTTATGCTGGTGATTTTTACATACCTTATGCTGGACGAACAAGGGACGTGGGAGGAGCGAGTGAGACCGGTGCGTGACTGGTAATGACCTCGAGTTCTCACATGAGGGAGCTCAGAGGCATATAAGGACGAGCGACACAAGTGAGGAAGGAGAGAGGACCAGGCCTGGATTTTATGTTGTGTTTTATTTACGTTGTGTTATATGTTTTCAGCAGCCGTCCATGAGGGGCTTGCCGCCGTTTACTTTCGTTTTGTTTATTTATTTGATTTAAGTTGTTGAACGTTCGCTGGTTCCCGCCTCCTTCCTTCCTTATCTACGAATCTATGTCTTAAAGGGATAGTTCACCCAAAAATGAACATTTTATGTTTATCTGCTTACCCCCAGGGCATTCAAGATGTAGGTGTGTTTGTTTCTTCAGTAGAACACAAATGAAGATTTTTAACTCCAACCGTTGCTCGTATGATGCATGTCAGTGGGGTCTATTTTTTTATGAGAGCCACTTTGAGAGTAAAAACACACAGACATATGAATCCATATTAAACCATGTGGCTCGTGGTGACACATTGATGTCTTAAGACACGAAACGATCGGTTTCTGCGAGAAACAGATCAGTATTTGTGTTATTTTTTTTTACCTCATATCAGACGAATCTCATCTAGTATTCCCAATGCATTACTTCCGCCCGGAGAAGGTCAAAACAGCGGCGCGACCATAGATATACACAGGGTTTAATATGGATTCATATTTCTATGCGTTTTTACTCTCATGTTGCTCTCATAGAAATAGACCCCATTGACATGCATTATACGAGCAGCAGTTGGAGTTAAAAATCTTCATTTGTGTTCTACTGAAGAAACAAACACGCCTACATCTTGGATGCCCTGGGGGTAAGCATATAAACCTCAAATTTTCATTTTTGGGTGAACTATCCCTTTAAGTGAATGTAAACACTGAGAAAGAGCGTGTGTAATAGTATATTGGGTATTACTTATCTGAATACCACTGTTAGTCCTGTTGTATTTTGTTGGTTTTGATTGTAATTCTTTTCATTGTTCTAGACCTTTACTTGCATTTTTTTTGCTTAAGTATCGATAATTGTGAAATTTGACTGACGTTTCAAATTACTCATATCATGAAATAAGACTTTGATCATATCACCCACCAATAATCATATTAAAATTTTTTATTTCAATATTAACCAAAATAATGATTATGTTTTTTGTCATGATCGAGCAGGCCTAGTGAATGGGAGCTTCTGTGCTCCTATTGGTCAACATCACAAATTAAGCTAGCTAGACTTTCTGTCGTGACATTGTGAAGTGTCACAGATGCGCCGGCGGTTATCATCTCTATATTATGACACACTATACGAGATAAAATGATTGATTCTAGCAACACGATGCCATTGTCGTCTATCATTGTCTTCGTCAAACCAAAATCAAGCTGATATCATGTAGTCTGAATTCAGCACTGGTGTACTAATATGCACCCTTTACGGCAGTGTTTATCAACTCCAGTCCTAATTGAACACCCGATTAAACTCATTACCTTTTCAGTTTGTTGAATAGGTAGACATCTAAAACATTCTGGTAGGTGGGTCCTGAGAACTGGAGTTGAGAAACATTGCTTTAGGGCAAAAAGGCTTTTTGTAAGCAATATTAAGGCAATGCATGCATTAAGTATACAAAATAAAGAGCTCAATCAACACACACAGAGATGGACAGTCAGACAGACAGACAGACAGACACAGACAGACAGACAGACAGACAGACAGACAGACAGACAGACAGACAGACAGACAGACAGACAGACAGACAGACAGACAGACAGACAGACAGATAGATAGATAGATAGATAGATAGATAGATAGATAGATAGATAGATAGATAGATAGATAGATAGATAGATAGATTAGACATACTAACCTGCAGTTTTTCAATCTCCTCATAGGTCCTCTGCAGTTCTATTTCTGTGAAATGTTTGTGCAGACGATACATAAGTTCTGCACTGGTCACAGGATGAACAGTGAGAGCATTCTGGAATCCATCATTCCCCACTCTGGGAAGGTCCATGTTGTTTTCCATTGTAAAATAATTATAATTCAGCCCCTGAGGTAAAACAAGATTGAAAATTAGGTCTGAATATTTACATGCATCGTGTTTTTATCTTGCCTCAACATTTGGCACAATAACAAGAATGTGGTCATAGTTGCATAGACGACACCTTTAGGTTAATGCTGGTCAGCTCTAGTCAGCAGACCCTTTCAATTTGCAGTAAAGCTGTTTAATGTCTTGTTGTAACCATGCTAATTAACTGAACAAATCTCAGCAGGTCTGCAGCTGGCCTGCCAAGAACAGGAAGTCATTTACTTCCTGGCTCAGCAGCAGCAGAAGTGCATCTTTCCATTAAAGTAATCCTGGTGACTGGACACTCACTTGTTTTTATGTCAGATCCAAACAGCATGTTCAGGTCTGTGCCTATGCAATGCTGAAACAAATACTAACCCATAACCTTGTTAGCACATCCTGACAGATACCATTACTGTTTATCAAGATTGAATCCATCCATGATTTTTCTGAACTGAACTCTGAACTTTATTTTGCAGGTGACTATGTGATTGAGTTGCCCAATAAAATCCACTATGGGGTGGGGTTTGCTCTTAACTAGGGGAATCATGTGCTTCCAACAATGAAACATTTTTCGTTGAAAAAAAAATGCGATTTTCACCTTCCAGCAATATAGTCTACAAATAATTATTTTTTTATGAAATTGTGTAGTTCCGTTCTCTCAGTTATTCTGAATCTACAATTTTGCATTAACTTTCAATTTATTTAAAAGTTTCTTAAATTATTATTTTTTTTATTATAAATAAACCCTTTTTAATCATTTATGACAGCGTTTACAATAGAAATAAAGCATGGTCATATTTTAACATGTATCATGTTTCAGTTACAGATGTATTTTGCACTAGATGTGGTTCTACACTACCAAAAGATCAAAGATCAAAATATTTTTTGTGTTTTTAAAAGAAGTTCCTTACGCTGACCAAAGCTGCAAAATACAGTAAAAAAATAATATCATTAAATATTATTACAATTTAAACTAACAGCTTTCTACTGAAATATATTTTTAAAGCTGAATTTTCAGCATCATTACTCCAGTCTTTAGTGTCACATGATTCATTATAATATGCTAATTTTGGTGCTCAAGATTATTATCAATGTTAAAAAGAGTTGTATTGCAACTGTGATTTTTTTAAGGATTTTTGTTATAAATAGAAAGTTCAAAAGAACAGCATTTATTTGAAATACATGTGCATTTTATCTATAAACATAATACTCTGTAACATATCGTTACTGTCACTTTTGATCAAATTAATGTATCTTTGCTGGAAAAAATTATCTTACTGACCCCAAACTTTTGAACATTAGTGTAAGTCATGCAGAAACCTGAATCCAATCAGATCAGGCTATTAAGAGTGCAAAGGTCTTCCTTCACCTCTATGCCAAAGCATTGCAATGGGCATAATCCACTAAGGAGCCAGCAGCCACCACCCATGTCCAATCCCATTTAACACACCATTGCTTATCACACTTAAGACATTTTACCAAATATATATGCTGCTCTATACTGCCTTCGGTGCTGATTACGTGAAATAAATGTTTTGAACATATGCAGATCATTTTCACATGACTGTGAGCTTGTTTGAGCAAATCAATGTACCTGCCTCAGAATTTGAAAAATACTGTAAACTATTGAATATTTGGCCTCCCTGTTGCATTGAGCCTCTCAATATATAACAGCGCGCCCTCTCAATAAAGCATGGGCCCTTGGGTAATGTGGTTTCCTGTCGAAACTAGAGACCCTAGGTGAAAAATGTAGTCATTTGTGACCAGCATAAACATTGCCAACTTAGGGAAACCAGCTACATGAAGAGTCTACTTTATCAACACAGGCCTGTTTTTAGAGTTTGCCATGATCTGTACATAGTTCAGGCTCTGAGCCCCCCGATCCCCCCTCCTCCCTTCCTTCAGCTCATTTGGGCACACAGTTCTCTCAGCCATATTTGCTCTGGGATAGATACTATTTTAGCTTGTGACTAATTGGAATCTCATGATGTGAGAAATGTAACTGACTTAGTAATTACGGGGAAGAAGTAGATGCTGTCTTCAGATTTAGTGCATTTTGTGTCTGATAAGAAAGAACAAAACAGAAACTAAGCTAATGAAATGGAAATCTGATGGAAAATAAACAATCAAAAGAGAATGCAATTTTGATTGTTTTTCTCCGGATACCATTTGTGTTCTCACACTAGATTTAAAGGCATAGTTCAACCACAAAATACATTTCTGTCTTCATTTACTCACCCTCATGTTGTTACCAGGGTTATAATAATTAACTTAAACTAAAACCATAAAAAAAACGTTATGTTTAAAATAAAAAATGAACTAACATTAAGGGCCCTATCATACACCCAAGTGCATGCAAGTGTTTTTTGCTAGTTTCAGCCCGGCGCAGTTATCATTTTGCACATCCTGCATGGCACGTTGTTTAAATAGCAAATGCCTTTGCACCCATTTGTAAGCCCATGGGCATGCTGGTCTGAAAATGAGGTGTGTTCAGGCGCATTGTTGGCGCGTTGCTATTTCGAGGCAACTGAATCAGAGTCTCATCTCCCATTCCCTTTAAAAGCCAGTTGCGCTTTCGAGCTATGACGGATTCGCTATTTACATGGCGGAATTTGCAAGTGGAAAAACTGAATGCTTCTCTAATAAAGAAATGGATCTGCTCGTCCAATGATGCCTGCTTGCTCGTCATTACTGCAAATATGTAGGCTAATTCTGATACATCCAATGACTCTTCATTATGACATGTAGGCATTTTTATATTTATGTACACAATAATAATCTTTTACGTTTGAATCCTTAAATTTTTCATATTTAAAGTCCTTAAAGTTAATTCACATAAAAAATTGTTTGACGCTGTAATCTTTAATCAAAGTCTGAAAAGTTACTTCTGGTCTGGAAACGGCGTTCCTTCTCAGATGACGTCAGTTTGACGGCATAGGTTTGAAAATGCGTAACCACTCCCCTCCAACCGTTAGTCTGCTACGAGCGAGAGATGGAGAGGAGGAGCGCTGAAGTAAAACCCTGCCTACTATTCAATATTCCGTTTCACTTGGAAATACGTCACAGCACTGAAGAAAACACACTTGCTACTTCCGGTTCAGTGGGACTTTAAGTATTTTTTGTGTTATTTAAAGGACACGTTAGTAATATGCGCCTATAGGCGGGTGCACAATGCACATAAACTCTGCTTATTACACACACTGGGATGTGCAGAAGAACACAAACATGCCAAATATTACAAATAAAAGGATTACAAAAGTAAAAGATTATTATTGTGTACATAAAGATAAAAATGCCTACATGTCATAATGGATACTCATTACATGTATCAAAATGACCTTTTTGCAGTAATGACGAATTAAATTGACTACTTATTTAACCAATTGTGGCAAAACACACATGTATTTAAACGGACTCAGCAGGTTGAGGGTGTCTATATTCCGCCATGTAAATAGCGAATCCGCTATGGTGCAAGCGCAACTGGCTTGTAAAGGGAACGGGAGATGAGAGTCTTTATTGCACGTTACGCCAAAAACACACCTATGATTCATTAAGAGACTAGGTACAACCCTATTGGATATTTTTCCCGTTGTTAAACTAGCAGAAGTGGATTCGGACACGCCCTAAGTGCACTTGCGCCATGAGCTTTAGACCGTGCACTTAGATCGATAAAGGGGACATATATGCCCATTTTTACATGATGCAAAATAAGTCTCTGATGTTCCCAGAGTGTGTATGTGAAGTTTTAGCTCAAAATACCACACGGTTCATGTTTTATTGCCTGTTAAAATTGCCAAAAACACACTGTTTTTGTGGACGTCCCTTTAAATGAAAATGAGCTGGTGCTCCTTGCCTGTTCAAGAAGAGGGCGGAGTTTCAATAACAACAACCGGACTCTGCCATTGATGCCTACATAGCCAGAGAATATACAGTATGCTCCATGAAGATAAAACAGGTAGTTACTAAAATGTCAAACTTTATATCCGTAAAACAACTCAGATAAACTATTACAAAGTGCACTCTCTCCCTTTCATTACTGCCGTGACCAGTATCGCTCCGGAGACTATAAGCAGGATCACAAACAGTTGCTACTGATCCATCCTTGAGCTTTAACGTTGAACACAACCTGCCTTGTTTGTCCCTCGTTCAGGCAGTGCACCTGCATTGCTTACAGACATTGCTGTCACTGCTCGAGCCCTGAGAAAATACCGGACGGTGTACAACTGGCTGAGGGCAGAAACTATGCTAATATGGAACAGTCTGTCAGCGCGTGGAAACTTGCAGATTAAGGGGCGGTAATATTATAACAGAGCCCCTTCCTACGTCAGAGGGGAAGATAAATCTGAGCGGCTCGTTTTTTCATATGCTTGTAGAAAAAGGCTTACCAAATCAAAGTTACCGGGTTGTGCTTTTTCAAGTTTTCTGGGTTGGTAGATATCACTTATATGGGAAAAGTCTGATTTTCATGATATATCCCCTTTAAAATAGGGCCCAATAACATGAACTCAAGTTTTAATTAATTAAAAGGGAAAATATAAAGTAATTCAAAATATGAATAAAAATTATAATAGTATCTCAATCTGGTACTAAAATAACCTTGTTTGGCTTTCTTTTTTCTGTGGAATGAAACTTCAATCTGGACCACATTGTCTTTCACAATATGGATAAAAAACGACTGAAATATTCTTCAAAAATCTGCCTTTGAGACATGAGGGTGAGTAAATGGTGACAGAACTTTCCTTTCAAATGCTCATACCAATCTTGCATAGATGTCATGAAACAGATTCGTGTCCCAGTTAATCATTACCTCTTACCTCATATTCCTCCACACAATTCATGCCTGCGTAATCAATGATACAGCGACCGAGCCACTCATCGGGTCTAACACTTATAATGTCAGTCCTGCATTGCTCCAAGAAAGGCTGGAGCTTCAGAAGCAGTGCACGGGATAGTAGAAATCCTGGTCCACTGTGACAGAACCTTCCCTTGGTTTCACCTCCAATGAACTCTCCTGGGTGGCCCATGTAAAGCTGAAGGTCCATGCTCAGGTGGCTTACTAAAGTCTTCAGCCTTTCGGGCTGGGTATAGGTATCATCCTGGACGAGGTAGAACCAATCATTCTCAGCAATGTGATGTTCTAGAAGATATCGGACAGACTGGTACATGTTTGGGACTGGATGCTCGTCACCGTGGGCGACCACAAACATTCCATTAGGGGTTTACGATTGCGAGTGCCTGTAAAGAAGATGAGTCGGCCATCCAGGTGGTGGTTGAGGGTCCGGTTGATGGCCACGGCTAATGTGTTTATGGTGGATTTGGAGGTAAATACTGAAACAAAGAGACGTTCACGGATTCCAAGCTCTGTGCTGGCATACTTGGCTCTAAAAAGAAAAGGATGAAGGATACATTACTAACTAACATGAAGAGTAAAGAAATATGAATCACAGAAGAGTTACATTAGGAACTCACAAGCACAGCTGGGTTTGCGGTGTCAGTTGGTCAAATAAACCAACCCAATTATTTATAACATACCACATACAGAAGTCCAAAATAGGCAGCAGTTGGGTCATTATTTACTCACCCCATGTCAATCCAAACTTGTCTGCTGTCATTTTTTTTTCCATGAAACACAAAATAGTTTTCTGAATAATATTCATTTCAACTCTTTCTATATAGAATGACAGTTAATAGAAAAAAGACAATTTCAAATCTCAAACCATGTGATGTATAGCTTTGTGTCAGGCCTAAGTTATTCAAAGAAAATTCTCTTTTGCTCTCAAACTTTATTCTTAATGCCACACATTTGAACTAGCAGGTCACATTCAGTTACGACACACATGAGAAATACAGATGTTTTGCCTACAATAAATCTGAATGGAAATGAGATTTCAGAACTTTGGCTAATGGAAAGATTATAAGTCAGTAACGACTTCATTTTATTTGTTCCTTACCAAAGCTATTGCGTGACTTCATTGTAAGCTTGGAAAACATGGAGATGTGCTCATTATGCACCACTCTTTTACAGAAAAGAACTGTATTTTTCCACACAGAAAGTATATTTTCTTGATTTCTTAAACTGCAGATGCCATGTCCCTGTGATGGACTGGCCATTCGTCCAGGGTGTTTCCTTGCCTAATGGTTCGAGATGCTGGAATAGACTCCAGCATTCCCAAAATAATGGATGGATGCAGATGCCATGCCCATATCATCTGATATATTCGTTCAAACATTCGTTCATTAACTGTGTATAATATTAAATATAAACTGGAAAATCTTATTAAATCCCTTAAATTGTCACTCTTAAATTTACTAAAATAAGACTGTGGTAGCAACCACGTATTTAAATACAAAATTCAATAAAAAATAATTAAATCTTCTTACACACTTTCCTTAAAATATATATATACAGGTCCTTCTCAAAAAATTTGCATATTGTGATAAAAGTTCATTATTTTCCATAATGTAATGAAAAAAAATAAACTTTCATATATTTTAGATTCATTGCACACCAACTGAAATATTTCAGGTCTTTTATTTTTATTTGTTTTAATACTGATGATTTTGGCATACAGCTCATGAAAACCCTAAATTCCTATCTAAAAAAATTAGCATATTTCATCCGACCAATAAAAGAAAAGTGTTTTTAATACAAAAAAAGTCAACCTTCAAATAATTATGTTCAGTTATGCTCTCAATACTTCTTTGGGAATCCTTTTGTGGACACTAGTGGACAAACAATATTTGTAATTTAGAAAGCAGAAAATAGTTACTTTATTACAAAATGTTTTCTACCAGTGAGTGTTCAATAAATACCTCGTCATTAATGTTGTTTAATATGTGTCTCTAAGGATACTGTTGAGTTGTTGAGGCTGTCATTGTAGTTGAGATTACTGAACCGCTGATCCTTGACTGACGTGCCCCGATGACCTCATTAGGGCCAAGATCAGGAGCCTTCGCTTTATAAATAGCCAGCGTCCTATTCCAGTTTTCGCAAATGTGCTTAAAAGATAGGTATCTTTAGTTTAGCAGCAAACTTCTTGCAGAAAAGCTCCACAGCCACAAATAGAATAAAAAAAGTTATCTTTATTCTATTAAGTCTTCTTTAGAAAATTACTTAGGCTACTACCTTTCATGCATGCTCTAAATAGACCGAGCAGACTGCATTCAGGATGGGCACTGTATATAAACACTGGTGGAGCTACACCTACCTGACAACTTTTTTTGGAGGACCTTCCTGAGCAGGCTTGTTATAAGGCACTATTCTGGGCTCAAAATCCTCTTCGACATTTCCGTTGTCACTTGTGCCAGTGGATATCGAACTAGGTTTACGGGCTCCTTTCGAGCTCCCAGTCTGCCCTATGAGCATCTCGTCGGCGGCTCCCATCCAGGCAGAGTCGCAGGACTCATCCACCCAGGTGACGCTCAGAAGGCTCAGAGTGAATCCCAGAGAGATGCCCACAATAATCGGCCCGGTCGGCCTGATGAGAGAAACTAACATTGAAATTCTCATGCTTTCAGTCGTCGGCAGCAAATAATGGACTGTCCGCTCCTCGGCACAATGAGGAGATGCTATTAGCAGAACGAGGCTGGGGAATTGCGTCGCTCTCTCTTTACACCTATAAAGAGAGACGTGACTGTCTCTATTGCCTTCTGACGTGTCATCGCTCCGGACTCCGCCCTTTACGAACCAGACGTCAGTCAATGCAAATTCTGAAGCGCTGATTACTGCCATTCGACAGAGGCATGGACGGAGGAGGCGCCATCTGCGAGACCGCAGGAAACCTATCATTAACTCGAGCTATAATTTAGGAGTAAAAGCGAATTTGGTCGTTTGCCCTGGGATATTGCGAGGAAAGCACTTTTGACCTGGAAAGTTTATGATCTTTCTTTGTTTCACTAGAGGGCGATCATTCTGTTTCAGAATACGATTGTAATCCTACACGTGAGCGCATAAACAGAGAAGGGACACACCAAAATAAAATATAATAAATAAATAAATAAATACTTCTTAGATTTTATTTTAAACATTTTAATTTTAAAAAGAAGAAGAAAAAAAATCTAAAAAGGGAAAACAAGCATTGGGGAAAAAAAGAAGCTTCGAACAAATGACAAATACATAAAAGAGGCTAATAATAATGCATGTTATAGTCACTTGTTCTCAGATGTTGGCTTATACAATAATTTTGTGATGTTTGTGGGTCAAGATTTTGTTTTGAGTAAATTCATAAATTAAACAGTGGTGTTCCTGTTCTGCCATTTATCATGCATTAAACTGATCATGTGAATCATATTGTGTGTGTGTGTGTGTGTGTGTGTGTTATAAAGAATTAGTATATATATATATATATATATATATATATATATATATATATATATATATATATATATATATATATATATATATATATATATATATATATATTACAAATACTATATATATATATATATATATATATATATGTGTGTGTGTGTGTGTGTGTGTGTGTGTGTGTGTGTGTGTGTGTGTGTGTGTGTGTGTGTGTGTTATAATGATTCTATATATATATATATATATATATATATATATATATAATAGAATCATTATAACACACATACTACACACACATATATATATATATATATATATATATATATATATATATATATATATATATATATATATATAGTATTTGTATTTGTTACAGTAGCATCTATCAATCGCATTCATTCCTAATACAAGGTATCTTCTTTGGATACACACACACACACACACACACACACACACACACACACACACACACACACACACATCACAATCATGCTATGCTTTGCGTTTGCACACACACCAATTGTTCCCATAAATCAACTATAGGCATATAACTATACTCTCAGACTTAAAATGTGCACAGACATGGTGCAATTTACACAAAAACACAGCTCAGATCTTTCTTTCTCTGTCGTTCTCGCCTCCCCTCGAGCATCACATCTGTTCGTTATACAGCATGCCTGCAGCTACAACTGAAGAACACAGTGGACTCTCCAGAGCTGTGGTGTCTTTCTGTCCCACGCTTGTTACAGACAAAACATTTTTCTCTTTGTATGTGGTTGTTAAAACACAGTGAATATTCTGACAATGGGTTGGGTTTGTTACGTTTTTTTCTGAAGATGAAGCAGAGCATGAAGTGTTCTCCTAGGGGTAATCATTACTTTGGGAGAATAATAATTGTTTTGCAAATTGTCTTGGGTAAGGAACTACTTAACACTTTTGGAAATATTACATTTGATGTGAAATATTAAAGATTGAAATATTACAGTCTGTGTGCATACTTTAGTACTCTGGGATATATGGGAGATGTATCTGTTAGGTGAAGCTAACATCATCAGACTGTCCATTTAAAAATGTATTTTTGAAGTATATAGTAGTTTTTTCTTCCACTAGGAGGCAGTAATTCAGTAAATTGAGTGCCTTCAAATGACCCGGTATTGACTGGCAGCAGATGTGCTCTTTGAGTGGCAGTTGTAAAGACCCATATATGTTTTGCAACATAGTTTTAAACCATATGAACACAGGCACCTGCTGAAATTCAGCTAACAAAATATATAAGAACATTCTGCTAACGTTCCCATTAAAGTGGACTTATTACTTCATAATATACTTCTTATTTTGTGAATGTTTGCAAATTTCCTTTCTAAATGAGCTTTCTAGACTGCTGCACAGCTGATATGGATAAAGTTACCATAGTCTCTGACTGTATTCACAGAGACTAGAGCTGTCGTCAGTTTTAACCTGAAAACGCTCCCGTCTGCGTAATTCATTAACGAACATTTATTATGCATTGTTTAGTCAGGGGTAGATGTGGTATGTTCCAACACAAGCCTATTCAACAATGAAAGGAGGTGTCTAATACTGGGTAAACCCAGCCCGATCTGCCGGTGATTTGATTTCGCCCTGCAGCTCAGGCTGGAATCCATTAATTTATCCTGCTTCTGTTACGAATTTGTGGGGACCAATCACAAACCAGCTTATCCACCTGCCATATTTGTCACAAAATGACAGATAGAGCGATGGATTGTTGGTCTGATTGGTTGAAGGACTATCCAATTGCGTACAATTGAGTCATTTGAACTATGCCTGCCTCTTGTGGTCTGATTAGTTGAAGGATTATCTAAATTTTGTTCAGAGTCATTTGAACTATGCCCATTTATTACGCCTCTTGCAGTAGAAAATACAGAGCAGACTCCCCAGACCAATGTGTGTGTGTGTGTGTGTGTGTGTGTGTGTGTGTGTGTGTGTGTGTGTGGACTGGTAATCCCTACATTATGGGGACAAAATGTCCCCACAAAGATGGCAATATCCAAAATCCTTGTCCTTGTGGGGACATTTATTGGTCCCCATGAGGAAAACAGGTCATAAATCACACTAAGTGATGTTTTTTGAAAATGTAAAAATGCAGCATGTCTCCTGTGATGGGTAGGTTTAGGGGCAGGGGCAGTGTAGGGGGATAGAAAATACGGTTTGTACAGTATAAAATGCATTACGCCTATGGAATGTCCCCATAAAACATGGAAACACAACATCTATGTCCGACTAGTAAAGTAACTAGTAAAGTAACTCATTACTTTTAAATTTACGACAAAATATCTCTTACTTTTTCAAATAAGTAACACAAGTTACTTTGTTTTTCCATTTATTGACTGACTGACTTTTGAGAGAAAACATGAGAAAGTGCAGAGGCTTTGTGTGCACTGTGGGAACGATGGTTATTAGTTTTAGAATTAATGTGAGCAGGCATTACTCATCTCACTTGCAAAAAAAAAAAAAACCCAACAGATTCAGTATTCCTTAATATGAATAAAACAGTGAAATGCAATCTCAGCAATATTTTGCATACCTGCAACAATTAAATATATTAAATTACACAAATATACTTTATGTATTTAATCTCACTTTATTAACTAATGCATTTACTGCAGACCTTTGATGATCCACTTCAAATGTAAAGGCCCTTTCACATCAAAAGTGAAATAAATAAGCTTCATGCTTTTTTTTATCGTTATTAAAAAACAAACAAGCAAGCCCAGCCCAGGTGGGAAAAGTAACGCCTGTTTTTTCATAGTTGCCTGGTTGACATATAGTAGTTATGCTTTAGTAGAATGTCTAAAGGCGACTATATCGAAAGGAAGAGTTACCCATGTTTTTCTTTATGTGAACGTTAATGGAACATTCCATTTGATCATTTTGCAAATATTATGGGAATCTTACTTTTGAAAACATTCAAAAATAGTGTTCTCATTATGTTTGCAAAATTATAAAATGGAACATTGGAATGTTGAAATATGTGAAATGTGAGATTCCACCTTGAGGTTTAGTTTACCAACTGAAAAACTAAAAATACTTTATGAAACTTTTATTCAGTTTCCCCTCAAATAGCCACTTGTTCATCCCAAAAAAAGCACAATGAATAAAGCCATATGGGTTGATTTGAAGGTCAAAGGCCTTTCAGAGTGGATGGAGATGATTGTCCAGGCACAGTTGTGATATTCACAATAAGCCATCGTAGAGTTTAGGGCCCTGAGCCAGGCATTGTTCATTCACAACTCACAGTTTTCATCTGAACACTGAGGCTGTTTACTGTCTCTGGGATAAACGCAAGGAATGTATGGCAGAGTTTACTAAATAATGTCGCTATGCCACCGCCTCCCTCGGAAAGCCCAGATCACATGATCGCAGAGGATTCTGCCTCTTCAACGCACCCAGTGTTATTAGCAGGAAAAACCATATTGACATAGAGCCTTTTATTATTGGTTTCCTTCCTCATACCAAGAGCAAGTTGTGTCCATATAGTATAGAATATTATATGTTGAATGGAACAAAGGGATCTTAATATCATAAACAATAAAAGTATAATAAAGTTGGTTATTGTTACTGAAAATGCCCCAAAAAGTTTTTCTTTTATGTTTTTTTTCTTTCTGAAAGATTCTCATTCAATTTAGAAATATTGTGTAATATTTTGTAATTAAATAAATATTAGCAGAAAGATTTCTGTGATTGGTAGGTATAGGGGTATAGGTTTAGGGTTAGGGGATGGAGTATAAAATCATTATGTCCCCATAAAACATGAAACCCCAATGTGTGTGTGTGTGTTTGCGTGGTTCAGGTAAACCCTAAGTTATTGGGACATTTGTCCCCACAAAGACAATAATATTCAAAATCCTTGCGGGGACATTTTTCGGTCCCCATGAGGAAAACAGCTTATACATCATATTAAGTGATGTTTTTTGAAAATATAAATATGCAAAACATTACAATTTTAACAGTATAAAAATCATTATGTCTATGGAAAGTCCCCATAAAAATGAAAACAGAACGTGTGTGTGTGTGTGTGTGTGTGTGTGTGTGTGTGTGTGTGTGTGTGTGTGTGGACTGGTAATCCCTACGGTATGGGGACAAAATGTCCCCACAAAGATGGCAATATCCAAATTTTTGTCCTTGTGGGGACATTTTTGGTCCCCATGAGGAAAACATCTTATAAATCACACTAAGTGATGTTTTTGAAAAAGTAAAAATGCAGAATGTCTCCTGTGATGGGTAGGTTTAGGGGCAGGGGCAGTGTAGGGGATCGAAAATACGGTTTGTACAGTATAAAATGCATTACGCCTATGGAATGTCCCACAAAACATGGAAACACAACATGTGTGTGTGTGTGTGTGTGTGTGTGTGTGTGTGTGTGTGTGTGTGTGTGTTTGATGTATCATTAAACTCCAAGCTACTGTAACAGTCTGCCAATTTATGAACTCAAGCAATACAGCTAATTATATGCTGTCATTTTCATCTAAAGGAGGCAGATGCAAGAACATATCAACGGCCATAAAATACTTCTCAATCCATCCAAATGTTGCCCTAAGAGAAAGATTAGAACTCTTATAAAATGAGTTTTATCCAAATTTGATATTATGAACACGAATATGATAAAGCAACGAATTTTGAATTTTTTGATGGGAAGATTTGGCATGGACATTTAAAATCCATTCTGTTTGGCCAGAAAATGTTCTAACAGACAAATTCTGGCTGATAACACAGGATACTGATATAGCTGTAGGGCCAAGACGACTGCCAAGGTCAACACAGGCAAGAGAACACTTTATGAAAAACATATCAAAAACGACAGCTGGACATCATAACACTAATTTAAATTTAAGGCCTGATGAAAACGAGAAATATAACGAAAACAAAACAAGACGAGTTTTCTGCTTGACATAAATCCATGGGAATCATTTCTGTTTCCAAAACAAATAAGGGCTGTGCGGGTTTACATCAACTAAATGAGTGTCATGTAGGGTTTCTGCACCGTTTGTTTACAAACTCTTGAACTTTTTCACTTGACAGGGATTTTTCTGACGTTACGTCAACAGAGGTGGAATGCGCGCGTGCCAATAGATGTTAATAAGACACGATAGACGCGCTGTTCAGAAGTGAGTCGCGCGGGTGGACGCTCAATGAAAACTTGCTTATGTGATGCCAGTTTTTGTCCCTACTATAGAAGAGGAATAGTTTTGGGGTTAAAAGCAGCGATGATTCATTTGTCCTCGTGCCCTTTCTTTTATTTTTGCGCATCACAGGGTCTTCACTTAGTTTTAAACGTGTCTCAGCGGTGCATTTAAAACGTTTTCATGCTGTTCTCGATCATTGCTGGATATGATGCCAGGTCAAAGATTCGCCAACAAACCAAGGACACATCGTTGGGACAGTTTCAGGTAGATTTGACCCGTTTGTGGATCTAAATCCCTGGATGATGCTCTCAATGCAAAAACACGTCCTCTTGTTCCTTATTATCCTCAATACGACCCCCATACCTCTGCAACTAAGGTAAGATGAGGCTTTATTCATGCCTGTTAATATTCTTGTTCTGTTTGTCTTATTGAGCTATATAATTAAGTTATTTGAAAACTAATGCAACAATCATCTTATATTATTGGTAACAGTTTACAGTAAGGTCTCATTTGTAATTAATTAACACGATCTTATAATAAGCAATACAATTGTTACAGTATTTATTAATCTTTGTTAATGTCAGTTAATAAAAATGCAGCTGTTTGGTAAGTTCAGTGCATTTACATTTGACTTCCATAATGCATAAGTAAATGTTGAAATTAACTTGAACTAAAATGAATAAATGCTGTGTAATATTGTCCATTTTAGTTAACTAATGTTAACTAATGAAACCTTATTGTAAAGTGTTACCATTTTATTCAAACTAAAATGTGGTTTTGAGGCGATTTGATAAAGTTTATTACACCAACAAATGTAAGAATTTACGACTTTGCATTCAGGTTCAACGGGCCTTTTTAAATAACAAGAGGCAATGAAAGATGTGAAAAAACTGGTTTGTTAATAGCAAATAACTTTGTGTCGTTCATGACTTAAAGGATGAAAGGAGGAAGGAGAGAAAAAATATATCAAGTGAAAGAGAAATTATATGCTATTCACTGTAAAAAATATTGCAGTGATTATTTATCACGACTTAAAATTCCACATTAGAAATAATAATGTGTTGGTTCAACTTAAAAAAAGTAGTGTTCGTGCTTGACATAACATATTAAGTTTAGATTGTCTCAACTATATCTAATTGCTGCAAAATGTTTACAATGGAATTACAGATTTTTGTATAAAAAAACAGAAAAATAAATCAACACTTTCAAGAATTTCTCTTAATTTCAAGACAATTAAGACACACAAATACTATCAGAAGAAATGGAAAATATGTCTTTTGTGTGGATGTGTGTGTATGTGTCTTTGAGTGGAAATTGATATGTATTTACATACTGTGGCTATTCCTATTTCTTTTGCGCCACAGCGTGGATGGCAACCCTTTAGTGATGGATCCCAACAGTATCTGCCGTAGGACTAGAACGTTGGGAAGCAGATATGCCGACCTGTGCCAGTCACAGCCTGAGATCATTCAAGAAGTGGCAAAAGGTGCCCGGTTGGGCATACGAGAATGCCAACATCAGTTCCACAACCGACGCTGGAACTGCACCAGCCAGAGCAGAAACCTGGCCAAGATCCTGCAACAAGGTGAGGAACAAAGAAAAAAAGCTCCTCGTGACTTATATCTATACAGTTGGAATTTGAAAAAATGAAGATTACATGGATGCAGTCAGCCCTCTTAACTGATTAGCAATGACCTTCTTCAGCAAAACACGAAGAAGGTCA
The DNA here is from genome assembly GCA_023029165.1 of Gobiocypris rarus. Classification (NCBI taxonomy): domain Eukaryota; kingdom Metazoa; phylum Chordata; class Actinopteri; order Cypriniformes; family Gobionidae; genus Gobiocypris; species Gobiocypris rarus. The sequence goes on from CM040921.1 coordinate 11,841,345, forward strand.
TTGCCCCATGTTTAATTCCTATGTGTCATAATTCCCCAGAACATCATTTCAAATCCCACTGGGTTGAAAATGTTGTTTTGAGCAAAAAGCACGCTAATTTCTCATTTCTAATCAAATCCTTTTTTCGCCAGAAAGACGCTTTTTTTTGTTTGTTTTTTTTTTGGGGGGGGCTGGGACTTTTCGACATGTCAAACAATGCTTGTGCAGAGTTAGTTGATTGTTAGTTTTTTTATCCAAACATGACATGCTGATTGCCAAAGCTCAGCAATTTATAAGTTTGACTTGTTTACATGTAAATTTAATACCAAGAGTGAGTGTATCTTGGAGGAATTCTTTACACTAAGGGGAAAAATGCTCTTTTGGCAGTTCAAGGTGTATTGAGGCAGGTCTAGACAACGGAGATGTGTGAGGAATGTGAATCTGCTAAATGAGTTATTGTTAATGTGGCAATTCCTTAGATTTTTAAGTGATCTTAGAAGTGGGATGGGCCATTACTCTGAAACAAGAGTTTAGATAGAGATCATAATTAAGCGCATACCAAGATCCGCATGACACAATGAGCTTTTTCAGATGGTCATGAGACATTATGTAAAGTTTTGTATTTGGACAAACTGTAGATTTTTCCTTATTGAGTTAAAGTCCTATGAACTGTTCTCTAGATATCCGGGAAACTGCATTTGTGTATGCTATCACAGCTGCTGGGGTGCTGCATGCGGTAACACAAGCCTGCAGCCAGGGGGCGCTGCCACAGTGCGGATGTGTGACCCTTCAGAGTTCCTCTCAAACTCTCCACGACTCCCCGGCAGAGGAGGTACCTATCCAGGCTTCACCTGGCCAAAGAGCACTGGGAATGGGGGGGCTGCGGAGATGATGTGGACTTTGGCATCGAAAAGTCTCGTCAGTTCATGGACACCAGACAGAGAAAAGGCAAGAGTGACAGCAGGACCCTTATTGACCTGCACAACAATGAGGCAGGAAGACTGGTACGTTTACATTTCTGAGTTTGGCATATGGATGGATAGCATGGGAGATCGTACTAACTATAATTTTTGTATTCCCATTTGCTTTAATCGGGGGGAAAAAACAATATTGGGTTTCCATAGCATTGTAAAAGAGTAAAAATAGGGAGAGATATGAACTACAGAAGTCAGAAGAGAGAAATGTGTCTAATTTACAGTCACTCCCTCAACAACTGCAGTGTTTACACTCTTTTTCTATTTATTCAAAGTCTCCATAAAATCAAGTAAAATAAAAGTGCATGCAATATTGCAGTATTTATTATATACTGGGGTCCACATTTTTTTTTTGCTCTGGTTCTCAAGGGAACATTTGACAACAGCTGCATAAAGTGTGAGTACAAGCAGCATCCCCATAACTCTCCTCCTGACTGCTCTGCTCACTAGCTTCTTTTCTCTCGAACACTGTACATGATGATGTTGGCCTGCTTCTTTTTTACGGTCTGCGATTTGCTGTTTGCATTCACAAGTCAACAGCTGGCTTTGGGTCTCCGTGTTCATCTTAGACAAGTCAATGTAATATAAGTCTGTCAAGTTAAACCAAACTTTTATTTTGACGGGTTGCCATGAAGACCTTTGAGTTTCTGTGTGCTTATAATATGATGGTAGCGGTAAAATGCTCATGAAGTGACTCTCAGAGCGACTCTGGAGATGAAGGTCATGCATTCACGCCCTCATATAGTGAGGCGGCAAATTCCGCAACATTTCACGTTGTACAGTAAATTGCGTTTTTACGACTAGATTCAGTGATTACACCCACGTATTCTGCGTCACGGAAAACATAGTGCCCTTGAAAAAAACAACTAGAAAGACACAACTAATAATTAATGAACACATGATCATGATTGCTATCTTACCAGAGATGGGGAAAAATCCTACTCCAGTAAGTAAACGTGGCCCTGTCCCCAAAAATGTTGGTACTCAAAAGTGCTTCCCCACGTTGCACCCCTAAATAAAAAATATAAATAAACCCACAACCCAGTTATGTGTTCTGCACATCAGCGCTGTGGTGTCAAGCAAAAGTACTATTTAAACATTACAATTAAAGGGTTATTTCACCCAAAATGAAAATTATGTCATTAATTACTCACCCTCATGTCGTTCCAGACTCGTAAGATGTTCATTATCGGAGCTCAAATGAAGATATTTTTGATGAAATCCGAGAGCTCTCTGATCCCTCCATAGACAGCAATTAATTAAAGGGTTAGTTCAACCAAAAATGAAAATTCTGTCATTAATGACTCACCCTAATGTCGTTCCACACCCGTAAGACCTCCGTTCATCTCCGGAACACAGTTTAAGATATTTTAGATTTAGTCCGAGAGCTTTCTGTCCTTCTATTGAAAGTGTATGCACAGTATACAGTCCGTGTCCATAAAGGTAAGAAGAAAGGTATGAAAAACATCATCAAAGTAGTCCATGTGACATCAGTGGGTTAGTTAGACTCTTTTGAAGCATCGACAATACATTTTGGTCCAAAAATAACAAAAACTATGACTTTATTCAGCATTGTCTTCTCTTCCGCGTTCACGAGTCCACAGTGACACAGCGTGCGTCTCCCTCAGACTACAAGCGAAACTCTGGCGCACCAGATCACTGTGGACTCGTGAACGCAGATTCAAACAAACACGGAAGAGAAGACAATGCTGGATAAAGTCTACTTTGATGATGTTTTTCATACCTTTCTTCTTACCTTTCTGGACACAGACTCTATAGTGTGCATACACTTTCAATGGAAGGACAGAAAACTCATACTAAATCTAAAATATCTTAAACTGTGTTCCGGAGATCTTATGGGTTTGGAACGACATTAGAGTCATTAATGACAGAATTTTTATTTTTGGATGAACTAACCCTTTAACACTTTCAAGGCATAGAAAGGTAGTAAAACGTGACTCCAGTGGGTCAACCTTAATTTTATGAAGCGACAAGAATACTTTTTGTATGCAAAAACTAACAGAAGTGATTACTTTATTCAACAATTTCATTCTAGCCTTTGTCAGTCTCCTACAATATAAGTTTATATTGTAAACAGTGCAGTGATTTCGAGTTGTACGGCAGCCTGTTCACGTGAGCACCACGAAGCATGCGTGTGATGATGACGCGGGAGCTGTGTTTACAACGTAAACTGCGTAGGATAATGGCACAGGAACAGAAAGTCATTATTTCTGTTTGTTTTTACAAAAAGTATTCTTGTTGCTTCATAAAATTAAGGTTGAATAGTCACATGGAATATTTTAACAATGTCTTTACTACCTTTCTGGGCCTAGAAAGTGTTTTTCGATTCAATTTTCAACTAGACATTTTACTTTTTTTGTACTAAATTGAATCAACATTAAACTAAATTGAGCTGAATAATGACACTATTGTCTTTTGTAGAGCTGCTTTACAGCTGAATTTGTTTAATAATTTATGAATTTTGCAACATTAACACTGTTTATTTTTTTCTGTTTATTACTGTGAAGCTGCTTTGAAACAATCTGTATTGTATAAAGCGCTATATAAATAAATGTGTCTTGCCTTGACCATTAACTTAGTATGTCTGATCATACTTTGACATGAAACAGAAGTTGCTTTTCTGACCTATTCTGATGGATTTCAGCTGCTCGAACAAGAAAAAAATGGATGGGCGCGGCTTGATTTTGTCATTCGGGAATTGATTGGATCACAATTTGCGATTGCTTTGATCTCCTGTGAGTGACAGGTTGTCCCTGATTAACGGTTATTTTGATTAACAATTACAAGGGCACGTTAATAAAAATAAAAAAGATACTGCAATATTTCATACAAAACAAACAATTGTCAGTTTTTATTTGACCTCAAATTGTTCCAAACCGGTATACTTTTCTTTGTTCTGCTGAACACGTACGATATGTGGAAGAATGTTTGTAACCAAGCATATCTCGGCAGCCATTTACTACCATATTACAACCCCCTCTATAGTCAATGGCTGTCTAAATATGCTTGGTTACAAACATTCTTCCAAATATCGTCCTTAGTGTTCAGCAGAACAAAAAACTTTTTGGTTTGGAACAACTTGATGGTGAGGAAATGATGTCAGAATTTTCATTTTTGGGTGAACTGTCCCTTTAAGAGACTGGATGAAATACAGGACAGATTCACATATGAAGAAAGAAAGCATTGTTGTCTCATTTATCACTTTTCTGTCTTGTCATATGTGTGTACAGGCCATACAGATACAGATGCGAACAGAGTGTAAATGTCATGGCCTTTCTGGTTCCTGCACTCTTCGCAGTTGCTGGAGGAAGATGCCTCTCTTCCGCCAGGTCGGTGACTATCTCATGCAGAGCTTCCATGCGGCCGTTCGCGTTATGGGCGGGAATGACGGGAAATCGCTTGTCCCCATCGATCCGGGTACCCCTCTCCTGGTTGCAAACGTCCTCATCTATTCAGCCGAGTCACCTGATTTCTGTCAGGCCAATCAAAGGACCGGTACAGAAGGCACACAGGGTCGTGTGTGTAACAGCACAGAGACAGGGCCGGGAGGCTGTGACAGTCTGTGCTGTGGAAAAGGATTTGCAGACTACACACTGGAACATGAGGAAAACTGTCTGTGTCAGTTTCACTGGTGCTGTGAGGTTCAGTGCCAGAGATGTTCTGTGAAAAAGGACGTCAGCCTCTGTTTGTGAAGTCCACTCGAGGAGTTAAAAAACAGAATTGCATCTGTGATAGTTTGAGCTTCTGCAGAAAGAAAGATCTTCTATCGCCCTACAATCCATCGCGCTCTTTAAGATCACTAAACTCGAGGCTTCTGGTCGTTCCTATGATATCTAAGTCCACTAAAGGAGGGAGGGCATTTTCACATTTAGCTCCTAAACTCTGGAATAGTCTTCCTGATATTGTTCGAGGTTCAGACTCGCTGTCCCAGTTTAAAACTAGATTAAAGACGCATCTCTTTAGCCAAGCATTCACATTATAATTACCTTTTATACTACAGTTAAATCGGATCAAAAGCATTAATATTCTGAACAGCAGCTATGCTAATTATTTCCCATCTGCTTTTCTGTTATTATCTCGGGACACTAGTCCCGAGGTAAATAGTTCGTCAGCTCCAGTTTGTATCCAGCCTCTCATGGAGACTTCAGATGCCCCAACACCTGTGATGAGACGACTCGACGCCTGTGAAGAGACGACTCAACGCCAGCGCTGTTATGGCCTAAATTAATACATGATTGATTAACTTTTTCTAACATTTTTCAATGTACATTTATGAAATGCACTTTCTGTAAAGCTGCTTTGAAACAATGTGTATTGTGAAAAGCGCTATATAAATATATTTGAATTGAATTGAATTGAAAGAAGCAGTGACGTGTGAAAACAAGTGCTTACCATATTGCTCACGTTTTTTTGTGAATTCTTTCTTTAGAAAGAATTGATTTTCTCCAGTGTTTTCGGAACAATGCCTGGGAATAGACGGGTGAGCTTGAATCTTGAGACAAAAACAATCCTCTGATGCACAAATCAAAGCTCCATGGCATGTGGCAATTTCCTTGGTATTTGAAAATGTCAGTGCTGTCCGTAGTGCTGAATACCTGATTGAATTGTTGTCTGGCAAACCTAAAGATACAGTCAGTACCAAACAGATTTTGTCTATTATTTTACATTTTCCAACCATTTCCCTTTGTACCTGCGCATCCTTTTAATTACCTGCATATGTTTGTTTCAAGACACTGGAAAAATGGTTACCTAAAAAAACTTTTATTCCAATGAAAAATGCTATTTAACATTATTTAATATATTAAGTTACACAGATGAAACTAAATTTAAGTTTATGATTAGGTAGTTTTATAGGGTATTAATTGCAGGTTTACCATATTGTACAGTGCAACTCTTAACTTAATAGTGGGATTGTTCACATTGCTAATGTTATAAGACTCTTATGTTTGTCTATGTCCACAAGGTGGAGCATAAGCATGGTCCTTCAGTGCTGCTAAAATGTCTGAGGCTACTGTAAGTAATGCACCTGTACCACTAGGTGTATAAAATGACCCTTTATTTGTGTTATGGTATATATACACTGTAAAAAAATAAATAAAAATAAAATGTGTTGGTTTAACTTAAAAAAAGCAAGTAACCTGGTTGCCTTAAAATTTTGAGTTCATTTAAATCAAAAATTTGAGGTAATACAATGAAGGAAATCGGTTTAATAAATAGAAACTCAAAATATGATTATATCTGAACCTCGTAAAAAAATTGTTTTGTGATAAATCATGTTTCACTGCATTATAACAAATATAACACAATTACACAATATATGTTTGCAAAATCTTTTAATAATATTTGAATAAAGGGTGATGTCGATTCTGAAAAAAAAATCATTGCATTAACTCAACATTTTAAATTAAATTAACTCAAAATTTTAAGGCAACCAGGTAACTTTTAAAATATTTTTTACAGTGTACCTATTTAAAAATGATGAATGATCTAAATCCTTGAAATTGTTTGTTTTGGAGTGACGGTGTCACATACAATTACAAATACACAATTAAGAAAACAAATATACCATCTGTTTTCCCCACTTATTATTCTTCCATTTCTTCTTTTAGCTTTATTTGCTTGACCGTTCTACCAGCTGTGAGACATATTTTGGGAATCGTTTGTCAGAGAGATATAGGTATATTTTGCTATCTGACAGGTTGAACACATGTAATTATGAGGTACACTGTTTTCTATTGTTGGTAAAAAAAATAAATAAATAAATAAATCCAGAAATACTCTCTGTACCCCTTGTATAAAAATAGACATCTGAAAGAGACTGTCTAACCCACATACAGACTCATATAATATGTGAACAAATATATTTCAAGCGTCTCTGGTTGGTGAAAACCGACATCAGTCCTTTCACTTCGCATCATGATTGGCAGATCGGGGAGGCTTATCCCGGTTTACAGGTCTGTACCTTTAGTTTTTTTGCCCGGCTACACATTACAAGTCCTGCCCATTGCTCCCGCTGTCTGAGGCTGCGCGCGCAGTGGGATGCAGAAGGAGTGGCGGAGCGCGCGCGTGTGACTGAAGCGAGCATCGATTATTACATAGGTACGTTAACCTAATCAACAGCTGTTTCCCCCACTGTATACCCAGTGGTCACGCGAAACATAAATGGACGTGAACCTGTGACTTTGAAGTCGCACCTCCCAGAGGCACTCAACGGGACGAAAGGCGAGACAGCGCATTCCGAAGGGCCGGTGGGTGTTGGTCGTCAGTGGAAAAGATGGGCACGGTGCTCTCTATTTCTCCCACGTCCAGAAAAGGAGGGATTCTGGACGAGAAGACGGATGGTGCTAGCGGCAAGACGGAGAAGAGCCTCAAGCGCCATTCGGTGCTAATATCGGCTTTGACATGGAAGCGGTTGGTCGCTGCCTCGGCCAAGAAGAAGAATGCCAAGAAAGTGAACCCCAACCCACCCGTTTCTCAGATCAGTAACCCCGTGGACCAGCTAAACAACGAAAATCTTAAGAAGTCTCAATCAGGCTCCGAGCGCAAGACGAAGTCTGGGCCACTTGCTGTGCCAGTCCCTACAGTACCGGATAAAAGCCTTCGATCCAATCAAACCCAAAATGCATCCCAGAACGGAAAGCAGCTCCTTTCGGTCCAGCGGCAGCCGAGCAGTCGCTCCATCATCTCCCCTAGACGAGTCATCGTGCAAGCCTCCACAGGAGAGCTCCTTCGCTGCCTGAGCGAGTTCATGTGCAGGAGGTGCTACAAACTCAAAGAGCTGAGCCCAAATGAGATCATCCTGTGGTTCCGAAACGTCGACCGATCACTGCTCATCCAAGGTTGGCAGGACCAGGGTTTCATCACTCCTGCCAACTTGGTGTTCGTCTACCTGCTCTGCCGGGAGGCGGTGACCGAGGATATTTCCAGCGAGTATGAGCTGCAGGCCACCTTTCTCACCTGCCTGTACCTGGCTTACTCTTACATGGGCAACGAGATCTCGTACCCGCTCAAGCCCTTCCTTGTGGAGACCAACAAGGAGGTGTTCTGGGAGCGCTCCCTGCGGATCATTGATAAAATGAGTGCCAAAATGCTGCAGATCAACTCCGACCCGCATTTCTTCACCGAGGTCTTCCAAGACCTCAAGAACGAGGGTGGCTCGGGCGATACGAACGGAAGATGGAATAATAATCTGGACCGCTAAATTTGGCTAAAAAGGAGAGAGAAGCTCTCTGATACCTCTCCACACCCTTCATTCGAGGGTGAAACGAATGTAAGGCCCGACTGCTGAAGGTGTAAAGAGTGCTTCACTCTATTGCTGGTTAAGGAAACGGACAGGGGGATTTCGCCTCACCTCCATGAGAGGGGGTTTACGGTATCACATGTGTAAAATACAACCTTCATGACCCAGTGAATGTCACGAGCGCGATCTGGGGTTTCTTAGTTTACTTAATGCATGCTTAAAGAATTCTACTTGTATCATCATTGTGGTTTTTGGAGAAAAAAATAATAATAATAACAACGAGCTTTTGGTGCCGAGCTAAAATGAGAGATGTAAATGGTTAGCTTGTGCGTCAGTGCTGGGGTCTTATTTTTCTATTAGTTTCAGAAACGATGTTGTCACCGACGCTGAGCTGTCCGGGGTGCTGGCCTGCAACAGACACTCTCCTCCTGTCTCCTGTGGCGCCTGATGCTATCTATCTGAACGTTGAATGTACTGTTTTACAACAAAACGATTCTCTACAGTCATATGTGCCAATTGTCATAGTATAAAACGTAATGTTTTATATTGTATATTTGAAAATATATGAATACAAATACCCCCAGACTCTCTGCAGCTTCTTTATTGTTTTGCTGATGAAAGGGGACAGTCGATGCATTGGTTCGTGATTGAAGTGTCCTTTTTCTGAAGATGCGCTTTTAATGTGAGCATAAATGATCAAGGTTTTGCTGACATTGACAGACGCTGGTATAATATCGCATGCTAAAGACCACATGCTCGTTTGATATAATTGCAGGTGATTTGCATTTGCTTTTCAGCATTTTAACAAAACTGTTAAAATGCTGAACCATTAGTAAAAGTTGACTTACAATCATGCATGAGAACGAGCAACAGAGTAAGGTCTACGTCATTCCTGTGCAGGCAAATGACTGCATATGCTTGATAGAGATAATCAGTCGGATTAGGAGCGCGTGCTGTAACAACATAAATCCATGCGTTTCCTAAATTCACCGGAGCCTTTTCAGTATAGCTGCTAAATCGTATTATTTTGATTATTGAAAACAAACACCTACATGTAACCAATTGTTCGTGAATAAGTTCTGTGTATCGGGTCCTTTTTTATTCATGAGCGGTTGCTAGCCGTGGTGCTGAAATTCGCCTTCACATTCCCCATAGTAGTTAGTAGTTTCGTTAGTTTTGCCTACATATGGGTTATATGGAAACTTCCATTACTGGTAAATATATGGGGGACCTTGAACTTGGTCGATCATATTACAAACCTCGACACGACTCTCACGTATCACGTTGCAGAGGTTACAGTAAAATAAAAATCAATATTCTACTTGGTCTTACAGTACAAACAATTGGCTGTCACAAAGTGAAAACAGACATCCAGACGTCATGTATGATTTAATTACCTCAGTAAAAATATATAAGTTTAAAATGCATCGTGCATTTCTTTTATTTGAATTAGAATCCGATTAAAGTTTGGATATATATATATATATATATATATATATATATATATATATATATATATATATATATATATATATATATATATATATATATGTGTGTGTGTGTGTGTGTGTGTGTGTGTGTGTGTGTGTGTGTGTGTGTGGGTCTGTGTGCGTGTGTTTAATCTGCAAAATTTTTATGCTGACACCGCTGGACACAGGGCACTGACACTGGTCACTTTCTCCTATAGGTACAGGTAGCCCTCAAGAGAAACGTCTTCAGTGTAAAAAACGGCCTCAGGAGTGCATGAGTCATTGAGCGAGTAAGAAGCAGCTGGTTTCAAACGAGAGAACCCCCAGAATTTGTGAATAAAACACGTGGTGCGGGAGTTCGAACATTTGATTGGCTGGATTTTGGTGCAGTCTGATAGAAGTGTCATTGTGACAGAAGGCTGCAGAACCGGCCGCGTGTCGGCCCTAGGAATTCTGCGGGCGCATTCCGCTCCGTCTCTATGGCAACGGGTATATAAGTAAAGGGTATGATCCAGATCGAGCGTGGGATGAGAAAAGCTAGTCTATATCTCGTACAATAGCTGTCCTAACACAGTACGAACCCGGGCGCCCAGAGTTAAATGATTGGATACAATATGCTGTCCATGTAAAAGTAGGCTATAACACCTTATTGCTGGTATGCAAGGATGCGCATAGGTGCCCTTATATTCAATCAATGTTCTTGAGAGTGAAGCGGGAGGTTGCAGAGTCAGACATGAATGTTAATGGGGGTAAGAGCCATATAGCCCTTAAAGTGATATACAATGAAGAAATTCTAGCATGAATAGGCATTATTCCTTAATGAACCTTCAATGTGAAAATCGTTCTAAGCCATTTACGTGAGTATACTGTTCTCTGCTGGAGCCGTAGCAACCACAGACGGATGCAGCCGTGGGAATGCGGTTGCCGTGGAAACGCCAGCAGCAGGAAGAGAGACCCAGGGACCACAGAAAGAACTAAGCCGTCTATGGACGAAGCAGACAATTAATAATTTACAATATTTCTTTCGGCTTTCTATTTTTACTAGAGATGACTGTCAGACCTTTGGTGGGAATGCGGGATTAGTCCCTAGGCTTTATAACACGAGAAAGAGAGCCTACATTCTTTCAACCATTCATGATTCCACTGAAACACAAAATAAATGCATGCATTTCAGCCTACTTACTTGTAAGTTATTATATCATAAGTATATGTTTATTGTCAGCAAGACATTTTACTAAAAAAGCGTACGTTCATTTTGTAAAGAAGTCAGGATGATTTCACTGTCTTTCTCTTTCTCAATTACACAAGTAAACATGGAAAATTAAGATACAAACATACTGACCAAATTAATTCATACAGCACAGTTGATCTATAAGTATATACATAGCATATATATACAAATCATACACCATCCCATTTAACTAATATCAGTTTATTTAATTGAAAAGGTAATCAGCACTAGCAGTTTGTTTATCTTTGTAGCTTATTCACGAGGGGGCTTATGTCTTTCTGTACTACAGGCTATATTGGTATGGGCTAATCTTGGCTATGAGATTATTCTATTCTCCCTGTGCATGCAGTTATAGACAGCCCCTCTCAGACACTCAGCTGAATTCAGAAGACATAATCCACAGCTATATGAAAATAACAGAATGGGCCGAGACATTAACAGTTTTGCAACAAAAACAAAAAAGAACAGAACTGAACTGAACTAAAATGACATGCCATTATATGCAATTATTATATGCCTATGACATTAAATTGTAGGTGAAATAATCAAATCTGTTTGAGCTATACCCAATATTCTTTAATTTAAACATTATATATAACTATGGCCTGGTTTCACTTAGGACATTTAAGTAGCGTTTATAAACGTGCCTTAGAAAAAATCATTACGTGTGCATCTTGAGACATAATAATAAGACTGACATTTTTCGTCAGTGCAAGTTGCTGTCAGTTAAAACAGCTCAAACATGCACTTTAGTTAGGGACTAGGCTTATGCCTTGTCTGTGAAAAATGTTTAAATGAAAGTGCTACTGTTCATACGTTTTGGGTCGTAAGAGATTTGGTAACACTTTATGAAAGTCCACTTTTATAAGTAGACATTCTACTAACTAACTTTGCAACTACTGTACATGTCAACCAATCGTTCGAGTATTAGTAGACTGTCTGTAACACTTTATTGTGATGTTCCCCCAGACTGACTATAAGTAACTTTGCAAGTTCATGCCAACTTATTCTACTAACCTTAACCATAACCTAACAAGTCTACTAATAATGAGAGTTAGTTGACATGTAGTTACTATTTAGAATGTTAGTAGAATCAGTACTCTAGTAGTTGAAAACAGTTATGCTGCTCAATATTTTGTGTACTAAACCATTATACATTTTTGTTCTTTAAAAAATGATTCTTTGATGAATATAAAGTTCAAAAGAACAACTTTCATTTGAAATTTTTGGTTACATTATATATGTCTTTACTGTCATTTTTGATCAATTTAATGTGCCCCTGCATAAAAGTATTAATTTCTTATTTTTATTTTTTTAACTACATTTAAATGGTATATATATATGAACTCACCTAAATGATTATTAGGAACACCTGTTCAATTTCTCATTAATGCAATTATCTACTCAACCAATCACATGGCAGTTGCTTCAATGCATTTAGGGGTGTGGTCCTGGTCAAGACAATCTCCTGAACTCCAAACTGAATGTCAGAATGGGAAAGAAAGGGGATTTAAGCAATTTTGAGCATGGCATGGTTGCTGGTGCTAGACGGCCGGTCTGAGTATTTCACAATCTGCTCAGTTACTGGGATTTTCACGCACAACCATTTGGTTTACAAAGAATGGTGTAAAAAGGGAAAAACATCCAGTATGCAGCAGTCCTGTGGTCGAAAATGCGTTGTTGATGCTAGAGGTCAGAGAAGAATGGGCCGACTGATTCAAGCTGATAGAAGAGCAACTTTGAAATAACCACTCGTTACAACCGAGGTATGCAGCAAAGCATTTGTGAAGCCACAACCTTGAGGCGAATGGGCTAAAACAGCAGAAGACCCCACCGGATACCACTCATCTCCACTACAAATAGGAAAAAGAGGCTACAATTTGCACGAGCTCACCAAAATTGGACAGTTGAAGACTGGAAAAATGTTGCCTGGTCTGATGAGTCTCGATTTCTGTTGAGACATTCAGATGGTCAGATGGCCAGAATTTGGTGTAAACAGAATGAGAACATGGATCCATCATGCCTTGTTACCACTGTGCAGGCTGGTGGTGGTGGTGTAATGGTGTGGGGGATGCTTTCTTGGCACACTTTAGGCCCCTTAGTGCCAATTGGGCATTATTTAAACGCCACGGCCTACCTGAGCATTGTTTCTGACCATGTTCATCCCTTTATGACCACCATGTACCCATCCTCTGATGGCTACTTCTAGCAGGATAATGCACCATGTCACAAAGCTCGAATCATTTCAAATTGGTTTCTTGAACATGACAATGAGTTCACTGTACTAAAATGGCCCCCACAGTCACCAGATCTCAACCCAATAGAGCATCTTTGGGATGTGGTGGAACGTGAGCTTCGTGCTGTGCATCCCACAAATATCCATCAACTGCAAGATGCTATCCTATCAGTATGGGCCAACATTTCTAAAGAATGCTTTCAGCACCTTGTTGAATCAATGCCACGTTGAATTAAGTCAGTTGTGAAGGCGAAAGGGGGTCAAACACAGTATTAGTATGGTGTTCCTAATTATCCTTTAGGTGAGTGTATATATATATATATATATATATATATATATATATATATATATATATATATATATATATATATATATATATATATATATATATATATATATATATATTTATATTAGGGCTGACAATAGATAACACATTTTAATCACATTAAGCGTTAATCACATTTTAATCACGATTATATATATATGTATACATTAGTGCTGTCAATCGATTAAAAATGTACTCGATTAATCACATTTTTCCTAATTAATCGCGATTAAAGACACGTTTTTATGTATTTCAAATATTTTAAAATGTAACAATTTCACAGTTAATCTTCAAATTAATATACAAACAACATAAAGACAGTATTTTATATATATATATATATATATATATATATATATATATATATATATATATATATATATATATATATATATATATATATATATATATATATTCAATTTTAAACATTAATTATTGCAATTCAACATTACAGTGTAATTGAAAGCTATTTTTTTACATTTATTAGGCTTCAAAACATATACTACATTTTTATTTAAGTGAACTTAAAACAATTCTCGCATAAACCCATGCCTCAATTGATCAGGGCTGTTTTACTTGTGCTCTTCCTATCAGGTGGAAAATATACAGAAATTGAATAAAGTTATCTAAGTCTGCAATGCATAAATTATAAATTAAATAGGCCCATAGATTATTAAAGCAACAAAAGTTCTTTAGTCAAGAGCGGTGAGTACTTTTCTCTTTTAACTTTGTTCTTTGATTTACATTACTGACAGACAGCATTCGTGGCTGCTGTCCCTTTAAGACCTGCCACTGCTGCACATGACGTGGATTTTTTCACAACTCTTTACATTCTTTTAAGACTGCTCTTTTGAGGATACTCAACAAAACGTGTGTTATTGTACATTCAAGTGTGAAAGAGAACTCATTCTGGCGCTGTCATGTGTGCACTACAGTATACTGACACGTGTCTTTCTGTGTGTTGTCAGGACATTCACAGACAGCGCATTCTCTTTTTTCTTGTAGCGCTTCAACAGGTTCACTTCAAATAAAAGTTGTTTTTTTAAGCCTAATAAATGTTGAAATTGATAGCTTTTTATACTGTTGAATGTCTATCATTAATTAATGATAGACATTCAACAATTATTTAATAGAGACAGTAGCAGTATTAGTATCAGTGATACTGGTCTTCATTCATAAAATGCTATTTAGCCTATTGTAAAATAAACTATCTTCATGTAGTTTCTACATTAATTTGGAGAGTTATTACAGTATAAAAATGTAAAAAAAACAATATTTTTAATCATTTGGGTTGGGAGTAAAGTACATGTAACTTAGTTACATATTTGAAATACAAAATTTGAGTAACTGTATTTCATTATAGTAATATTTAATGGGTGGTAATCAAATTATGGTTACTTTGAATTTTAATGTCATTTATTTCATTTAAACATTATTGTAAACTGTAACGGTCAATTAATGTAAACAGCAATTGGTGATTCTCTGACTCAACCTAAGACACAGTTCTGCTCATATTTCATCATACCCCTTGCAGTTATGCAAAATTTTTTATAATTTTAACAATCTAACAATCCCCTCAAAATAACTTAAAACAAAGTGTCAATATTTTGTGTGGCCACCATTATTTTCCAGAACTGCCTTAATCCTCTTCGGCATGGAGTTCAACAGAGCTTCACAGGTTGCCACTGGAGTCCTCTTCCACAACAATGTCACGGAGCTGGTGGATGTTAGGGACCTTGCGCTCCTCCACCTTCCGTTTGAGGATGCCCGACAGATGCTCAATAGGGTTTAGGTCTGGAAACATGCTTGGCCAGTCCATCACCTTTACCCTCAGTTTCTTTAGCAAGGCAGTGGTCGTCTTGGGGGTGTGGTTGGGGTTGTTATCATATTGGAATACCAGTTTCTGAAGGGAGGGGATCATGCTCTGCTTCATTATGTCACAGTACATGTTGGCATTCATGGTCCCCTCAATGAACTGTAGCTCCCCACTCATGCAGCCCAATACCATGACACTCCCACCATCATGCTTACCTGTGGCAATACACATTTGTCTTTTTACACCTCACCTGGTTGCCGCCACACACGCTTGACACTATCTGAACCAAATAAGTTTATCTTGGTCTCATCAGACCACAGGACATGGTTCCAGTCATCCATGTCCTTAGTCTGCTTGTCTTCAGCAAACTGTTTGCAGGCTTTCTTGTGCATCATCTTTAGAAGAGGCTTCCTTCTGGGACGACAGCCATGCAGACCAATTTTGTATGGTCTGAGCACCGACAGGCTGACCCCCACCTCTTCAACCTCTGCAGTAATGCTGGCAGCACTCATACATCTATTTTGCAAAGCCAACCTCTGGATATGATGCTGAGTACGTGCACTCAACTTCTTTGGTCGACCATGGCGAGGCATGTTCTGAGTGGAACCTGTCCTGTTAAACCGCTGTATGGTCTTGGCCACCGTGCTGCAGCTCAGTTTCAGGGTGCTGGCAATCTTCTTATAATAGGCCATCTTTATGTAGAGCAAAAATCTTTTTTTCAGATCCTCAGAGTCCCTGTCCCAAATGGCACACTTTATGTACACTTTCGTTCTTGTGGACTTACAATGGCCACTGCGTGCGCGTGTCCGTTAAGTCCACGAGACCGCAGGGTGTCCCATTTGTCATTTTAGGTCTCAGAAGGGTGCTCGTGAGCTCCCCCCTTGAGGTCGATATGCGCCCTCGATGCGCGCTTCTGCCGAGCCCACACTGGTGCGGGTTACGCAGCGGACGCAGTCGTGAAAGTGCCTACTCAGAGGAAGACCGTGAGGGTTTAGGCAGCCATTTGGGACAGGGCCTCAGAGTTCTTTTGCCATGAGACGCGATGTTAAACTTCCAGGGACCAGTATAAGTGAGTGTGAGAGCGATAACACCAAACTTAACACACCTGCTCCACATTCACACCTCAGACCTTGTAAGACTAACAAGTCACATGACACAGAGGAGGGAAAATGGTTAATTGGGCCCAATTTAGACATTTTCACTTAGGGGTGTACTCACATTTGTTGCCAGCAGTTTAGACATTAATGGCTATGTTTTGAGTTATTTTAAGGGGACAGCAAATTCACACTGTTATACAAGCTGTACACTCACTACTTTACATTGTAGCAAAGTGTAATTCCTTCAATGTTGTCCCATGAAAAGATAATAAATAGAATAAAATATTTACAAAAATGTGAAGTGTACTCACTATTGTGAGATGCTGTGTGTGTGTGTGTGTGTGTGTGTGTGTGTGTGTGTGTGTGTGTGTGTGTGTGTGTGTGTGTGTGTGTGTGTGTGTGTGTGTGTGTGTGTCCTTGTTTATATTAGATTGTGGGGACATATTGCAAATGTTACAAATGTCCCCATAAGGATAGTAAAACCTGAGATCACCTACATTGTGGGGACCAGCCAGCGTCCCCACCTTTCAAAAGGCTTATAAATCACACAGGATTCGTTTTTTTGAGAAAGTAAAAATGCAGAATGTTTTCTGTGATTGGTAGGTTTAGGGGCAGGGGCAGTGTAGGGGGATAGAATGTACAGTTTGTACGGTATAAAAACCATTACGCCTATGGAGAGTCCCCACAAAGATAGTGAACCAGATTCCTTGTTTATATTACATTGTGGGGACCAAATGTCCGCATAAGGATAGTAAAACCTGAGATCACCTACCGGTACATTGTGTGTGTGTGTGTGTGTGTGTGTGTGTGTGTGTGTGTGTGTGTGTGTGTGTGTGTGTGTGTGTGTGTGTGTGTGTGTGTGTGTGTGTGTGGACTGGTAATCCCTACGGTATGGGGACAAAATGTCCCCACAAAGATGGCAATATCCAAATTTTTGTCCTTGTGGGGACATTTTTGGTCCCCATGAGGAAAACATCTTATAAATCACACTAGGTGATGTTTTTGAAAAAGTAAAAATGCAGAATGTCTCCTGTGATGGGTAGGTTTAGGGGCAGGGGCAGTGTAGGGGGATAGAAAATACGGTTTGTACAGTATAAAATGCATTACGCCTATGGAATGTCCCCATAAAACATGGAAACACAACATGTGTGTGTGTGTGTGTGTGTGTGTGAGTGTGTGTTTGTTAAATAACCCCTAATATTTAAATAAACTACTGTACATAATATTTTTGAGTAGACAGAGCTGAACTTTAAACTGTTTGAGCAATGCTGAGCCATGTGGAGATGAGTTCAATTGTGCTGAGATCTATTCATCTTTTGGACAGTGATTTATTTGCAAACTTTTATGAAACAACCTATTGCTATGATACAGTGGTTCATTCTAAATAAACACTAATGCAATGATGTATTGATCTTTTTAATTTGCAACAGTAATTTTCGTCCCTTGACACAACATTCATGAAACTTTGCCAAGGACTTCCAACAAAAACAACTCGCCCACACAATGGTTAGATAATATGAACGAGGGGGAGTCATCAATGAAGCTTTGATGATTTCATACAAACAGGAATGATGATAAAGACTGGATCAGAAGACTGACTTAAATCAATAGTTATCATTACAGATCAGCTTCTTTGGAAATCTTTGGTCTGTGTGTAGTGACATTGATCATGTCAGTGATACCTGACAGTTTGTCGTCTCTCATCTGGCACTCATGTTCTCCTGTTTCTTACAACAGATTCTGCATCCATTTTAAACCAATACGTCCCTTTTCCCTCGTGGCAAATGACAAAATCCATGCATTTTTTTCTTCCTTGTGGCCTTTCAGAACCCAGCAGAACCTTCCTGAGGATCTCACAGTGAGACTCAATGGGGAATAAGCTGGCTCCACCCACCTGGCACAATTATGAATAACATCTCGGAGCTGAGAGATATGATTATATAAGCCCTGAATATAAGCTCATTCAGCACCTTAAGGGTTCAGCTTGTATGTACAGGGTAAGTCAGTGCAGGGAAAGGCAGCGTGTTACATGTGTGTGTACGTTCTCACTGGAGTTGAGCTTATCAGAAGGTTTCATAAGGTTACAACACAGAACAGTCTTTAAAACTATATGTGACCATGGACCACAAAACCAGTCATAAGGGAAATTGATATTTATATGTCATCTGAAAGCTGAATAAATAAGTTTTCCATTGATGTATGGTTTGTTAGGACCGAGATACAACTATCTGAAAATCTGGAATCTGAGGGTGCAAAAAAAAGTCTAAATAAAAACCAGGTTTTGTGGTCCAGGGTCACATATCACATTTGATACACACATTTCTAAGCCCACTAATGATCAACATGATATAAACCTATTGTACAGATTCTAAACATGCCTCCTGTTGTTTGATAGTTTATAGTTTTTCAGAAAGTAAAAAGCAGTATGCTGTATAATTCTAAAAACATCCTTCAGATTGTGGTACATTTCTTTTTGCTGTGAAATCTTTACATCATTTTATAAAGTAAGCATTCAAATAACTTTTACTGGACTGAAGCAACTAACTTTATTATCCATACATAATTTGGTAGTCTGCTATACTGTTATAAAGATCTCTTTGATTTATATAACAAGCTATCACAATTTTATCTTACTTTCAGGTCATATAAATATCAGCAACGGCACCAAATTGCTCAGTTTGAGCGCCTGATTAAAACTCCATAAAAGCCATAAAAGCCTGATGTATCAAATGTGATACTCAGCAAAATCACAAGCATTTTATTTTGCTATATGTACTGCTTATTTTGTGTACTGCACATTGAGAGGCTGCTTTCAAAGGTGATATATAAAATAGCGTCTGTTATCATTATTATAATTGGTTAAACAACCTGTTCCATAAAAAATGGTTTTGACTACATTTCATGTCAGGATTTAAAGGGTTATGTAAGAGTGTAGTTGTACCACGAGGCTTTATGCTATGAAATAAGGAGGACAAACAGATATTTAATACCTTCATATCTATTTTGGACCACTATTTTTTTGCGATATAAAAAAGGGTGCACTTGTCAATTATCATCTATAATACATTTTAAAATATATTACAATTGTAAACAGTTGTTTTTTCCCCCTCTGTTTTGCCTCAATCCTTATATTGTCCCCATTCATGTTCTCATGTTCCTTTCTGCTCTGTTCGGTGTTCTGAACACAGTACCAGACGTTCCCACTCCTTCCCAGCTGCCAGTATTTCTCACTCTTTTTTCTGTCTCTGCTGTTACTGCCACTGCTGGCTACCATGGCAACACTTGGGTACTGATGTTCTATCTAGAAAGTACAGGAAGTGATGACCCCACATAAATCAGTCCTTGTTATGATTGTGTCAGTCTGTCATTCACTTTATGTCAAATACCAATTGACATTGAGCAATGCAGCTATATGTTTATAATATAATATAAGTATACAAATACATGTACATATGTATGTACTTAATATAAATACCCTGAAATTTAACTTTTGATATAGTAAATTAGTATACTTAAAGTCAGCTAAATTGGAACAACTAATTTTGTACTTAATCAAGTAGTATTAAATAAACCCTTGTATTTGAAACAGTCCATGTATATTTGAATATAGACAGAGCTGAACTTTGACCCATTCAGAACACAGAATAGAAGATTCAAGATTCAAGAGTTTTATTTGTCACATACACAGTTATATACAGAATATACAACTGGCAGTGAAATGTAAACAGGTCCGCTCTAAAGACAGTGCAAATAACAGTTACAAGAAAACACAAGAGGAGATTAAAATAGAAATAGAATAAAATAGAATAAAAGTACTAAACATATGTAGAATTATAAATAATCAAGTAAAAGATAAAAATAGGAAATAAAGATAAAAAATAAGTGGAATATGATAAGTGGGATAAACTGTAGACTTAAATAGCTGGTTAGCATAAAAAATATATATATAAAGTATAATGTGCAAACAATAGGTATAATGTAATGTGCAAACAGAAGTATAATGTGCAAACAGGTTTATAACAGGTTGTTACACAGTAACAATAAGAACATAAAGTGCAGTGCAATGACAGTATGTGGATGTTAATGTTAAACTGGATGTTTATGTGTGTGGGGTGAAGTGCAGTCACGTGACTGAGTTCAGGAGTCTGATGGCCTGGGGGAAGAAACTCCTCCTGAGCCTTTCAGTTTTTGCCATCAGGCTTCGAAAGCGCTTACCAGATGGCAGCAGGGTGAAATGAGAGTTCGCAGGGTGGGTAATGTCTTTGATTATTTTAGTAGCTCTACCTCTGCAGCGTTTGGTGTAAATGTCCTGCAGAGACGGGAGAGCTGACCCTGAGATGCGCTCGGATAAGCGCACCACTCTTTGCAGGGCTTTGCAGTCATGACTGGTGCTCAGAAAGAACAGAAATAAACATGAGAACATGAGTGAGGACGATATAATGATGGATGTACAGCAGCAGAAATAGATAGATAAAAAATAATAATAAGCAGGGGCGTGTGATTTTGGGGGCGGTTGGTGGTAGGCATGATGGGTTGGTGGTAAGAGGGTGATTTGAGTTGTTTACACCTGATTAAACTCTCCTGATGAAGAGACTTGAGTAATGGCTGTATGATTAGCGTAGCAACAGGTGCAGTGGCCTCAATCACTAAGTCCAAACCAGGTCAGTTTGCATCAGCATCCTTAAAATCTTCATATGTCACAATATAATAATTCAGGGTTTACTCATTATTATTAATATTATTTTCGATTTAACTGCACTGACACTTTTGAATACGAACAAACCTGATCTGGATAATGACATTGACTTTGCAGCATTGACACTGTTATTGAACTGAATTGAATCAACATTAAACTGATTTCAGCTGAATGGCCCTGCTTTAATCTGAATCGATCTTGTGTCATAATGACGAGCTTTGCAACATTAACACATTGAACTGAATTGAAACAGCATTGGACTGAGTTGAATAATACCATTAAGCCTATGTTCTGTAGAGCTGCTTTAAAGCTGAAATGTAATGTGTGCTAATGCTATAAATAAATCTGCGCTATAAATATATGCGACTGACTTGGCTTCATCACGGTCAAATCTCATAGTAGGCTATAGGGCACTCGTTTCTCACTAACATTTTGCCATCACGAACAATGAAATTTACTGAAGCTGTTATGTAACTGAATCGCGTGGCTAGTTATAGATTTAACTCGCAATGATAAAGAAAACAAATATCTTCTCTATATTCTAAAACGGCCGAGCGTTTCAATGAAAAATGCCAGGGCGCCATCATGTGGCAACATGAGAGACTTGCTTTTTGCTTTATTTCCATTTTTTTATGTATTAGCTTTTCGTAATTTATTAATCAATACAATGTACGTTAATGTCATATGTTTACGCATTATATATGTTTTTATTTTTAAGAGTTGCATATTCAAATAGAAATGCAAACATAAATAGCTAATAGCAGGTTAACAAGATATGACCGTGATAATAACACTTCTGCAAGGATAGGTATTTTTATTTTAATATTATAAGACTTTTTCACTCTCTTATCTATTTAAAGAACTGTTTAATAAATACACATTCTAGTTAACAGAAATACAAAGATAAATAATAGTCTAGGTTATGAAGTTATGATCGTGATAACAACACTTCTGCATATATATGCATTTTATTGTAATATTACAATAGTTTTTTCACTCTCTAATCTATTTAAAGAAATGTTTAATAAAATACACATTTTAGTTAACGTTTTAAAATGACAGCTAAACTGTGGTCTACACCTAATGTAAATTCGAAACACAACCAGCAGAGGGCGCTCAATGGCCGTCTCCTGCGCTGCCAGCCCACTAGACCAGATCATGACATTTGAATGCGCCTCGCTAATTAAAATATTACATTTGCTAGACCTTTGTAACCGATTGTTTTGTGTTTTGTTGTGCTGTAGGCCTATTTCAGTCAGGCGTGTTGACTACATTTTCATATTCGCCTTATTTCTTCTTAATTTTCATATTTAGCTTAATTGGATGAAAATCCAATGGAAATGTCTGTGAAGTTTAGAAACGATGAAAAATACCTCGTCACGAAAAAAGATCCCCAAATATTAATGCGCCATATGTCTCTTAATTCCTCTATAATGCGGTTAAGAAGACATCAGCACCGTGGACAGCTCTCGACGAATTACCTTTTTTCAAAATATCTGACCGAACGAAGAGTTTTAAACCAGCTTTCATGTCATATTCCAATAACTAAAGCTGACTCATCATAAATACACGTTTTGAGCAGCAAAACACAATGGATCTCACAACACATTAGAAACACTAACAGCCATCATCTCGTGCTTTTGTTTATTGAAAATAAAATACAATCCGACAAGAACAATATACATTCTATGTCTGACATTAAGAAAAAAAAAAGATGAATAAATAAATTAAAACTAAAGATCTAATCTAAAAATCTCTAATCTGAATCGAAAAGCTCTGTTAACAATATGTTAAATCTTTATAAGTACAAAGGCTCGGATAGCCTTATAAGATGTATTCCATCTTGATTTGTAATAAAATAATGACACTCCAGTTTTTTAACGATCTAACTTTCAATTTTCTGGCACGGGTTTGATAAGTTAAAGGAATGGCGACAAGCACACTCTTTTTTTCTGGAGTTTGAAAAGCGTTTATTTGCCTACTTCCTCTCATTTCATCCTGTCACTTGATTCACAGTGGCCAATGGGAGAAGAGCGGGGGCGGAGTTAGTGCTGAATCCTGCGCATTGATTGGATCTGATTGCTGTGGGCCTGGGTGCCAAACTCATTAAAGTTCCTGTATTCTCCCTGACGTCTGTCTCTCTCAAAGATATACTGGTATCCACGGTAACCTGGAAACTGGTAGCCCACCCAGCTGCCGTGAGATGAAGAAGAACATATTATTGTTGAGGTAAATCTGTGTGTAGACAGAATAATACAAGCATAACTTATATTGAGGCAAATGGAGGATGACTTACGCTCCAGAGTTGACTTTCATAGAAGGAACCTCCTTACTGCACCAGCCCATGGCTTGAAGAGAAGGATAGTCGTCGCACATCTCAAACTTGCGTCCCATCATGTCCTGACACTCATACAGGGTAATTTTACTATCACTGTGGTTCTGGTGGTGAAAGAAGACCAAAAAAACGCATATTTTCAAAGGTTTGAATTTCTGATGCAAGATCATTTTAAAGCAGCACTAGGTAACTTTTGCTCTCGGGCTCCCCCTACAGTTGGGCAACAGTATAGTCCTCTACTATTGTCGTAAACTGTCATCCTACATCAGGGGATGCGCACATTTGTTGACATGACAACCATGATAGCCCTGAACACTGCAGGAGGAGTTCACATGCAGGTGTTCTGCTGTCTTCATCCCAGGTACAGTGGCACAGGTACAGTGTTTCAGCATGTCATATGAATATAATTTCATGTTTTTTTTTTTTTCAAACGCCAAATGATCGCGATGCTCACGTTTACAAGCCAGAGTCATTATAATAGTCTTGTCTATTGGTTGCCGTTTTACAGAATCTATATGATACTTCAATTCAATGTTTGACTGGTAGGTAATAACCATATATCCACAATATTATAATATCAAGCTACCATAGATGAATCTGCCAATCTGAAAAATTTATTTTTAGGCAAGATAAATAAATAGCATTGGCCGGGCACCCCTCCTCCTCCTCCCACCAATGGGCAAACGCTGGCCCAATGTTGATCCCCGTCCTGCATTTAATACGATCACTTTCTCGCTTCCTCTTTTTGCATTCCTCCGACAAAACCTTTGCTTTTTTCTTTTTCTGTGCTGCCTCGGCCATGACTATAGTATATATAGTATTCGGCAAACAAAGGATAGTTGGGCTCGCACGTCCGAATTTAAGGAAGTCGGTGTGATGGTGGAAGTGACATATATGCCGTAAAGCAGTCGAATTTTGTAGTTCTTTTTTTTCTCGGGTTACTACCCGAAACCCGAAGTTTAAAAGTACGATTAAAAACAATACAGACCCCGTCAGGCTATGGCAGACAGCTCAACCTGTTGTAAGTCGATGTATCATCACAAGAGTCTTGAAAGTATATTATGAAGGTTGAAAAGTTACCTAGTGCTGCTTTAATGAAATGCACATTGAATTTCAGCAGGTATATTTTAAGCTTATTATTTCTATGTCATACAACGCCTTTATTAATATTAATATCACTATTGGTTTTGTGATATTTCACAAACAAATTTGATTTGTACTAAAAAAATTTAATGGAAATGAATAAGACACATAAATGCATATAACTCACAGCGCATTTGATGGGTCTGAAGGAAATCATGTGCTCAGTGCGGTAGCTGCTGTTTCCGCTCCAAGCCTGATAGCAGGGATAATCTCCTTTCTCCAGGATGAACTGCTGGCCCTGATACTCTGGGTACTCATAACCCACCCAGCTGCAAAAATTAGGATCAATGTTTAAATTATTTCCCATATTAAAAAAAAGTGCTGTAAAATTGATTGATTGCCATTAATCGCATCTATATATATATATATATATATATATATATATATATATATATATATATATATATATATATATATATATATATATGCACAATCGCTATTAGTTTGTTAATATATACATAGTAATTCATGATTAGAAAAGAAACGCAGTTAATCGATTACTGCCAAATTGATTAATCACGATTAATCGATTTGACAGCACTAATATATATACACAATATATTTACAAACTAATTACTATTAGTTTGTCGATTGCTGTCAAATCGATTAATCGCAATTAATCGACAGTAAACACACATATATATATTCTTATATATTCTTTTTTATCTCAAAGACAACCCTGACTTATACATAATCACACACATACACATGTAAGACACTGACAGAAATAAAAAATCACTTACGGGCCATTGTACACCTTGAAGGAGCGGATCTTTTGGAAATCCCTGTCCAGAATGTTCGGGCACTCCATCATAAACTCACAGCGCTTGCCCTGAAAGTTCTCCTCTTCCCACACTGTGATCCTCCACTGCCCCCTCTGCTCCATCTGCTCTCGCTGATTCATGATGGCCGCCTGTCTGCTCTCTCCAGCTACCGGCAACATTAAGGGATAAGGTTAACAATACAACACCACCTGCCCTCACCTGACAGATCACAAGCACTTCTATCAACAACATTAAGGCCTAACCTATGACCTCAGGCCATTACTGTTAGCATCTAGTTGTCAAAAGCAATAATGTGCGATCTTGTTTCAGGTCACTTTAGAATAAACACTTTTTGTTCTATTAGGCCATTCGGTGAAGCTGCGTCAAGAGAAAGGTGCCTATATCAGACATGATATTCACAAACTGATGCCTATCTGCACTAAAAGTTTGAAGTCATAGATAATAGGGGCCTCATGAATCCGGCGATGGCTGAAATGTCTCAATTCCAACATTGCTTTGAAAATTCATTTAGCAACCACCAGAAATGGGTGACTTTTCAGTCCATGGAAAGATTTACAAAGGCCTCTATTCCCCATCATTCATGATGATCCATTATGATTGTGTCCAGTCAGAACGATTGAGCATCAGTTTATCCATTTTCACAGTTAAATCCGCTTTCATGAAGCTTGTTATGTTGTTGATTTTGGCAGCATGACTGCGACCCATACTCACATGCTGTTGTGGGAGAGATTTGGCGTAATAAACGTTGGGGCTCGGTCCAATGCGGGGTGTTTATATAGCCGCTGTCACTGCAGTTACTGCAGAATTTGCAGTGGGACTGCTAGCTCAGCAACATGTGTCAAAAGAGCTTAAGTCCTGTTATTGTCTAACGGGGAGCTTCAATTTCTGACTCATCAAAAAAACAAGGCCCATCCATACAGTTTAACCTTATTGTAGAGTCCCCTTAAAGAGATAGTTTAGAGGAAAATTAAAATTCTCTCATCATTTACATCTTTTACTGCTCGTTTAAGACTTGAAAAAGCACACCCAGCGATCATGATGGTAATCCATACGACCCCAATGGATGAATCAATGGTGTGAAACAATAGGTGTCTATGTATTTTTACTTTTTTAACTACTGTCATACAAGCCTTCATGAGACCTTCATAAGTGTGTTCTGAAGCTCGCAAAAAATGTGTTGCTGTGTGTAGTTTTTCAGTCGTCGACCGAGCATCACCCAATTACTTTCATTATATGGACTCACAAAGATACCTTTTTCCAAAAATCATTGTTTGTGTTTATCTAAAACAAAGAAAGTGATAGGCCTATATCAGGTATGGCATCAGGCTGAGTAAATGATGAGAGCATTTTTTATTTTTGGGTGATCTATCCCTTTAAGAAATGGTAAAATTTCCATTTATTTTTCCATTTTGCTTCTTGTCATTTGCTGTTGCGTTTAGGTAAAGATATCAACCAAGCAGACATCAAGCTAAAATACATTTACTACTGTATCACTGGCAACTTGTTTGAATGCTGTTGTTTATTACCGTTGAACATCAATCCATGATGTGGTCTCCTCTCAGAGTTTCAGGAACATGATGCACTATTGTGAGAGTCCAAACAAAAGGTATTGTTGGTCTATGGCCCTCATCTTTTATGGTGGTACAGCCATTATGCCACCTACAGATGAACCCTGCGTTTCTTTTTTCTTCAAGCACATTCTAGCATAGTGAAACATTACATAATATGAACTTGCTAAACGCTCTTGTTAAAAACAAGCTTGACAAGCACTTAAAAATATCTGTTCTGAGAGAGCACAGGAATTCACTCTAAATTGAGAAAGCAAAGCATAAAATGTTTAATATTCTTTGTATTGTTTATCAGTTTATATAATGCGTCGAATTATGTTACTGTTTAGCATAGCACCATTTGTATTCTGCTATTATTTATACGTCTTTTATATGTGTTTCTTTAACTTCTGGGTTTTTTATATAAACTTTTATATCACAATAAAAGTGTCTTGGAAACTTTTGAAATGTCTTTTGTATATAGGTTTTGTTTTATATTTATCTCAGACCTAGACATTCAGTCATATGAAAATCTAAAGAGAAAACTTTGTGATATTTTGTGTGAAAATGATTTATATCAAATACAGCTGTCCCACCACAGTACAACAATGACCATTCTATCATTTTTATTATTATTTTCAAAAATTATACTGTACTTGGTTGCCAAGAAGACAACACTCTCAATAAAATCCATGCTTGAGATGAAATATGAGATGTGATGTGTAAAGAAAAAAAACAAGGTTAATATCTTGTTAGCAGAACATGTTTAATGTGTGTCATTTCCAAACGTGACAATTATTTAACTGTGTTTAGGTTACATAAAATGAGCCATTTTGTCCCCCAAAAAAATTAACTACAACTATCACTACCATTTTTTTTGATAACAAAATGCTATTGGTGTAAATTTACTTTGTAACAAATACAAATAATAATACTAATAAAAATGACATTATTAATAACACAATTTTGAGTTTTCTTCTGTAATGTATATATTGGCCATTGTTATGACATAACAGTAATTCAGTACACTGGCTGCAGGACCAAAAGTGGCTATAGTTGAAGAAACTATTCATTATTACATGTATATATATATACACTCACCTAAAGGATTATTCAATCAATCAATCAATCAACTTTATTTATATAGCGCTTTTACAATGACGATTGTTTCAAAGCAGCTTCACAGTGTTAAACAGGACAACATTGCAACAAAATTTGATTTGGCTAGTTTAATTTGGATAGTTTATAGAATTATATATGACCAAATTAATAAATTCTATTTGTATATTTAGTTGAGTAACTTGGATCATAATTTGAGTGTCCCCAACTGAGCAAGCCAAGCCAAAGGCGACAGTGGCAAGGAACCAAAACTTCATCAGGGCATGATGGAGAAAAATAAACCTTGGGAGAAACCAGACTCAGTCGGGGTGCCAGTTCTCCTCTGGCCTATTATTAACAGTGTATAATTATTACTCTGGCAACCTTGCAGGTCTTAAATCATATTAGATAGGAATATTCGAAATTTTGGGTATGGCCTTGCGAGGCGGGCTCATTTAGGATGGCGCGTCGATTACACAAGAATATGAATACTTGAAAGATCGGAGTTATTGCGCTGGAGACGGGTTAATTGAGGATCACGTTCCGGTGAGGCGAATTCAGAGGAGACACTAATGGACACGGTCTCAGCAGACACTCCAGGATGAGCTGGTCATGTCCAGATGCAGGTCCACCATCCGATCCGGACACGGCCTGGATCCGGCCGACTGCAGTAAACCTCGGGATAAACAGAGAGACTAACATTAGTGTGGATGCCACTTTTTATGATGTAACGAGTACATCAGGTGTTATGGGAAGTGTTCCCGGTTCCGGCTGACCTAGTTAATGCAGCCTAATAATCAGTCATTTGATTTGAATAAAGAAAGTTAAAAATGTTCTATGTGTATGCCATAGTAAAGAGATGTGTTTTTAGTCTAGATTTAAACTGACAGAGTGTGTCTGCTTCCCGAACAATGCTAGGAAGACTGTTCCAGAGTTTAGGTGCTAAATAGGAAAGGATCGACCGCCTGCAGTTGATTTAGATATTCTAGGTATTTTCAACTGGCCAGAGTTTAGAGACCGCAATTGACGTGATGGAGTATATTGCGTTAAGAGCTCGCTTAAGTACTGGGAGCTAAACCATTTATTGCTTTATAAGTAATAAGCAAGATTTTAAAATTTATGCGATGTTTAATAGGGAGCCAGTGCAGTGTTGACAGAACTGGACTAATATGATCGTACTTCCTGGTTCTAGTAAGAACTCGAGCTGCTGCGTTTTGGACCAGCTGGAGTTTATTTATTAAGCGAGCAGGGCAACCACCCAGTAGAGCATTACAATAATCTAGCCTTGAGCTCATGAACGCATGTACTAGTTGTTCAGCATTTTGCATTGAAAGCATGTGACGTAATTTAGATATATTTTTAAGATGGTAGAATGCAGTTTTACAGATGCTAGAAACGTGGCTTTCAAATGAAAGATTGGTATCAAAGAGCACACCCAGGTTCCTCACTGACGACGAGGACTTGACAGAGCAGCCATCGAGGGTTAGACAGTATTCTAGGGCACTCTTTGTGGAGCTTTTCTGTCCAATAATTAAAAATTCAGTTTTATCTGAATTAAGTTGCAGGAAATTACTATTCATCCAATTTTTAATATCAGCTATGCATTCCGTTAATCTTGTGAATTGGTAAGTTTCGTCAGGGTGTGAAGAAATATAGAGCTGAGTATCATCAGCATAACAATGAAAACTAACGCCATGCTTCCTAATGATATCTCCCAGTGGTAGCATATACAGGGTGAAAAGCAACGGTCCTAACACTGAGCCTTGCGGTACTCCATACTGAACTTGTGATCGGTGTGACATCTCTTCATTTACTGCTACAAACTGATAACGGTCAGATAAGTAAGATTTAAACCATGCCAATGCAGTTCCACTAATGCCAACAAAATTTCGAGTCTATTCAAAAGAATATTGTGATCGATAGTATCGAATGCAGCGCTAAGATCGAGTAACACTAATAGAGAGATACAACCACGATCAGATGATAAGAGTAAATCATTTGTAACTCTAATTAGAGCAGTCTCAGTACTATGATACGGTCTAAATCCTGACTGGAAATCCTCACATATACAATTTCTTTCTAAAAGGAACATAATTGTGAAGACACTGCCTTTTCTAATATTTTTGATAGAAACGGTAGATTCGAGATTGGTCTGTAATTGACTAATTCTTTAGGATCAAGTTGCGGTTTTTAATAAGTGGTTTAATTACAGCCAACTTAAAAGTTTTTGGAACATATCCTAATGTCAAGGATGAATTAATAATATTAAGCAGAGGATCTATGACCTCTGGAAGCATCTCTTTTAATAGCCTAGTCGGTATAGGGTCAAGCATACATGTTGTTGATTTTGATGATTTGACAAGTTTAGCCAATTCTTCTCCTCCTATAGCAGTGAATGAGTGTAATTTTTCCTCAGTGAGACTACAATGTTCTGTCTGAAGTGATACTGTAGTAGCGGCTGCATGGTTATAATTTTATTCCTAATGTTATCAATCTTACTAGTAAAGAAGTTCATAAAGTCATTACTGCTGTGTTGTTTACAAACGTCAGAAGTTGAAGCTTTATCCTTTGTTAATTTAGCCACTGTATCGAATAAATACCTAGGGTTGTGTTTGTTTTCTTCTAAAAGAGTTGAGAAATAAGCAGATCTAGCAATTTTATGGCCTTTCTGTATGCAATCATGCTCTCTTTCCACAAATTGCGAAAAACCTCCAGTTTTGTTTTCTTCCAGCTGCGCTCCATTTTTCTGGCTGCTGTTTTAAGGGCCCGAGTGTGCTCGTTGTACCACGGCGTTGGATTATTTGCTTTAATCTTCTTTAAGCGCCGAGGAGCAACTATGTCTAAAGTGCTAGTAAAGAGAGAGTCAGTAGTTTCTGTTGCAACATCAAGTTCCTCTTGGCTATCTGTAATTCTGAGGAGATGGAACTGATGAGGAAGATTATGTATAAAGCAATCTTTAGTCGCAGCGTTATAGTCCTGCCATATTTGAAGAGGGGATGGCTTTGCAGCCTTAGCTATATTAAGTATACATGATATTAGGTAATGATCTGAGATGTCATCGCTCTGCTGCAGGATTTTAATGGTATCAACATTTAGTCCATGTGACAGTATTAGATCTAAAGTATGATTAAGGCGATGAGTGGGTCCAGATACGTGTTGTCTAACTCCAATAGAGTTTATAATGTCTTTAAATGCCAATCCCAATGCGTCTTTTCATTGTCAACATGGATATTAAAATCACCAACAATTAGTACTTTATCTGCAGCCAGTACTAACTCTGATAGAAAACCAGCAAATTCTTTGATAAAGTCTGTATTGTGCCCTGGTGGCCTGTATACAGTAGCCAACACAAATGTCAAACGGGATTTATCATTTACACTACACAATGTTACATAAAGCACCAAAACTTCAAAGGAATTATATTTGAAACTAGACTTCTGAGTAATACTGAAGTTATCATTATAAATTACAGCAACACCTCCCCCTTTTCCTTTCAGACGCGGCTCGTGTTTATAACAATAATCTTGGGGAGTGGACTCATTTAAAGTAATGTAGTCGTCAGGTTTTAGCCAGGTTTCTGTCAAACACAGCACATCTAGGTTATGATCTATAATCATATCATTAACAATAAGCGTTTTTGGCGAAAGGGATCGAATATTCAGCAACCGAGATTTATCAATTGTTCATCCGTATTATATCTGTTGTTTATTTGTTGGACATCAATTAAATTTTTACTGTTGAATGGTTTTGATGGTTTTTGTATTTACTGATTCGGGGAACAGACACAGTCTCTATGTGATAATATCTAGGTGAAAGCGTCTCTATGTGCTGGGATTTAGCTGACTCTGGTGACGTGAGACAGCTAGCAGACGGTTGGTTTAGCCAGTTTGTCTGCTTCCTGACCTGGGCCCCAGTGAGTCAAGGTTTAGCTCTAAGACTATGTGCCAAATTACTAGAGAGAAGAGCAGCACCAGCCCGGGTAGGATGAATGCCGTCTATCTTCAACAGGTCGGGTCTGCCCCAAAAACTTTTCCAATTGTCTATGAACCCTATGTTATTTTGCGGACACCACTTAGACAACCAGCCATTGAGTGATGATAATCTGCTAACTATTTCATCACTCCTTTTAACAGGGAGGGGGCCAGATAAACAGACTGCCGGTGACATCGTACTTGCGAGTTTACACACCTCTTTAATGTTAATTTTGGTGATCTCCGACTGACGGTCGAACATCATTAGTGCCGACGTGAATAATAATCTTAGAGAATTTACGATTAGCTTTAGCCAGCACTTTTAAATTTGCTTTGATGTCAGGCGCTCTGGCTCCCGGTAAACATGTGACTATGGTGGCTGGTGTCTCTATTTTCACGTTCCGTGTGATAGAATCGCCAATAACTAGGGCACTTTCAACAGGATCCTCAGTGGGTGCATCACTGAGTGGGGAGAACCTGTTTGATGTTCTAATCGGAACGGAAGAGTGGTTTTTAGATCCGCGACTATGCTGTCTCACAGTCACCCAATTGCCCTGCTGCGGGGCTCAGCCGAACCAAACAATGAGTGTTCACTAAGCTAGTCGCATCCAAAAGAGTATCTAAAGCTGTACCATTCTCACTACTCTCACATAAAGTCTGGATGCGTGTCTCTAAATCTGAAATCTTCTCCGTCAGCCTGATTAATTCCTTACATTTAACACATGTGAAGCCCTGTTCGCCAACGGAGATAGATATGCTAAACATGTAGCATGCAGTGCAAGTGACAATGACAGGAGAAGAAGACATGGCTTACCGTATTTGTTGATGAATCCAAAACTTACCACACAACTTACTCCACTTACTTTGTTTGATGGAGTCTATTTAATAATCCAACTCACCACAGTTGTCT
This sequence comes from Gobiocypris rarus, assembly GCA_023029165.1. Classification (NCBI taxonomy): domain Eukaryota; kingdom Metazoa; phylum Chordata; class Actinopteri; order Cypriniformes; family Gobionidae; genus Gobiocypris; species Gobiocypris rarus. The sequence goes on from CM040921.1 coordinate 11,874,218, forward strand.
AATGAACTCAGAAAACAGGAGACCGGGTGCCGGGATGGAAAGCTACCAGGCTAGCGAAAAGCTAACACGTGGTAGTGATTTAGATTAAAAGCTAGTGATGTCAAATTTAACTTGATAGGCTATATTAAACAATATATGGTGATGAGTAAGTTATTTTTAGCAGTATAGATAACAAAGAAAATATATCAAATAGAGATTCAAACGCAGCTATACAGAGCTACAAACACTGACATGCAGTAGCAGCAGTAGGTAGACTGGAGCAATCGATCAGGAGCCAAATTGAATTAGGAACACCTGTTCAATTTCTCATTAATGCAATTATCTAATCAACCAATCACATGACAGTTGCTTCAATGCATTTAGGGGTGTGGTCCTGGTCAAGACAATCTCCTGAACTCCAAACTAAATTTAGAATGGGAAAGAAAGGTGATTTAAGCAATTTTGAGCGTGACGTGGTTGTTGGTGCCAGCCGGGCCGGTTTGAGTATTTCACAATCTGCTCAGTTACTGGGATTTTCACGCACAACCATTTGGTTTACAAAGAATGGTGTGAAAAGGGAAAAACATCCAGTATGCAGCAGTCCTGTGGTCGAAAATGCCTTGTTGATGCTAGAGGTCAGAGGAGAATGGGCCGACTGATTCAAGCTGATAGAAGAGCAACTTTGAAATAACCACTCGTTACAACCGAGGTATGCAGCAAAGCATTTGTGAAGCCACAACCTTGAGGCGGATGGGCTACAACAGCAGAAGACCCCACCGGGTACCACTCATCTCCACTACAAATAGGAAAAAGAGGCTACAATTTGCACAAGCTCACCAAAATTGGACAGTTGAAGACTGGAAAAATGTTGCCTGGTCTGATGAGTCATCGATTTCTGTTGAGACATTCAGATGGTAGAGTCATAATTTGGCGTAAACAGAAAAAGAACATGGATCCATCATGCCTTCACTGTAAAAAATTCCGGTCTCAATTGAAAATTTTCTAGTGACCGATCACATCTAAATTTTTCAGTTGGCCAAATTGAATTTCTTGAATTTTAATTGAATTAAATTGCATCAATTCACAGAAATTCAATTTGGCCAACTGAAAAATTTAGATGTGATCGCTTCACTAGAACATTTTCAATTGGAGACCGGAATTTTATTTTTACAGTGTTGTTACCACTGTGCAGGCTGGTGGTGGTGGTGTAATGATGTTTTCTTGGCACACTTTATGCCCCTTAGTGCCAATTTGGCATCGTTTAAATGCCACTGCCTACCGTTAGGTGAGTATATATATATATATATAGATATATATATATATAGGTGGTCAGACTTTTTGGCACCCCTGGTAAATATGATCAAAGATGGCTGTAATCAGTAGTGTTCAATAGTGTTTATCTCTTTGATCTTTCATAAAATAAATTCAATTATGTAAATCACATTATGAAATAAAAGTTTTTCTCCTAAATAAGTTGTCCACAATTATTGGCACACCTAGATTTTTTTATGAGCAAAATATCTCTAAAGTATATTCCCATTAATATATAAATGTTTTAGCACACCAGGGTGACTAGGAACGTGAAATTGTCCAGCTATATATGACGTCTTGTTTCACAGGAGTATAAATATGAGGAAACACAAAGGCCAAATTCCCTTAATCATTCATCACAATGAGTAAAACCAAAGAATATAGTTCTGATGTGCAGCAAAAGATTGTTGAGCTTCACATACATGAAGATGGCTGCAGAAAAATAGCTAAAGCATTGAAAATCCCCATTTCCACCATCAGGGCAATAATTAAGAAGTTCCAATCAACTAAAGATGTTACGAATCTGCCTAGAAGAGGACGTGTGTCTAAACTGTCTTAATGCACGTCGAGGAGGAACATTTCATCAAACAACCCCTACATCACCACATGTTGTTTGGGAGTGATTCAAGAAAAATCCTTCTTGCTCATCCAGAAACAAAATCAAGCATACTGTCAGACACGACTGGAAATTCAAATGGGACCTGGTTCTGTGGTTAGATGAAACTATAAAAAGAGCTTTTTGGCAGCAAACCAATCAAATGGGTTTGGTGCAAACAGGGATAAAATGTACCCCATGTACACGGTTAAAAACACAGCTGGATCTTTAATGTTGTGCGCCTGTTGTTTTGCTGGAGGTCCTGGACATCATGTTCAGATACATGTTATCATGGATTCTAGCAAATACCAACAGATAAAAAAAATCTAAACCTGACAGCCTCTGCTAGAAATCTTATAATGGGCCGTGGTTGGATCTTCCATCAGAATAATGATCCAAAACAAACTTCTTTATCAACACACAAATGTGTCACTGAGCACAAAATGAAGCTTCTGCCATGGCCGTCCCAGTCCCCTGACCTGAACCCTATAGAAAATGAGTGGGGTGAACTGAAGAGCTGGGAATCTGAAGGATCTTGAGAGCTTCTGTATGGAGGAATGATCTGATCTCTTGTCAGGTGTTCTCCAAACTCATGAGGCATTATAGAAGACTCAGAGCTGTTATCTTGGAAAAAGAAGGTTGCAAAAAGTATTTAAAGTCCCTGTAAAGTCAAAATTAAACATGTGTTCTGAGTTTCTCACACCACAGATAAATGTGTTATTTACCAACTAGCCAAATTTGAATCATTAAAAAATCCGCTAAGTACATAAAATATCTTATCGAAATCACGCCCACTCGCGGGAGAGCGGCCGTAAACACACAAGACAACAACAACACTCAAGTACAGCTCACGAGTCACGACGGCACCAGATGTCGGCGGGACGGGAGGATGAAGGTCGGGGCGGGAGATAGTCGGTTCGGCCCCATTCTGCAGCGGATTATCAGTGAATCCCAGTCGTTGCCGATGAAAGTTTGTAAAACTATCTGGTGTAAAGACACCGCAGAGGCAGGTGTTGGTGGTCAGCACTCCATCAAGGTAGCTGTTCACAAAATTAATCCACCTCTTCTTGAGATCGTCTTTTTTTGTTTGTTTTGTAGGCTGTTTTGTAAGTTGTAGGCTGTAGTCTAATGGTACTGACAAAACTCGCAATCTAGCGGGTGAACTGATGCGAAATTGCGACTATGCTCTAGTTATGGGGGAGGGGCCACATGCCAAGCGGCTCCAGTGCATCATCGAGCCACTGTTTTAACCCCGCCCAAAAAATCCGGAACACAGCAATGGTGAAAAACTTCTTAACGGTCTAACTTCTGAATTCAGTACTACATAGTTCACAGTCTTTGTAATGTGTTTCAACAATACATTTCTAACATTTCTAATGTGTTTAGAAACAAATCTCAGAATTGCCTTTACAGGGACTTTAATAAAAGGGTGCTAATAATTATGGCAAACATGTTTTAATGTGATAATGTGATTTACCCCTCACTTTTTAAATTATTTTACTTCAATGAAAGATTAGGTTTTTGCAAACATTTTTAAATGAAAGATCAAAAGGATAAACAATGCAGATTTATTTGTACAACCATCTTTGATCATATTTACCAGGGTGTCAATAATTCTGACCACCATTGTACAAATCCAAAACCTATTTTGATGTATGAAAAAAGTTTGCCATGCATGTTAACAGAACGGGTATCATTTAAATTAGCAGGTTCTCCGCCACACAAGCTTACCACTATACCAAAAAAAAAGTAAAACGATTTATTGAATTATAATGACTAACCAGACACAGAGGGTTATAACACTACTATACTCAAAGTCTTATTACTGAACCAGTTAACATTGTGCAAAATGGGACTGTGTATATTTGTTTTTAGAAATGTTAGCATAGGCCTACCACATATACTGATTTGGTTAACACTTTACAATAAGGTTCATTACTTAACATTAGTTAACATGAACTAATAATGAACTGCACTTTTAAAGCATTTATTTATCTTTATTAACGTTAAATTCAACATTTACTAATGCATTATAAGTTGATGCACTGTGAACTAACATGAACAAATCATGGACAGCTGTATTTTTATCAACTAACGTTAAAAAAGATTAGCTAATGCTGAACAGAGGAGTTGTTAATGGTTAGTTCAGGTTAACTATGCATTAACTAATGTTAACTAATACAACCTTATTGTAAAGTATTACCCTGATATGTCACATTGTGATCATCAAAAATTTAAATGTATGGCTGCTCATAGATTATGTACTTATAGAAATAAGTGAAAGGTGTTTGTGTGCTTCTATTGGTGTGAGACAGAGGAGATGGCGAAGTCAGTCAAGGCCGCAGGCTAATCACATCTCTCCTTGCATCACTACGGCATTCATTTCACAGTAAAATTAGTCCATTTACATCACAGGCCAGCTTACTCTCTCACACACAGATAACCATTCAAAGTAGTCCAGTGAGTCAGCCAGGTCTTTATGAACCAGATTAAGATAGTTAGTACTCTGTAACAATGCGTGGTAAAATTATTATAAGTAGAGCATGAACTGTACATAAACACTCTCTTATTACCGTTGTTTTACCATGAGAATCATTCACTTCACCCAACAAGGCTGACACATGTAGCTTGAATGTATTATATGGAGCTCAGTGTTCCAGCAGGACCATCACCTGCTTCTCACTTCCCCAGTCATTCAGCCATTACACAGAACAAACAGGTAGTGTTTACACATCTGCCCCCACTCCTGCTGTCTGCGTGCTACACCCTATACCTGTGTGTGTGATGAATGTTTATTAGTGTGTATCTCATTCTGTGTGTGAACGAAAGGGTCAGATAGTATGCAAGCGCTGTGTGTGTGTGCCTCTTTCGTAAATCCATCTGTTCCATGGTAACACTCTTCGTCCCCTGTTCTTTCTGCATCTCTGTGAGATGGCATTAGCATCTCCTTGTTGTCAGGTAGGCTCTGGAAAACAAGAGCTGTCTGGATGACGCACATCTCCAGGGCTGTTAACCGGTCACCTGTCCTTGGAACTATACTCGGTGAAGTCTACAAACACCTTGAATATAATATCTTCCATACAGACACGCAGCACAACAGTTACACCAATTTCACTGCCAAATTTCTAATTTGCATTCATTTTAAAGATTCTATCTCTTATGTAAATGCTAAAGACAAAGAAGTTGCAGTATTGATACGTTTACTGGAATGGGAAAAATATATATATTTTTTTATATATATATAAAATATTAATGAAATTAAATGTATTCATTGTTTTTCTCTATGTACACGTGCAATTTTATAGCACTCTTTTCCTTCTCCAAAATGTAGTTTCTGTTTTATGTCTGTCGGTTTAGGATTTCCTCATAGATAGGTGACAAAACTAGTGCCTTTTTCTGCTGGTAGTACAAAGCTGAGGGCAAAAACCACCTGCCACATGTTCACTGCCACCATGGAAACTAATCCTGCTCTGTGTGTGAAAAACAGGCCCTGACAGCTCAGACTCAGACATCTGCAACACCAACAAATATGCTGTGACTCTCGCTCTGTCTGTGTGCGTCTAGTGTGTTTTTTGTTTGTTTGCTTGTGTGTGTTTCTGTCACAGTGTGGTTGTGTGTGTGTGTGTGTGTGTGTGTGTGTGTGTGTGTGTGTGTGTGTGTGTGTGTGTGTGTGGACTGGTAATCCCTACGGTATGGGGACAAAATGTCCCCACAAAGATGGCAATATCCAAATTTTTGTCCTTGTGGGGACATTTTTTTGGTCCCCATGAGGAAAACATCTTATAAATCACACTAAGTGATGTTTTTTGAAAAAGTAAAAATGCAGCATGTCTCCTGTGATGGGTAGGTTTAGGGGCAGGGGCAGTGTAGGGGGATAGAAAATACGGTTTGTACAGTATAAAATGCATTACGCCTATGGAATGTCCCCATAAAACATGGAAACACAACATGTGTGTGTGTGTGTGTGTGTGTGTGTGTGTGTGTGTGTGTGTGTGTGTGTGTGTGTGTGTGTGTGTGTGTGTGTGTGTGTGTGTGTGTGTGTGTGTGTGTGTGCGCGTGTGTGTGAACTAACACACACACACACACTTAACGTTAAAAAAAATGTTTTTCTTCAGAAATTAATACTTTTATTGCAGCAGGGATGCATTATCAAAAGTGGCAGACATTTATAATGACATTCATAAAGACACTTATAATGTTATAAGATTTCTATTTTTCAAAAGTTAGCAACATAACCCACTACATAAATAAAATATTCACCCAAAAAATGTCCCTCATGTCGTTCCAAACCCGTAAGACTTTTGTTCATCTCCGAAACACATACATCGATATTTTAAATGAAATCTGAGAGATTTCTGTCCCTTCTTTGACAAATCTGAAGAGACACGGTCGCTTTACATGATGAACAGATTTAATGTAGTCTTTTATTCACATATAAACATATATCAAAGCACATCAGATTTGGTAAATGGAAGCTCGAGCATGTTTGCTTGACATGCGAGAACCAATTAGGCTTGTTCTTGCACATCAAGCCTTTACGGTTGAGCATATGTTTATGTTTGCTGATGAATGTTTATATGTGAATAAAAGCCTAATTCAATCTGTTCATCATATAAAGCGATCGAGTCTCTTCAGAAAACTTGGGCTAAACCGCTCGATTCATATGGATTTTTTTTTATGATCTTTTTATAAACTTTTTGAAGCAACAAAGTGTTATTTGCGTGGACTGTCAATGGAGGGACAGAAAGCTCTCAGATTTCATTTTAAACATCGTCATCATATGTGTTCCTAATATGCACTTAAGTCCATTAACCGAATACCATTAAGGTAATATAATCTCAGTACTTTTTGATTACTTTTAGATTACTTTTTATACCTAACTTGTTAATCATATTGATTTGAATAGGAAAATCTTGTACCATATTGATATAAAAATTCAAAAATATTTTGCATTCTTTGTAATCAATAACATGAAATGTATAATATATTACTTTGAGTGAAGGTTTTACAGGGTTCGTGATTTTAATGAAAAGCTTTTAAGTAATTAAATCATTAAAAAAAATAATAATTAAAAATAAATGAGTATTTTACAGGTTATGATTAAGAGTATACGCAATATAATGCATAATATAATTTATTACAAGTATTTACACACACACACACACAAACACACAAATTCTTCTGAAATTAATAGTTTTATTGCAGCAGGGATGCGTTAAATTGATCAAAAGCGGCAGACATTCATAATGACATTCATAAAGACACTTATGTTACAAAATATTTCTATTTCAAATAGATGCTGTTCTGTTGAACTCTATATTTATCAAAGACTATTCCACAAAAATAGTGAGCAGTAAAATGTTTTCTAAGCACCAAATCAGCATATTAGAATGATTTCTGAAGGTTCATGTAACACTGAAGACAATGCAGTAATGGCTGATGAAATTCAGATTCAGAATTCAAATCGAGAAATGTTTTACAATGTTTAGAGGAGTATAGAGCTTACTGTATGTGTGTGTGCATGTTCATGTATGTATGTATGTATGTATGTAGGTGTGTTTAGGTTTGTTTGCCAAAGAGAGTCAATAAACATTTCGAACAAAAGACTCTTCCAAATTGCTTCGGGCATGTTGAATGTTGACCTCAATATTTCTCAGTTTAATTGCTGATATTGAAGATACTTCTATGACCAATCACAGGCTGTGAAGCAGCCTGAAGGCACTTGCATATTTCATTAGTGGTATTGTAATGGTCTTTGGCTGAAACACATGGCCCCTGGACTCTCTTTAGTTGCAGTAGCCTTCAGCATCATCACAACAGAACATGAAATTCTGATCTAATAACAGCCCTCAGATTTCACATCTGCTACAAACGACGGTTCTCTTTCAGCTAAACCGCTCATGTTTTATTAGTAGCGTAGTCTGAGCTTAGTAACAGATGTGAAATAAAACAATGTGCCTCACACTATAACAGTTCATATAATGCTGTATGGTAAATAAAGACAGATATATCAAGGGCGTGCTGTATGATGCACTGCTAACCTAACAACAGCCACAGATGTTGAATCATGGCTTTATGTGCGTGTTATCCAGAAGAGTTGGAGTAGTAATGGTAATTTATTTGAATGAATTTGACTTGAGAGATATGGAGGCCAGGGTGACTCAATGTGAGCCTGTGTGAAACAGCCAGGAGCAGATGGTCAGGCTGATGGAGGGAAGAGAGAGTCCAGGCTCCTCTAGTTAATGTTTTACCTGTTACCTATTAGTGCAGATTACCCATTACCCCTTCTGCACATCAAACTCTCCACTGACTTCTAGATTTCCATAGCAATCATATGCTTCCACAGTTACCAGGCTAGCGTACGTGTGATAACTCAACATACAAACACTGAAGAGTTAAGAACTTTATTTTGCCATTACATCACTGCATATGCGAGAAGCTCGCGCATTTAAAACCGGCACAGAAGAGAGGAAGTGGAGCGCTCAACAAACATTGTCGGATAACAGGTGGCATTGTAAATCATGACCATTTCAGAAGACAGATGATCAATTGTGGCTCTTTTTTTTTTCTTTCTTTTTTTAAAAAATCTCTCTCTCAGGTTTGGGTTGTGATTTTCCATTCAAAAACCATTCCAAACAAAAGAGCACAGCAGTAATTCTTGCCTCTAATCCAAAAAGGTCACAGGAGTTTGGCACCGAAGAAGTTCTGCACTTGCTTAACGCGAGCCGAACGAACAAAACTGTATCCACATGTATTGTGCGTGTGGCTCAACGTAGAGCAAGTGCAGTTTTATCCATCGAAGTTCTGGAGGCGCACTGTGAAGAACTCCAGAAAATACCATCAAAAACATTGAATCCAATAGATTTTCATTCCTCTCATTTTTTTCAGGCGTGTTCCCTGCCATTTACCTGCAAGTAAGAAAAGATAGATAAGTAAAACAGTTCAATTAAATCTGAGATTCTAGCATTACCATATTTATGTTAGCCTATATTTAATACACTGATATATTGTTACAATAATGTTTTTGTTTCCATTCATTTAGATTTCTACTAGACACAATTCCTACTTGAGTTTTAGTTTTGGCTAGGATTTCTTAGCAATAATTACATTTAACTGGTTAAAAATGCTATTCATTTTTCACTGCATAATGGTTAACACTTTAGTGTTACTAAAGTAGTACATTTGTTACAGTATTTATTCATCTTTGCTAATGTTAGTTAAAAATCCAGCTGTTTATTGTTTGTTCACATTAGTTTACAGTGTAACAAATATAACATTTGATTTTAATAATGTATTAGTACATTTTGAAATGAACAAAGATTAATAAGTAGACATATTGTTCATCTTAGTTAATGTGAACTAAAGTAGGCTAGTTAACTAATGGTAACTAAACCATAGTTATTTGTAAAGTGTTACTTTTAATTTTACCTCACTAAAAGTTGCAGGTTTTATTTATTTCTTGGTTTTTTTTTTTTTTACAATGCATGTTCCCTGCATTTTTCCCTAATGCATGTATCTATGGTTTGAGAAAATCCCTTTAAGTTTTTGTTTGTTTAGTTTGTTTTACCTGTCAGGCTCACCTCTGTAGTTTCATATCCATGTTGTTCTGATGGAGGGCCTCAGTCGACATGCTCGTTTCCGTACCTGCGGGTCCTGTGAATCAGCCTGGCCAGTGTCGGGTTTTTATAGTCGACAAAAAATCATGCCCCCTCTCCTTTCCCCGCAGCTGTAAAGGTGCTGATCTCTCCACGCACCTGTCGCACTTTAGACAGGTCTACTGTTGACCGAGGGCGGGGTGTGACGGTCCTGCTGAAGTGTAATTTGGGCCTCCAAGGCTTTAGATGCAAATTTCCTTTTACTGATCTAATATCTGATATTTTAAACGGGTTATCCGTGGTCGTAAGCGGTAAAACGTTTTTGAATCATTCAGTCAGACTAATTACAAATAAAATGACAAGGAAGGGCTTGCTCTGTCTCTCGCAGGGCGGGTTTGATTTGCACAAAATTTACATGACACTTGCAAATGTCTCTTTTTTCCTGATTCAGATCAGACGCTGAAAAAAATTGTTACCCGAATGACGTCACCTACTTCTTTTTATAGCTATGTGCAGCGAAAGCTCAAAACGGAATAGCAGAAGTGTCTGAAAGCTCTGTTTCACTTCTGAGTATATTATTAGGCTACATCAAATGTGAGTTATTGTCGATTAGGCATATCACACAAACAATTGAAGTTTACCTCCATAAATAGGCCCTACGTACCTCTTCGAACTTAGATATATGTGTAGGCTAACATTCAAACCATGCATTTATTTTCTAGCTTCAATGATAGTTTCTGCTCGGTGATTGTAGAAAGAATATTGCGCCATCACGTGGTGAATGATGGAAATTACGTGTATTTCTGTGTGTACATGTGACAACCTGAAATAAAAGGAAAACATTCTAGGATCATTCGATTGTATATATATATATATATATATATATATATATATATATATATATATATATATATATATATATATATATATATATATATATATATATATATATAGGATATATATATATATATAATAAAAATAAACATTGTTTATTGATGTCAATTACGCCTACTTATATAGCCTACACTAGCTTTCAAAAGTTTGGGATCAGTATTATTTTTTTTTTTTTTACTCAACAAGGCTACATTTATTTGACCCAAAATACAGTAAAATGTAATATTGTTAAATATAATTACAATTTAAAATAACTGTTTCTTTGATGAATTGAAAGTTCAAAAGAACAGCATATAGGCTACATCTGAAATATAAATCTTTTGTAACATTATAAACGTCTTTACTGACACTTTTGATCAATTTAATGCACCCTTGCTGAATAAACCTTTGAACTGTAGGCTAGTGTGTAGGAAAGCTTTCTATTACCGATCCAAAACTCTGTGTGTGTGTGTGTGTGTGCGTGCGTGCGTGCGTGTGTGTGTGTGTGTGTGTGTGTGTGTGTGTGTGTGTGTTTAGGGGTACAGTGTACAGGGTACAGGTGAGTGGATTTTGAATACACTCATTGTTTGTGACATTAGGCTATTAAATTCACAGTAGGCTACATTAAATGTTCCTGAAAATTCTCTAATCATTTAGCCTACTCACCCTCATGTCGTCCCTGTTTATGACTTCCTTTATTCTGTGGAACACAAACTGAGATTTTTAAAAAAATCCATCTCTCTGAGTCAACATAATGCAAGTCATTATAAACTGACGCTTAAAAAAAAACAAGCAAAATAAACACGACTAATCCATATAGGCTAGGCAACGCAAGCCAAGTTTATTTATATAGCACATTTCATACACAATGGCAATTCAAGTGCTTTATATACGAAATAAGAATACCATGTGTAAGACTTAAAAATAAAAACAAGGATAATTAAAACAGTTGTAAAGCACTATTCACTTTAATGGCTTTTTTTTCATACAATGAAAGTGAATAAAGGCTGCCATAAAGCCTAACATCTTTTTTTGTTCCAATTTTGGGTGAACTAATCTTTTCTGCATCTTCCCCGTGTCTCTTTAGTTTACCCCATCACTTACATGCTAAACCTTTTATCCACCAGGTGGCAGCAACGCTTTTGTTCTTTATTCGTCAAATTGCTAACATAATTTTCCTTCTTCTGTTGGATTGTTGGACTGGAATATTTAAGTAATTAATGTGAGAATATAAATAGCCTAAACAATGACATATATTTGATAATGTGTAATGAATTAATAGCCTATGTGGTGCTTCAATTCACAGTAGGCTAAATGTTCCATAATCTGTACATGTTTTGCAATGTATAAAAGTATTGATTTGTAGTTTTGCATTTATCTTGAATCGAAGCAGTTTATTACGGAGAAGAAGCGAACAGTTTGTTATGAGACAGCCGAACGTTTTATTACAGACACGGATTACCCAAAGACGAAATGGATTGGTTTTTATCAGATTTCCCCCCGATATAGTATCAAGAGTAGCTTTAGAGATTCCCATTAATCGAAATGAATCCCAGGGATTTGCATCTGTGTTCATTCAAATTCACGATCATCCGCTAGTAGCACTCGCGTGCCCTACATCTTTCCCTGACCCCGCCTGCTCTGGCCAATACGGTCCGCCCCAGACTCAGTGTAGGTAACAACACTATTTATGTCTGTTTCGGCATCTTTTTGATCAGTGACTGTCATCCCACTGAAGTCACGCCACATCATGGTATAAATATTGCGCTTTATCAGTCTTAGAGGACTTGTTCACAAATGCAAAGCAATAATCGGTGCGTGGACTAATTGGCAGCACCCACGTCCAACGAGAAGCCAACCGGGAGTCGAGAGAACCTTGGGAACATCTCCGGAGCTCTTTGTAAGAACAGACAAGTGCTTTATATTCCCGATTGAGCTCAAGTGTGCGGGGCTTGATCGATAGGACTGGAATGTGGCTCTTTCGCCGGAGATTAGACTGTCGGGCGAGCGAAGCCAAAGCACGGGACCGGGATCTGGAAGAAGCAGGATGCTGAACCGCGATCAGGGTGAGTGCATATGGCCACGTCTGGACGCGTTGTTCAGACTAACACGGGAATGCCAATCGCTGGTTTGGTTTGAGCATTCTGGCACTGTCGTTCATGCAACAGACGCTCGTGTCACTGTAAATGTCTGTACACCAGTTAGAGGGATTTGCTTGCGTGTTGTTATGCGATCATATCAAGAAAATGATGTCGTGGCCTACTTCACTCGCGATGTCTCATCTGCACCCAGTCCAAATGAGTTTATGCATGAGATTTACAAGATCACATGTTATGCCACTGTTTTAGTTTAACGCAACCCTGTCCGAGCGTATAGATTGTTCATGTGTTTCTACCTGCGGGTGAAGTGATTATGACTTCTGTTTACATGCAGCAGTTGACGTGCCAGACGAGACACGACTTGCCACACAAACACACACAGACAAACTTGAATGCGACAGCCTCATGAACTTAGGCTTGCTTTTTGTTATTGTGTGTTGGCTTGTATTTCATGTGAGTGTTAGTTTTCTTGACTTGTACAAGAGAATGTACAATGTAGTTTAAGTAATTAGAGATATGCATGTCATACAATACCAGTGACATGATATCTAAGGCAACTAAGAACTGTTTTTATTAAAGGCATCTACTCCACCCAAAAATGAAAATTCTCGAATTATATCCTACTCACCCTCATGTCGTCCCTGTTGTATATGACTTTCTTTATTCTGTGGAACACAAACTGAGATTTGCAGAAAAATAATCCATCTCTCTCTGAGTCCACATATTGCATGTCCTTAAAATTTGACACTTAAAAAAGCAAGCAAAATGAACATGACCAATACATATTAGTCCACAGTTGATGAATCATTGTCTTCTGATGCAACATACTAATATTTTTTTTAATGTTTTAAACTACAAACTAATGTTGTAGTCAAGAAGACCACCTAATCCGAAATCAAGACCAGTGTGTGTTGAGACCAAGACTTTGAGGGGATGAAACCAAGACAAGACCAGCACTCTTTAAATTCATAAATCGCACATTACCAATTGATAAATTACTTATTTTTAATCAATAAATATATTTAGACACTATATAGAGCTGTTACCATTCAAATGAAATCATTAACAACAAAATTCATCTTTGCACCGCAGAGGTGGTGCAGAAGATGTGAAAGCGGCTCTCTTGCTCTTGTGATATTGCTTAATTATATCATGTTATAATATAAAAATCCAGATCTCATACAGGTACTTTTTTGCATCAACATCTTGAATTTTGTGAGCATTTGTATTCATTTTGGTGACATTTTTGACAATCCCTCATTACCGGCACAATTAATAAATCAAATAAGTTATTGATTTGCATCAGAAGCAGCAAGTTTTACATTCAATCACATTAATGATGTTAATAAATAAATCAGACAATGGCCTGGCAATTTAGTGATGTCCCAGCAGTTGGGGTCTTGACCGGTCTTGAAACAGAATCCAGAGTCCTCTAAGTCTGAGAACGAGACAAGACCGAGTACAAATGTGGTCGAGACAAGACCAAGACCTTTAAAAAAATGGTCTTATAACTGGTCTCGATTACTACAACACAACTACAAACCATCACTTTTGGCCAATGCCAATTCAGCGTGTTGTGCAACTTGTGCGAGAAGTGATGCGGAATTATATGTATTATATGGCCTCACAGAGATGGATTATTTTTGTAAAAAATCTCCAGTTGTGTTCCACAGAAGAAAGTCATACACATCTGGGATGGCATGAGGATGATTTTTGCGTGGGGTATCCCTCCAAAGAACCAGGAAAATAATTGTTTTTGCAATTTTCACGGCGTTTGCTTTGTTGATGGTCTGTGTAAAAGTACTCTAGTAAAGTTTCCTGCCTTAACATTAAATATTAATTCAACACCACCACAACTACATAATTGCCTAGAGTTTAAAATATAGTGTGAAGAGTGTAGTCTGATTCCCAAACGCATTCTTCTTATGAACCATGTTCTTTTTAGTGAACCAAAAACAAAGGAGCACAAGCAGTGTAATCCGATTCCAGAACAAATGACTGTGAGAACCACTGTCACATTCCTTCTTTCTTTCTTTGGTATCACTTTTACAAACAGTGCTTTTCTTAAAGATGGGCCAGTGATATTGATCAGTGTCTTGTATAATGGCTTCTCCCATATCCTCGTCATATCCAAAGAATGTGATCTTAGGTACGCCACTGCTGTCATATCCTGATATGTCATGTTCACAAGTTTCTTTGCTTCATCTTATCATCATGTCCTCTTTAGTTTCTTGGTCTGACTCTGATCCCATCAGAGTTCCCACGCATTGTGGACTTTGTTGGTGCACGCTATGAAAAATGTACATGCATACCATAACAAATCTTTTTCATTGACAGAAATGCTCATACACTGTCTTTTTAACCCTCTGTTGGGGGCCATTTATGGGCCAACATGTTTGACCATGCACTCGAAACCTCTACTGTCTCGAGTATAAAATGTAAGTTTAACTTTTTAAAGACATGTGTCTGGGCTAGACCTTGCATTTTCTTTCCTTCACTGACATGCGTCTTGTGTTTTCAACCACAAAAACACATGCTGTGTAAATGGCCCCTTACAGACTTACTCCCTTGCAGATTGCTTCAAGGAGTTGGTGACTGTCAGCACGTGCACTGCCAGTTTTATTTGTGTGATGTTGTCATTTGGCCTTTATCCTGTTCGGACGTTCCCTAGAAACATTTGGTATTGGCACATGTAACCCATCGATTGCAGTGGTACAGTAAAGCAGCAGTGGCACAGCACAAATTACACCCCCAGGGGAGTCCCCATCATTTGTCCTACATGTCAGCACACACATCGAATCAATGTTAACTCATCGTGGCTGGAGACCTATTCCTGTTAAGACAGAGCTATCATGCGACACCAACAGATTTGAGTAGTTTGTATGAAAGCTTGTGATCGCTATGGTTAGGTTACAATACGGATTATGCCTTGGTCTGCTGTCAGGTGTTAGTATAATTAATGTTGATGAATTATTGATTTGGATTGTCAATATGAACACCAGATTAGGGATCACAATCAAGCGCGGTAGCATCAATACACACGTGTCGTTTCAATCAGTGCAATGGCGTTTTAAGTCACGGTCACATTTGCTGGCAAATTTTTGCCATTGAGTCATTCTTTGAATCCACACAACTGTGAATTTCGTGGGATGGTGAAAGATTTCCCCTCACACATTTCACAGGTCACGCGGTGGTGATTGGTCCTTTGACGCGTTGATGAACAGAAAGCTGCGTAGTTTGAAAGTGACTTTTTTGTGAGCTATGCTTCTTAGATCATTACACTATTGGCAATAGACAATGGACCTTTTTTCACCTTTCCGTGACCGTACCTTTAGTCTTAATTTTTACATGAACCATTACTTTTTTAAAGCATTTAACCTAAACATATGTTGCCCTTGTAACGGATGTTTGGACCGTCATAATTTGATGCATATTGTTGATCTAAACTGCAGATATTGATGTGGTTTAGCTCTGTTTACGCTGGCTCAACTTCCATGAACACAGAAACAGAGCAAGATTTTCCCCCGGATGCACTGTATGATGAACAGACCGTTCATTGTCCTGCAGGCCTCTAGCTGGTTGGTCAAATCTTTCGTCTTTTCGTCCTCACTTGTGTGCGCCACATGGGGATCCTTTTGTTCCAAGTCCAAATGACCAAAGACTTGCCTTCTTTTGATGTCCACCAACTCTGGCAGATATATGACTCACAGACCTTTTATGAAGAAAGAGTTCAGTTAAATATGAGCAAAACAAAGTCAGTGCAAATGGAAAACGAACTCAGCGCTTTGTTTTGAGAAATCCCGGTCAGCCTGTATGTTTATCCTCATGTTGTGTAACGGCTGTATTGGTTACAGAACCGATTATGTGGTAATTTCTTCATATTGAGTGAAATGGTGTGTGCAGTTAAGTCGCAGGTGGTTAGGTGGAGGCATTCCTTAAACCTTGAACACAATAGAAGTGACCTGGAAAGACTGAGAGGTGCTATGGGGTTGCCGCTAAAGAAAAGACAAAGGCGTACAGAGAGGGTGGAGGGGGGTGAGGTCATAATACTATTAATCCACTCAACACAAGCCACATGTACTGCAGAATCTTATTAAATACCAAAATGCACAAGCACACTTGTTGAGCTAGCAGTAGCATCACACTTGCATTGTCAACATTGTGTTATGAAATGTTGATGCCAGTAGCCAAACAGTTGATGGACCCCAAGACTTCCATAGTATGGGAAAAAAATACAATGTATTCGGGTCCCACCAACTGTTTGGTTATCGATATTCTTCAAAATATCTTCTTTTGCACACACCTCTAGTAGAAATTTGTCAACCAGTAGAGATTTTGGACTGCGTTACTGTGCTACGCAGTCACGAAAGCTTATCGTTTGTATGCGTTTTTAAGCATTATGGTTTAAAAACAGATTATTTTAAACCATTGAAGTCCAATGAGCAGTGAAGGACAGCTCATTCAGTATTTGCATGTGCTGTGTCAAAGTGACCTTGTATTTACAAGTAAACTCAGTAATTTATGACTTAAGTGAACTAAACTGTTGAGGGAAAATAAAGCAATTTATTACTCACCTTCACGCCGTTCCAGACCCGTAAGACCTCTGTTTATCTTTGGAATGCAAATAAAGATATCTTTGTTGAAATCCGATGGCTCAGGAAGGCCTCCATTGGCAGCAATGACATTTACACTCTCAAGACCATAAAAGGTACTAAAGATGTTGTTAAAAAGTCCATCTCACTACAGTGGTTCTACAATCATTTTATGAAGCGACGAGTATAGATAATAGACTATAGAGTATAGATAAATTTTTTTCAAAACACTGCTTCATGAAGCTTTAGAGCGTTATGAATCAGCATATCGAATCATGATTTGGATCGTGTGTAAACCGACAAACTGCTGACATCACGTGAGTTTGGCGATCCAAATCGTTGATTCATAATGCTACGAAGCTTCAGGAAGCAGTGTTTTGAAATCGGTCATCACAATATAAGTGTATATAAATAATATATTGTGTTCCAAAGATGAACGGTCTTACGGGTCTGGAACAGCATGAGGGTGAGTAATAAATAACATTATTTTCATTTTCGGGTGAACTAACCCTTTAATAAGAATAAATGTATATTTAATATACAAATGTAACTTTTAAGTTTGATTACTTTATACATTTTATGTAGTATTTCTTATTTCTAGTGTCATTTTTTTTCAGGTTGGTCTATTTCATTTGTGTCTTTGTTCTATTGCAGTCGGTTTTCTTTGCTCTTTCTTTATCTCTGTTTATTTGTCTTCCGTTAGCTGGAGAGGTTTTTTTTAGGCTAGTATTAGTTTTTTGAATGATATTGACATTTTTGTTGATATCATCATAACCTAATTTAAAGGTTTTTAGAAATAGGGCTTATTCAACAGGCGAAGCACTGTTACTTGGGTGCAGAGATATCACGCAACACATGCACAACATACGCTGGTATGTTGACCGATGTTTGGGGATTTCATGTGTTGCGTGATATCTCTGCAGTAGCAGTGCTTCGCCTGTGCTTCCCCATAATATAGTCAGAAGTTAATATCTGCCTAGGAAATTGCCTAGTCTTAATCTGCATAGCTATTTGTATTCGTTGTGAATACGCAGGCCACAAGAAGTAATTAGGTGTTTTTCTTTGTTTTTTTGATCACTTTTACTCGGGACATGCTAGCTGGAAACATAGGATTCCATTCATTATGCTAAGCTAGCAGCGACCCCGACAAACTAAAACAATGCACTGAGACAAAAATGCATTTTCCCACATATCTAAATGTAGGAAAGATGTTGAATAAGCCCTATTTCTAAAAACGGTGGAGTGTTCCAATTACTGGTTCAAAAATAACTATATTGTGAAATAAAATGTACTTGTATTGTGATTATAAGATTCAGATATTGGTCATATCGCCCACCCCTAATACACAATAATGCATTTCAGCCTGATTCAGAATTAATGAAACCTTAAATAAACTGAATGTGTTTATTTAATTATGTGGGGATCTGATGTCCTTGTGTATATTAGACTAGTAGCTTCCCCATCTAAGGCCTGTCATCACTGATCAAGTCTGTTTACTACAAAACTCTTCCCTTGCTGGCTATGATATTCAGTGGTCTGAGCAATGCCATAACTTATTTGTGTTGAGTTATAGTAGAATAGCCACAAAATCTTTTGTTTAGCTCTCTGTCAAAGCCAAGCAAGCATTGTATTGAAATCTGGTGTGGTAATCTGAGGTTGCCTGTTTCTTTCTCTTTTTTTCCATGTCAGGTATGTTTCCTGTGCGTCAAATCTGTAACCTCACCCCGTTTGCCTTGAATAATCCGGTTTAATCCTTCTAGTATTGCCCCTGGACATTCATTTGATGATCAGATATAAATTTAACATCACTGACACTTGCTATGGACAAAGTAATCACCAGACTGGAACTAGACACATTTTTGTGCCTTGTTAACCATGCATCAGCACAAAGAAGATGCAGTTTTATTAACTGCATTTTTACTTTTCAGCTGATTCCAGTAAGCATTTGTTGTTTTTTTTCAACTGTAGTTGGTCTCACGTGACCGCCCCTGTGGGTACGATTACAGCTCTGACACCAGAGGAACCTTAAATTCAATCCAGAAGACACAAGGTTTCTAGAATGACAGATTGTTTTCATTACCACTGGTAGTTTGATGAGTGATTAGCGTGATGGACACTGTGAAAGGAAATAGGTACTGTAGGCCAGCCTATCTGCTTTTTCTTTTTTGAATATTTCTTTTTTGGGGGGGCTTTGAAGTTCATTTTGTTGTTTTTATGCAATATGTTTCCTGTAGACTAAGTCATGTGATGCCGAGAGTATGACCTCACTGGAGCCTTGTCCAGAGTTTGGCCATTTACAATTCTAGAACATGATGTTCATTTCCTTGTCATTCAGGGAAAAAAGTTATTTTTAATAAAATACCCGCACTGCCCACACTGTCGCTGAATCAGTTAGTACAGTTTACTGCAGAACAACTCTGTTGGTGTAAAATAAACAATTATGGAAATGTCGAAATTAAAGTTAAAGCTCCAATCTCCTCCTGTAGATCCCAAAAAAAGTATGTTGTTGATGCTGATCTCAGCTGTCAGTCATGATGTCACACCCCTGTTTTTATTGCATCAACTAAAACCAAACTTATAAAAAAAAACTTAAAAAACTAACTAAAATGACTGAAACCATCTTTGGAAAAAATGTATTTAAAGTAGGGGTGGGCGATATGTAAAAAATATCATATCACGATTTTTTCTGGGGATATCACGATTCACGATTTTTATCCCGATTCTTTTTCAAGTTGTTTTTTAAGACTATTTTGCCTGTGTGGTCTTGTGGAAAATATGTTGTTTCTAGACACGCACTGCACAACTTCCACTCATGAATAAAGTGAATCGTCAGACTGAGTTAACCCGCACCGGATCGTGGGCGGGGAGGTTGACGTAAGTGGGCGTGTCTCTACTTTTATTCACTTTTGTTATATACAAACTATTCAATCAACCATCACAATTCCATTTCTGATGATCTCCCCTGTGCTGTGGACTCTTCCTGTCACGTTAAACCCTCCCAGGTCTCTCTGCTTCAATCACAGGCTTTCTGAGGAGTCATTATACAGAGTTGGCGCATTACTCGCTCCGCCAGCTGTCAATCAAAGCGTGCATGGTTTTCGTTGGATAAAGGCAATCGATGCCTACCCAATGCCTTGCCAGCAAAGGTTTGATTGACGGACGTAGTAACCAACCACAAGGCATTATCTTACGTTGTGTTTGTAAGCATTATTGGTGAATATGCCTCTAGTCACAATCTCCATAGCAGCCAGGCGCCTGCCAGTCATATTGCGCAACACTGCAGTGGAGCACGCAGGCTCTATGACAGACTGTTTTTTACACTTTAAAAATTCTGTAAATAGTTCATTTAGTTTTTCAGTAACTGTAAATTAATCATAATCAGCAGTTTATTGCAGATTTATTTGAATAAAAAACTACTCTTTGCAATTACAAATGTTCTAAAATAAAAGGCCTTTTGGAAAGGACGCCTAGTCTTTTCTTGATATAAAAGCTTACAGAAGCTACATTTTTGAGAGAATCATCCTCAAATTTGAATCAAAACATGATCAGACATTCAGTTTTATATTATGCTTATTTTCAGGACCTGAGAGAGAGAGAGACGTGTCAATGAATGGGTGTAAAAGAGTACTGTAAAACAGTCTATTTCCTGCACACAA
The DNA here is from genome assembly GCA_023029165.1 of Gobiocypris rarus. Lineage (NCBI taxonomy): Eukaryota > Metazoa > Chordata > Actinopteri > Cypriniformes > Gobionidae > Gobiocypris > Gobiocypris rarus. The sequence goes on from CM040921.1 coordinate 11,894,918, forward strand.
CGTGGATACACTTTAACAGATAAACATGTCAGCTGTGTGGGCGCAAACTAACCTGTAACAATTCTCGTTTGTTAATTAATGGCGATATGGCGACTTCACATTATTTGTAGCACAACCATCCATAATCATAGTAAGATTTGTACTTAACTGTCAGCTTTAAAATTAGTTAATTTTAGTAAACAATTAACTGTCAGCTTTAAAATTAGTTAATTTTAGTAAACAATTAACTGTCAGCTTTAAAATTAGTTAATTTTAGTAAACAATTAACTTTCAGCTTTCAAATTCTGTCGGTTTTATCATGAAATACAATCAATACATTTTGTTTTGGCGCTTTTTCATGTTGCCTGACAGATCACTGCAAAAATCACTGTAAAAAATGCTGGGTAAAAAACAACCCAATTTTGGATCAAATATGGACTAACCCAGCAGTTGGGTTGTCTTAAGGCTTAAGCAAACATTTAATCCAACCGCAGGGTTAAAACAACCCAACTGCTGGGTTAGTCCATATTTGACTTAACATTGGGTTAAAACAACTCAGCATTTTTTACAGTGCAGCATTTGGAAAGAGCTTGTGTAAAACAGCTTAAGAACAATCATGTCAGATTGTCCACAGAAAAGCCATTCAATGCTCATAAACTCGTCAGTTAGAAAAATTACTATAGAAAGGGGCACTTTGATAAATATATGCACATAATCCAATATTTTAACCTGCTGTCTACATGAGAATGGAAGGAGCTAAAAATGAAATTCAACACCGCCCACATAATTGCATGTGACGAGCTGCATTTCACCAAATTGACCTCTCAGACGTTAATAATAAAGGAAAAATGAATTGGGTGTGTGCAAGATGTACTACAAAGTGTATAGGATGCATTAGGAGGAGGCCAAACTATGCTCATTGGTTAGGTGATGGATGAAAATGCAATAAAATGAAAAGGAGGGTAGATGTGACACCAAAAATTAAAACATGTTTATTCTTTTGTGGCACTGAAAAAAAAATTGGCACCTATTTTTTTTTTTTCTTATTGGAGCTCCTTAAATTATTATTTTTTTGCCCTGCTAATGTGTTTTTTTTTTACGTACACTTTGAAACCCTCTTGTTCCACTGTCGTAAAAAAGTTTTTAGTTTGGTCCTTTGGTCAGATCTCAGTCTGAAGAGTTGTGAAATGTTTCATCTGACTCCATTTTCTAGTTCTCTGCACAACCAGGCTGTGGGTTCCTTTCACCCTTCGTCAGCAGACACTGCAGGCGACACATGAACAGAATGAGCGGAGCATGACTGATCCATTATGAAGGAGTTATGCAAGAGAGGGTTCCTTTTTTTTTTCTCTCTCTCCCTGCACACCCGTTAACTATCCCTCTTATCAATTCTTCTATTCCTCACATTGTATTCCCCTCTCAGTCTCTTAAACTCTATTTAAAAATCACCACAGTCTTCTCTCTTTCAATCAATCTTATTTTTTCCTCCTTTTTTCCCCCGTCCTCTCTATTCTCTGCGCGGCTTTCTTCCGCTGGCAGTGTTCCAGGTTCACCCACCCACACACGCACACACATTCACTCACACTGATCTTTTCCGGAGTGGAATTCTGTAACTCCACGCTGGTTGTTTGGCAGTGTCCTAACCGCAATGGGATGAGAGAAAAACAGCCCCTGCAGGGTTTGGCTCAGACACCAGTCTATTTTAGTAGCAGCCTGTGCCAAAGAGCACCTTCTGATTCATGAAAATAGGAAAATCTGCTAGTAAAGGATTATCATTAGGATGGTGGTGTGCTGGGCGCTATCAGGACAATGTGTGAATGAGAGGGTGCTTCCATGTCTGTGCAAATATGATATAACATGTTTGTATGTGTGTTTTAAATTGGATAAGACAAAGAAAATGTGTAAATGTTTATGTAAGAGAAAGATAGAGTGGTGGGGTGTAGATTTTGGCACTTGTGGAGGATATGATTGAGGTTTACAGCTGGACAGACGCTTTTCTGACATTGTGCAACACACTAAGACTAGCACACAGTGCTGGAACAAAACAGAATACGAGTCAAGAAAGTATGCATTTCATGAGCAAAACTGGATAAAGAGTTGGCAGAGAAGAGAAACAATCTGGAGGCTGGATAAGATATGGAAAACAATGAGACAACACAATGATACACATTGATTTTGTAGCAGGGTGACGCATCAGGCTGGAACCCTGTGCTCCTATGAACATACACACTGTTCAACCCATCAGGCAAATTATTCAGGAACTGAATGCTTTCCAAACACGACACTGCCTAAAACACACACAATATCATCCGTAGCCAACGCATGCTCACGGTGCTGTAGGTGGGTTGCTTAATAGATGATTGGTGTTGGGTGTGGGTGACTAAGGGAGTCGTGAGAGAACGTAGCCCACAGACAAGATCCCGCTGTTGGGTAAGACGGGACAGCTTGTAGGGGGTGTAGCAGGTGGTGCCGGATCTGCTTCTGTGGTCAAATACCACTCACATAGTGCTACTCATTCAGTACATCATCAAACGCATACAAACAAATGACTGTGCCTGGAGTTATTCATGCATGAATCAGTCTGGAATCAGTTGCTCTTATATGTGTAAATATCAAGAACATTTTGATTCTCATTTCATGACCCCTTAAAAAAACTTTTATATTGATATCATGTTAATTCTACACAAGTGATAATATAGTAAATAATCCAGTGTCTGTAATTTACCTGGTTAACACTCTAATGTAGTAGTTGGTAATGTTGCACCTTAAAGGGTTACTTCTGCGATTTAGCATATGGCTTTGTATCAGTAGTTCTATATTCGAATGTACTCCCGGGTTTCTACTGATACAAAGCTATATGCTAAATCGCAGAAGTAACCCTTTAAGGTGCAACATTACCAACTACTACATTAGAGTGTTAACCAGGTAAATTACCGACACTCGGGAGGATTTTTTGGCAAGAGGCTAAAGACTACAGCCAGCAGTGGTTGCTATTTCCGCATGTTTTCAACATCGCATTCACAGCACTCGGCTCGGGCAGCTGCGGAGATTCATGTAAACGGAGCGGTGGAGAGCAAAGTGATTGAGTGTTTCAACTTTTCAAATGAATTCCTATGAAAGTTAAGCTTCCAAAGACATGAACTGAAAATGCACCAGACTAAACACACGCTGTGAATGTATGCGGCCGCGCTTACCTCAGCTCATGTGATGAATATAATCTGATTCCTGCTGCGTTTGTGCTGTGACACTCAATCTGCTCACTCACATTATATTGAACAGACTCTAACTGAACTGATTTTATGAAAATTAACACGGTGGGCAAGTAATCCAGTAATCCAGTAGCCGTGCCTAGAGTGGCCTCGTAGGGCAGAGAAGAAAGTGCATTCTGGAAGTTGTTGTCTTTCATCCCCATGAGACAAAAATACATTTTCTCTCTTTTCTCAGTCTAGAAGGCACCAAATTCAAAACTAATTTCACATTTCTACTACATTAATGGCCCAGTTTAAATACAAAGCTTAATGCTAAATCACTGAAGTAACCCTTTAATGTCAGTTGACACCAATCATAAAATGATGCAGGTGTAGATACTACTGCCGCACAAAATGTCGAATGTCAACTGTCAGAATTGTTTCACAATCAGAAAAGTTGTCTCGCGGGTGTGCAAGTTTTTTTGAATTCTGCAAAATAGATGGGGTGCAGGAAGTGCTTATCAACATCTCTCTACCTCCCTACACATTTTGTGTTGTTCAATGGCCAAATAAAGAGAAAACAACACAAACGAGCAGCGATGACAGGCCCAAGCCGGTAGCACCGCCACCCCGGTGGCTTCATGGCATCTGAGCATGACAGGCAATATGCATTTAAACAGATGAGTATTTTAAAAGCGCTCGAATATGCCACATTTACCACAGTAGCTGGTGCCACTATGACCACAAGGCACACCTATGATGTAATTTAAATATAGATTCCTTTTAATGTCATAGGATATAATCTTCTGGACATGTGTCGAGTTTCATGCAATTTGAAGCATGCTAAGAGTCTCAAAAACACAATTAAGTTAGTTTTCCTTGCCATTGTTCTATAGATTGGCCAGTCTTACAAAGATATAAACACTACGATCAGTTTAGGTGTGTAACCATTGTATATAGACATTAAATATCAATTCAAAATTAATGTAATTTGAAGCATTGTAAGAGTCTCAAAAACATTGAAATTACCATAACTGTACAGGTTGTGATTCTGAGGAGCAAGTTGGTCCAAATAAACTGACTGAGTACTGACCCATTTCACGAGCAAGCGTTTTGCAAATCCTGCGTTGAACTCTGTGATTTGAGAAGCAGTCGTCAGGAAAATGACGTGTTTGAGGGTGGGACAAGTTGTTCGCGGGCAGACAATGTACAACATAGACGGGCACAATGCAAATATAATTTTCTTAAGGTGGTTCGGAGTCAATTCTTTCTTTTGGGAGACAATAACTTTTGAACGTTTACATTCACAAACAGCTATATTACACACTGCATGAAAGGAAATTTCCAAAAAATTTCACGAATATGACCATGGTTCCCTGAGAAGGAAACCGTGACATTGTGTTTCGTTGCCATGCTTTGGGTATGCCTGTCCACTTCGTCTTCAAGCAAAATACGTTTTTATTTTTATTTTGGTCGCACGGGTAATGAGTGTCGTCATTGGCTGTCGCCGGCCAATGTTATTGCCGTGTTTAGACACATGCTTCAAACACTGGTCACTTTGGAGTCGTTCCCCAAAGCATCTAACATACAATATCTCATTCCCCTTCTCAGGGAAACATGGTTCCATTCGTAATCTGAGAGGTTTTCACAAGTTCCCTTTAAAAAATGTCTCTTCTGTGTTAGGTTAAAAGGCCAGAGCAGTTTAAAATGCTAGTTAAACCAGAGAATTTCTCAGGTAAGGAGGGGGTGGCAACATCTTAATAAATTGACTGATAAAACAATTGACAGATTAAGTGGTTCAGATGTGTTCCCACAAAAGCAGTTTTTTTTCAGCACACAAAGATGCATTTTCTTATTGACTTCCATTCAAAAAGAACAACCACTGATCTCCCTGTTGGACGTTACACATTGTTTGTGCTAACCTTGTAGGCTCCCCCTGAGAGAAGGATGCTGAAATAAAGACTGTACTGTATTTCAGTTTGTCAGACGAAATAAGAGAATGGAAGGGACAATGAACAAAATCCAGGGATTTAATCTCATTGAGTGCTCAGCTTTTACATATAGTGGTGTAAGGTAAATTGGATGGTTATTTAAACGTGTTTCCTGGGATGGGAATGGGCCAGGTGGCTAATTTTGGACCAGCGGGCAATTAATCATGTCGTTATTGTCAGTATTCTGATTAATTTGTTGCTCTAGAGGACAGATAAACACAAGCTTGTGACATGGAGGCAACTCTGAGAGCGTTTAGGTGAGAAACAGAAGCACAGGTGTCCAGATCCACTAAAACATCTCCAGGGAATGAAGATGGTGAACGCAAATCTTCTCCGTTTAAATGGAAAGAAGTGCAAGGTTGAGGTAAATGGCCGCAAATGGAAGTAATTAATGAGCTTTAGAGGAGAGCAGCAAGCGAGGAAGAACAAAACAAAGTGGGAGCAAAAGGAAGGCAAACTGAAACAATGGGATAAATCGAAGCCAGACAGCTCTAACAGCTGTGTCAGATTAGGTTACCGTGGTTACAAGTGTCCTCCTCGCTGGCCAACAACAGGCGGGGAAAAACACTCCAGAGGTCATGATATTAACATGGTCAATAAACAGGTGTTGTCTATTTGAATGTGGTCTTCCCTTTTCAAAAAGCATCAGAAACCACAACAATGTCGCTCATTTCACTTTCCTCTTCAGATATCATTCTAATATGCTGTTTTGGTGCTTAATAAATATTTATTATTATCAATGTTGAAAATGTTTTTTTTTTTTTTTTGGAAACTCTGCATAGAACGTTCAAGCAAAAAGCTTTTATTTGAATCAGACATGGTTTATGACAATGCATCCTTTTTCTGAATAAAGAATCCTAAAAGAATCCTACCGACCCAAAACTTTGAATGGTTGTGTGTGTGTGTGTGTGTGTGTATATATATATATATATATATATATATATATATATATATATATATATATATATATATATATATATATATATATATATTAGTTCTAAATATAGCCTTTATCTATGTATATTATAGCTACTAATATTTTTATTCATTAAGTTTATTCATTCATGTCTTTATAATGTATGTAAGCACGGTTCATTTTGGGATTATGGGATTATTTTAAAGCTTTCAACTTTCAGAAGCAGTCATTTTGAAGGGCCCTTCTGAGTGAGTTCTACACACTTCTGAATAAAACAAATGGTGTTTGATGGTATTTCCACTTGAATTGCCTTGCACAGAATTTTCCACAGAAAATGCTCAGAAACCTGCTTAGACCACAACCCTGTGTGATGGCTTGCAGGGTACACTATTCAGAATTCCTAATTCAGAATTAAAAACTTTAATTTCCTTGGAGCCTCTTTATATTCAATCAGCCTCTTTCTGTTCACTGTGCTTTAAAAGAAATGTTGGTCTGCTGAATAAAAAGTTAAATAATCGAACTACCTTCTGCAAACTGTTCTTTACATCTTTACATATCAAACTTAGAATATATACACTATATTGTCAAAAGTTTTGGGACACCTGCCTTTACATTCACATGAACTTTAATGATATCCCATTCTTTATCCGTAGGGTGTAATATGGAGTTAGCGCACCCTTTGCAGCTTTAACAGCTTCAACTCTTCTGGGAAGGCTTTCCACAAGGTTTTGGAGTGTGTTTATGGGAATTTTTGACATTTTTTCTAGAATCGCATTTTTGAGGCCAGGCACTGATGTTGGACGAGAAGATCTGGCTCACAGTCTCCGCTCTAATTCATCCCAAAGGTGTTCTATTGGATTGTGCAGTCCAGTCAAGTTTCTCCATACCAAACTCGCTCATCCATGTCTTTATGGACCTCGCTGGTGCACAGTCATGTTGGAACAGGAAGGGACCATACCCAAACTGTTCCCACAAAGTTGAGAGCATGAAAATGTCCAAAATGTCTTGGTATGCTGAAGCATTAAGAGTTCCTTTCACTGGAACTAAGGGGCCAAGCCCAACCCCTGGAAAACAACCCTGCACCATAACCCCCCCACCAAACTTTACACTTGGCACAATACAGTCAGGCAAGTACCATTCTCCTGGCAACCACCAAACCCAGACTCGTCCATCGGATTGCCAAACAGAGAAGCATGATTTGTCACTCCAGAGAACACGTCAAGTCCTATACACCACTGCCACCTCTGACACTTTGCACTGTACTTGGTGATATAAGGCTTGGCTACAGATGGTCGGCCATGGAACCCCATTACATGAATCTCTTAATGCACTGTTCTTAAGGTAATCTGAAGGCCACACGAAATTCTGAGATCTGTAGTCATTGACTCAGCGATTTCTGCGCACTGTGCACCTCAGCGTGCGCTGACCCCGCTCTGTTATTTTACGTGGCCTACCACTTCGTGGCTGAGTTGCTGTTGTTCCCAATTGCTTTCACTTTTTTATAATACCACTAACAGTTGACTGTGGAATATTCAGGTGTGAGGAAATTTCACAAATGCACAGGTGGCAACCTATCACAAAATTACACACGCATTCTTTCACCGATGTTTATAGAAGCAGTCTGCATGCCTGTGTGCTTGATTTTATACATCTGTGGCCATTGAAGTGATTGGAACACCTGAATTCAATGATTTTGAAGGGGTGTCCCAATACTTTTAGCAATATAATGTACGTCCTTCTACTAGACTAGTGCTTGTGTACTCAAACCTGAGTTTAAACATTCAGAAGAGTATAGTGTAATTTTGAATAAGCTTAAATGAGGGCATTGTGGTCAGTTGTTTTAGTTCCTCAGGTTGTGGTGATGATGCTACAGCAACACTTAGAAGAGCCCCACAAGCTAGAATGGCTCTGATTGGATCCTAGTCTGTTGCTATGGAGGGGGAGGCTGCCTTACTATTGGTCAATGCTGTCTGGCCCAAAGCTGATAAGGGTTGCATCTTTTTATTGTTATGGTCACAGACAGGAAGTGGAAGGTCATTATTGTTGGACATCTGTCTGGATAACGTGATCTATTGATGTAAAATGAGTCGAATATGGCTGTTTTTCTTTCGATGCTGGATTGTAGTTTGGTTTGGCAGGGATTCTCAGCCACATGGGGGTTGACGTAAACAGAGCTTTGATTATCCCTATGTTAAAGATAATTACTAAGGCATGTGCTTTGTATGACAGAGAAGGGGAGAAAATAAGGGAGGGAGCGTAGCCGAATGAAGAATTTTCTCACGTTCGACTCAGACTGGCTTCAGGGGAATTATGGGCTAGGGATATGCAGAACTACATAGTTTCACAATCTACTCCTCAGTTGGTTTTCTGAATGACTAGTTGACTTGTCTGTCTTAAGGAAGCCCTCTATAATTAAGTTGGTTTAGGTCCATGCCCACCAGATCAGACATGATTCATAGAATGCGTTTTTGCATTCAGAAACAGCTGTACATAACACTGCAGAATGAATGCAGCACAGATTGTATAGCTATTGCATCTTTGCTTTAAAGAGGATGAAGTTAGAGAGACAGCTTCACTTAGAGGGTTTTAGAAAGCACAAACACACCAAAATATTTTGTTTGGCTCATTCGCTTTGAAGTACAGATGAAACAAAAATTCTAGATTAAATGATTCCATTTAGTCAATAAATTATTCAATATCACCAATTCAGTGTCACTAATAATGATTGACTAGTCGATAGCAATGTTTTATTTTTTTATTTTGAATTCATTTTCATTACAGTCGGGTCTTTTCTGAAGCAGTTGTAGCCGTTCGAAAGACTGTTCTGAATTATTTGTTCATGAATCACACTGAATCAGTTCAAGCAGTAGTGGTCTGACTTATTTATAGGGCTGGGACAATAAATAGATGCATCAGCGATTCGTGGATCGATTCTGAGATTTTGTGAATGCATCGCAATTCTCTCAAATAGATTTTGACTTTAGTTTTTAACCGCACGTGGCGCTCTATGTTAGTTTTTACCCGCACGCACTCAAATGCTCAACGAAGAAGAGCGTTCGGCTGAATCGAATGTACTTGCACCTCAGAATTATTTTATGATAGTAGATTAATGTAAACAGCTCACTGCAAACACCCTTTTAATTCGCTTCAAACTATTGGAACTTTATAAATGATTATTTTATAGAAGGTTCAAGTGGTGTATGTAAGGAATTGGAAGCAAGCAGTGCCATCTGCTGTTAAAAAAATAAGCTCAGAATCGATTTGAGAGAATCGCGATGCAGTCGTAAAAACTCAGAATTGATCCAGAATAATTTCTCGATTCGCGATGCATTGATTTATTGTCCCAGCCCTAATATTTACAAGTTTTTACCTTTGCTGTTTTCGTGTACAGACGACAACTTCGTTAAAATGGTCCTGTACACAAGGATCCAAGAAAATGTCTTAAATGCTGTATTTATGCGGTCAGGCCAGTAATAACGCGCCACTTATATGCATTTCATGATGTCACCGGTTTGTTCCCGGTCGAAACCGCAGGCGCTGAGTGAAACTACATCAAATGTCTGTTTTGTTGGCAATCGGCGCTTAAATGCATGTAATGTAAACAACACGAACGTAGTATAGTGATTTGAAAGTTATCCAGGGGAGTGTGTGTGTGTGCTCGAGATTCTTTAGCTCCGCCCACTGCACGCCTTCACTGGCTCGGCTATTTTCGGAAAGAATCGGTACAGCGTATCTGTCTTTTATAAATATGATAAAACTAAAGACTCTTCGGAGATATGAAGCATGCAATACTATTCTATAGGTAACTCAAGATTAACATGAGATTGGCAGAAGCTGTGTGTGTTATGTACCCTTAAAATTTTTTTCCAAATATCGGTCAACTATCAAGCATTTGTAGAGTTTTCAGCTTGTTGCCGACCAGGTCATTGAGCCAGATACTCTCTTTTGGACATGAGCAGGATTACAACTGAAAATCATCTTGTAACGATGTTCGTTGTTGAGGGCAGGAAGGAGGCGGGAACCGGCGAACATTCAAAAGATTTTAATCAAAATAAATAAACACAACAAAGTAAACCACGGGCAGCCCCTCACGGACGACTGCCCGCAAACACACACACATAAAAAAACGTGGGCAGCCCCTCACGGACGACTGCCCACCGACATAAACAAACATAACACAAAATCCAGGCCTGGTCCTCTCTCGTCTTCCGCTGTCTTCGCTCCTCCTTTTATGCTCCCGTCACTCGGCCGCGAGACGAGACCGGTGTGACGCGCAGCTGGCACTCATTATTACCGTCACCGGTCCCGCTCTCGCGTCCTCGCCTCGCTGCTTGCCACACATCTCTTTCAAACAAGTATGGTTTATATTCAGAAAACAGATGAGTGAACTGACTCAGGCCACTTGGAATGTACTGAGGATTTGGCTGATGGGGTGAAAAGTTACTTTTAATGGTTGAAAACATGCTGGAGGAAATATGTTTATGATCTGATTTTATGACTTTTTATCCAAACATTTATGAACAAGTTGGTTGTAATAGCATTTTATTAAAACATGCAAAAACCCTATGAGCTAAGAGACATCAAATTATTTCAATACTGTTTATTACAAATGCAAAGTATAAATAGGTTCTTAAGAGCTGTTGTTATTATGAATCATGGTTTCAACAAACCAGTTCATTGTAACGAATGGCTTAGAACAACCACTTAGTGGTTCCAATCATTGCAGGTCAACAGTTCTGACACATCATTACTTTTTGCAGTGTCAAAGAGTGTTGGATAAAGAACGATGAACTAGAATTAGAGGAACTCAAGATGTATGGCTGAGTTAGTAAACCGTGCCAGAACAATCTCACAACTGTCAGAGAAGAAGTGACCATTTATTAGAATGATCATTTAGAGAAAGACTACCTGACCACAGAACAGTTATTAGGCATCGTTAAGCCCAAAATGAACCACAACTATGTGTCAGAGGAGAAGGGCATGACTGAACAAGTGGTGGAGAGGGAGGAAGTGAGTCGGGGGAGATAAAGAAAGGGAGAGAATAAAGAAGAGTGAAGTAAAGCAAAGAATAAATGAAACGACAAACATCTATGAGTAATGGCCTTATATATGAGTAGTGTCATTTCGACTTGTTTACATTTCATAAAGGGAGCTTTACATAACCTAAAATCTTTTCCAAAGAGGCTCAGACACAGAGAAAGAATCAGTACAATTCTGAACCTGTAAAACTTGAATAAACATAGGCCTAGGTAACTACAAGGGAGTTTTTTTAGGTTAGATTTTATAGGTCCTATATAACAAATCTCAACTGCTTGATTATATCATTGAAAAATGTAAACTTACTGTATTATTGCCCAGCAAATCTTGACTGTGTGATTGTTTAGGTCATCACAAAATGTAAACTATTCTGAACTACTCTTCTCTAAATATAAAGTTTTATAAGCTGCTTTTCCACTGTCGGGCTGAACGGTTCTTACAATGGTAAGGAATGGTTCCAGTTGTGTTTCCACTTGAGCCTGGAACGGCACGGCAGAATTACAAACCGGTCTGGAAAATGAAACCAGAACCGTACCAGCTGGACTGGGTCGGCAAGGAATGGAACGGTTACGCAATGAGAACCATTCAGCCCGATGGTGGAAAAGCAGCTATGACTCTCTAATCTGCTGAATGTGACTATAAGCTACGAAATAAGATATATTAAACATTAACATCACGGTTTTCTGTTAAGATGCTTTGAAACTTTGGGTATTGTGAAAACTGATATGCAAATAAATTTAGCTTGACTTGACTAGATTTTCCTACTAATTCCATGTTGGCTCTGCAACTTCTTGTCTTCCCATCTTTATTTATAACAACACTGATTTTTTTCTCTCTCTTTTACAGGTAGGTTCATGTGGACACGAGGTGTACCCTGATTTCCCAGCCCCTTCCCCTTCCCTCAGTCACCCCTTCCCTACAACCTGTTCGGCCCGTCCAGTGCACTACTGTCACCATGACGTCCACCTTGCAGACCCTAGCCTTTAAGCTGGCCCCTCCCTCAAGAGAAGCTGGGCCAGAGCAACTGGAGCCTTGTAATGATGGAGTGGGACGACGTTATGAGGTGGTCCCCTCGGTGGTCTGCTCTATGTGCTGTCTCTTCGGAATCATCTATTGCTTCTTTGGTGAGTTGAGTGTTCATGTTTATATATGCATTACCAAGACACAGTTTGTATATATTACTAGGATACAATGTTATGGTAACAATCTGTAGATTGATGCTTGCATGATGCTTGCAGTCTGTCCCTATTAGAGTTATGGTGGTGGTTTTAAATTTTTCATTCTGTTTCTGTGTCGAACCCGTGTTCTCTTATTCTGAGACTTGTTTTTTGCCCACTTTTCAATATTGATGAGGTTCTAAATAAGGTCACAGCTTGTATAACTGTACTGCAGTCTACTTGAGATGGCTATAGATTTAAAGGGAACATATTCTACTTTTTTGTACCATCACATTTTCCCCCCTAAATCCACATGTTTTGTTAGTCAACAGCTGTCATATAGAAGTGAATGGATGTTTTTGATAATGCACCTTGTTTAAGCCTTCTCTATATTGAATGGCTACCCACTTTGCATGAGAAATGCAAACAAAAGCATTGAATGATAGTCATTGATGAGATAATAAACTTTGCTTTACTATGTGCCTTCTGTTATCTGATTCATAGTTCATACTTTTTGAGTAAGTAAAAAGCCTTTTAGAATAATTATAAAAATGTCTCCAATTAAAACTACTAAGCTTTGATCATAAAAATAGACATTAAAATATAATCTTAAAGGGATAGTTCACCCAAAAATGAAAATTTCCCCATGATTTACTCACCCTCAAGCCATCCTAGGTGTATGACATTCTTTTTTCAGGCTAATACAATCTTATTTAAAAAAATGTCCTGCCTAATCCAAGCATTATAATGGCAGTGAATGGCAGCCCAAAATTTGAAAAAGTGCATCCATCCATTATAAAAGTAATCCATACGGCTCCAGGGGGTTAATAAAGGCCTTCTGAAGCGAAGCGATGCGTTTGTGCAAGAAAAATATCAAAATTTAAAAATGTGTAATGTAAAATATCTAGTTTCTACCAGGCCGCCGTCTGTATTCAACATGCGCAGAAAGTGAAACACCTCTCGCAGTTCAAACGCTACGTCCTAGTCATAAATCGAACAGTTACACTTTTTCCGTAAATTGAACTTCCGTAAGAGTGAAAACTGATATTTATATGCGTTTAATGTATGTAGTCTGTGTAAATTCTAAAGAAAGAAACAGTGATGAAAGCTAAAATATTAAATGTCATGGATGTATAAATATGCTAAGTGTAATCCACTATTTAAAAGTACAGCTGATATTTTTTTTCTTTCAAAGAGGAACAGCTGAAGAACAAATAATGTTGAAACTAGAAATGTATCTTGTTTTCTTTTTCAATTAAAACAACTGCATAGAACATACCTGTTTTTCAAAGTATTGTGTGCCTGTAACTCTAAAAGTATTAAATATATCGTATTATCCTTCTAGATTCTGTTTCTTAATAAACGTTTCTTTTGTAATCTTAATTTTTAAAGCCCTGTAAGGGTTAATCCCACAGACATGGGGATCTCATTGCAATTCCATGTTGAAATTGTGGGATTTTACCCATTTTTAATGGTTGAAAAAACAAATGTGGGTAACTCTTCAAACAGCCGATAAAGAAGAAAGTCTGAAGTGTGTGAAATAATACTGAAACTAGGAATGTATTGTGTTTCCCTCTATCAAAACAACATTTTTGCCTTCTTTTTGAATCATGTATTTCTTTCTACAGAAAAAACTAAATCAACATTTTTAGCCGGGGACCTCTGGTTGAGTTGACATGGAATGAGCCAGGTGTTCTTTTTCGTCCTTGAATGTGACTTCTGTATTTTCACTATATCACTACTGTATATGAGCCTTATGTATCAAATATGATACAAAACATAAAACACACTTGCAGACTTAAAAAAATAAATAAATTAATATGTCAGGCTGTACAGGATTAAATTACACTTTAGCAAATCTCAATATGAATATCCATTTTCATAATGTACATTATGTTGTGATGGCTAAATTTTTTTTTGTGGTTTTTATTTATGTATTTTTAATACCATGTTCTTTTTTAGTATTACACGTGATATAATCCTGAGTGATTCAACTTCAAAGTCGTAATTGTGTTTTGGGAATGTTTTTTTGTTTTTTTTTCACTGACAACTATGGAAAGTGTTGAACTGCTAATGAACTGCTATTCTTGAGCTGTGAAATCATCCACTCTGTACAAACTTCCAGTATTTATCCATCTTGGATGTCTTTCTCTTATCCCTCCTTCACTCTTTTGCACATTTTTTCACTCATTCAACTCTCACCTCCAGTTATCTTTCCCTTTTGCAGGTTACCGCTGTTTTAAGGCCGTACTCTTCCTCACGGGTCTGATGTTCGGTTCTGTGATCATCTTCCTGCTCTGTTACAAGGAGCGTGTGTTAGACACACAGCTGAGCGTTGAGGCCAGCGTGGGCATCGGGCTGGGCATCGGCACCCTGTGCGGCCTGGTGACTATGCTGGTACGGAGCGTTGGGCTTTTTATGGTGGGGCTGCTCCTGGGCCTGCTGGTGGGCATCGGGACCCTGATAGGCATGGAGGAGCTGTCAACCAACCCCCCGCGGTCAGTGTGGGTGCCCCTGGGCGTGCTGCTGGGTTTGGGCATGCTGTTCGCCGTCCTCACCCTGCAGTGGCAGAGATGCTTCACCACGCTCTCCACAGCCGTGTTCGGGGCTGCAGTGATAGTCGTGGCCACGGATTATTTTGTGGAGCTCTTTGGACTTGTGAGGTACATTTATGAGCGGGTGAAAACGGGCCCCCGGGAGCCGGTGTGCTGGACTACGTGGGTGGTCCTGGGAGCCTGGCCTGCTCTCGCCCTGCTGGGTGTTTTGGTGCAGTGGAGAGTGACGGCAGAGGGCTACTCCCACACGAAGGGTGAGTCAGGGACAGACAAGAGTGTTGTTTGGAGTATGTGACGCACTGTTCTTGTAGATTTACTGTACCGGAGAGGAGGAGAAGGTTTGTATGAATGTGTATGCAGCACGGCAGATGGTTCCTGTCTGTCGGTGTGCTCTTAGGCCTGTGTGACTAATGATCACAGAAACAATCATGCAGAGCTGAGCATCAGGTCATGGAGAGGTTCTCTGTCCGTCTCTCCAAAGCAGTTTCCAGTTCAGTAAAGTGTGTGTCCACTGAATGGTTTTAAATGTCAAATGTCTTAAAGAAAGAGTTAACATGAACGTTCTGGCATTATTTCACCCTCATGTCATTCTAAAACTGCGTTATATTCTTTTTGCCATGGAACACAAGAGGAGACGTTTGGCATAACGTGCTCTTTTGAAAGTGAATAGGCACAAAAGTAGTCTAGAGCTGAATGATTAATCAAAATTACATTTGAAATATGGCTTAGTGTGATTATCAATAGCAAAGGCTGTGATTTTATTAAGTAATAAACATATGCACTGCGAGTTTTAAAGCAAAGCGCAGCACTGTTCATTTGCACGCCTGCAGCTCATGATCCAGTGTTTTCAGTGTCTCAGAGCAGCTTGAAAACGTTTATAAATAGAAAAGCTTTAACGTCTGCATGAAATGGAATTTTACCACATATATTTTCTAAATTATGTCATAGTTCTTATTGTGAACAATTCAAACATGCATGTTTAATTTTTGTAAACATTTTCGTCCTGAAACTCCAATTAACAATCAATGTATGGAACTAAGTCACACCCAGCATGTTTTTTTTTCTTGGTCATAATCTGTTTTACTCAGATGTGTGTCACATTACTAAAGAAAAGGTTGTCTCTACTTCCATTTCATTGCGAATTTAAGAGCTCCTGCAGTTTTCAGCCAAATTAAAAACAATTAAAAACAAAAACAATTATATTTCTTAAATACTATATTTTTATTTTAGTTAAAGGGTTAGTTCACACAGAAATGAAATTTGTCATTAATTACTCAACCTTATGTCGTTCCATACCCATAAGACCTTCGTTCGTCTTCGGAACACAAATTAAGATATTTTTGATGAATTCTCTGACCCCTCCATAGACAGCAATTTAATTGACACTTTCAAGGCCCAGAAAGATATAAAAAATATTGTTAAAATAGTCCATGTGACTCCAGTGGGTCAACCTTAATTTTATGAGGGAACGAGAATAGTTACGCAACATGAGGGTGAGTAATTAATGACAGAATTAAAATTTTGGGGTGAACTTTAAATGATATTATTACAATAGAAATATACTGTACTGTTGTAACCTGGAGATCTTTAAAAAAAAATGCATTTAATCACAAATTTTATCTGAGAAATTGCAATTAGTCTTTTCCCCAAATCGTAGCCCTATTCTATACAACTTTTGTGCTATGTTTATTTTAATGTATATATGTTATATGTTTATTTGTTTTGCTTGTAACAGAGCATACTCTGTCAAGATTATCAGTGAATAAAGATGTAAATTTCAGTGACTTTACATACAGTTAAGAAAATTCCAGCGTTTTGGCAGAAAGCAGCTTTCTGAAACATCATGCAACCACGAACTGTTTTCATAATGCCGTTTAAGGGATTAAGAGAAAGCAGTTTTACACCTTGGTTTGTGCCAGAGAATGCGGCTTATGTGTGTAAACGTGTAGATTTTTGAAGAGTGTGCATGATTGTAGAAAATAATGGATGATTAAAGGAAAAATGTGGAGAAAACGGCATATATATACGCAGGTTATAGTACACCTCTAACACAGTGCATGTAAACATACACTGTCTGTGTTCATTGCATTAAGCTATTGAATGGCTTGGGAATAATATATCACATGCAATATCACATGTGTGCTGACTACACCTATGGTATTTTTGTGGTGCTTTATTTGCTTGACTGTTCCCATTCACTTTAGTTGTATAGAAACCGTTTTCAATTTTGAGTGAACTGTGCCTATAATGTTCAAAATGTATGTTACTGTTGTGTAATGCACTCTTTCTCTCTGTCTCAGTGATGATCAGTCGTCAGCAGCGGCGAGTGCAGCTCATGCGTATTCGTCAGAAGGAGGAGAGGAGGGAGAGCAGCAGGAAGAAAAAAAAGAAGCAGCCGCAGAACTCGAACCACACACATGCCGCCAAAGCCCTGCACCCAGAGCCTGCCTACCGCAGGAAACCCAACCCTATACGACGCTTTGATGGAGATGTTCTTTCTCCTGTGAGTCCACATATCCTTATTCTGTGAAACCATCCTATACATGCATACTTGCTCAAACTTATATACATATACTGGAGAACAGGGTTTGAAATTATTGGGGCCAAAAAGTGACACAAATGCCACTGACAAAAGTAACAATGACAAAAATATCACTGAAAAATGACAAAATTGTCACTGAAAAGTGACAAAAATACCACTGAGACTTGAAATGTGATTGCAAAAGAATCCCTTCTAAAATAATTCTTCGAAGGTGTTTTTTTTTTGTTTTTTTTTAGAATCTATTTAACCATTTGATGCATACGATCACACCAGTGTGATTAGAACGGTCAGTGCGTCTTGTGATCAACTGCTAAATTTAAATCTGCTTTTGTGCTTTGACTGGCGCTAAGCCAGAGAGAGACTTTTACTTATCCCAACTGTTAAGTGTTTTCAACCACGTAATGTTTATTTTAGGTTTCAGACATTTAAATACATGGGTACTAGCAAAAACATTTATAGTTGGTAAAATACACACTGATGTCTATGGAAGCAGAAAACCTGTGGGAAATAATAGATCCCTTTCAGACTTAATTTGATGTGTTTTGAAACACATTGAGTAGGAAACTATAAAATTAATTTTATTCTTCTCCCAGTTCACTGGCCACTTTCTTTCATGATTTTCAGGAGAAGTGAATGAATTAACCTGTTGTAAATCCAACAGACTCCGATTCTGTGCGTTGTAGCATAAACTAACATGAAGGCACTTATCTATTAGCATGATCATAAATGTGTGTAACAGACAAAATACATTAAGCATGTATTTGAGAGAAATCAGATAAAAATCTGATATTTCACATAAAGGTAAAGGCACAAAATGAACAAATTGTTTAATTAAAATATCCAAAATGTCCGTGTCCATGCGTTGACTATCAGTGACATCATACCTACGTTACCCTCGATTTCCGGGTTTTTTTATTTGGTAGAAACCATGGAAACACCAAAGACGCTTGTGTTTTATTAGACAGGTGAGCCACTGTTTGGATACATTCATAAACAGAAAACTAATCATTGTTATATCGCTCAACACAGTTAGTCTTATTGTTTAAATCTCGTTTTCTTGATTTTACCATGAGTACCATGTTGTACCATCCCTAAAATTGGGCGCAGAGATATCACGCAACGCATGAAATCCCTCTCACAAAATCAGCCATGTTCATCGCCATTCATGTACTGTATGAAAAATAGCCAGCTACTATTCACGCCAGTATGATGAAGTTTAAAGGAACACTCCACCGTTTTTAGAAATAGGGCTTATTCAACAGGCGAAGCACTGTTACTTGGGTGCAGAGATATCACGCAACACATGCACAACATACGCTGGTATGTTGACGGAAGTTTGGGGATTTCATGTGTTGCGTGATATCTCTGCGCCCAAGTAGCAGTGTCGCCTGTGCTTCCCCATAATATAGTCCCAAGTTATTATCTGCCTAGGAAATCGCCTAGCCTTAATCTGCATCGCTATTTGTATTCGTTGTGAATACGCAGGCCACAAGAAGTAATTAGGTGGGGTTTTTTTTTTTTGTATCACTTTTACTCGGGACATGCTAGCTGGCAACATAGGATTCCATTCATTATGCTAAGCTAAGCTAGCGCGACCCTGCCAAACCAAAACAATGCATGCACTGAGACAAAATTGCCCACATATCTAAATGTAGAAGTTGAATAAGCTCTATTTCTAATAACGGTGGAGTGTTCCTTTAATACATTAGCTCATCCATGAATATGACTTCTGCCCGAGTCCCATCGGATTCTTTTCCACTGTCTGTAGAGATAAAGACAACAACTCCCATGATTCCCCGAAATCAAGGCGTCATCAAGCTACACCTTTGTTTTGAATAAGCGACCTCTAGCGGTGGAAATTACATATTGTGCAGTTGGTGAATATTTTAAATAAAAAGCAAAAAATTCTATAAAACTGATACATCAGTATATGACTAATGTATTGTTTTATTTCATTTTTTCCACTATTGTGTCAGCGGTGTGTCACATGACAAGCTTGACACATCTTCATGGAAATAATGAGATACATTTTAAAATAGGTTGCCCTTTTAAAGGGTTAGTTCACCCAAACATGAAAATTCAGTCCTCAGTTACTCACCCTAATGCCGTTCCAAAATCCATAAGACTTTCGTTCATCATCTGAACACAAATGAAGATATTTTTAATTCAAATCTGAGAGATTTCTGTCCCTCTATTGAAAGTCTATTCACCCTAAACCCTTCAAAGCATTCATAAAGAGATTAATCCAAGTTTTTTGAAGAGACACTCACTTTATATGATGAACAGATTTAATTTAGGCTTTTATTCACATATAAACATTGATCAACGAAAAATGTTTACAGCATTCAAATTTGGTCACGTAAGCTCAACCAATGAGCTCAACTGTTCATATTTTTGAATCTATACCTATGATGTATAGGCCTATTTAAGTGTTTTTCTCTTTGGCAGAGCTACATCCAGAGTTTTCGGGACAGACAGGTGGATGGACGCGCTTATCCTGTGGGCGGGCTAATGGCTTCGGGTCACACAAGTGTGGATATGGACTATGACTGTGGCTCTACCGTTCCCCTCAACCCCTCTGGGGTCGGACCACATGTTCGGGTCTGACCACACTCACTTATTCACAAATAAACACACACACACACACACACACAAATCTGGTGCTGACCTGACCCTTGGTACCGCACGCACAGAGGCTTGGGTCTCTTCACCATTCGGAACGGAACAATTAAAGCACTTGTAACTATAATACTGGATGCATCATTCCAAGACCATGGTTGTATTAAAGAGCTGCTTTCACACACACAATTACACTAATACACTTTCCCTGAACATGTGCCTGAAATGTGGCATTCTGTTCACCTAATATTGAAAAAATTATGAGGTGGTCAAAAAAAAATCTATCTGGGCTCCATTCTGTCAAATTATTTTCTAAAACCTTCAATGTGGTGAATTAACGTGTTGCCCGTTCATCAGTGTTTCACAATATTGCGTTTCTGTTTGTTTGTGACTAATTCATCAGTTGGTGCTGAATCTTGTCTTTGTACAATAACACTGACTCTTGTCGAAGTCAGCTGCCCCCCCTTTCTCATAGTAAAGTCTGTGGATTCCACCAGTTAGTGTCTGTACTGTGAGATCCCGCATTCCGGCCCAGGACTGAACCAAATACTGTCGAGCGGGGTGCCTTTGAGACACCAGTAAGAAACTCTCTCAGGAGAATATAACTCCTTCGCCTTGTTTCAGAAAGGCTGTAGGGCAAAGAGCCATATTTCTGCTGATCAGAGCCACCTGGTCCACTCTGGGACGCAGAGCTGAACACCTGGTGATTAAAATGAACGAGGACAAGTCAAGATGGTGGAAAAAAAAGTGAAGATGTTACTCAGGGACGGAGTGAATGTTGTGGAGTATTGGGGGAAGAACTACAAAGAACAAGGACACGGAACGGTGATGCAAAAACTGTCGATGATGCAAAGTCCCCTCTGATGCAAGTGCAACAGGTGTCACCATGACTGTTCAGTTACTGCTGTGTATAATACTAGTTTGCAGTGCCATGCAAGTGAACATTTATGGTGTCCAATAGGGCAACATCCTTCTTAAAAAGACCCCTGCAATCCATTGGGGCAAACTGCATGACATAAACACCCCCGTTTTCTTTCAACAATATGTTTTTATGCTCATCTTCATACAAATAATTGAAATTAGCAGTTTCTACCATGGTGTCTCTCTCTCTCTCAAATTCTGCAAAGCAGAAAAGTCTATGTTATGTACATATAATGCACATTTAGTATATCCATTTCAACATGGCCTCTCATATTTATTAGATATTGGTTTAATTCTAATTAATTGATTTTTAAGGGATTTTGAGTCCCGACAGGTGAATGGATGGTGGTATTTATTAGTTTAATTTGTTTGTTTGTTCGGTTTTACATGCCATGAGTCATGTTTCTTTATAACTTACTTTCTGATAACGGAGAATAGTCTTAAAAGACAAAAAAGTCCTCATGCAATGAAACCTTTGACAATCTGACATACATTTTTTTTGTTTGTTTTTAACACTGTACAACAGCATGTGTTTGTATGGGCCTGGTTATTATAGTAAAGTTTGTGAATTCACTGTGTCTCTTGTGCTCTATTATTTATCTGTCTATTTCGGTCTGTGCATTTTTATACTATGAATAGATGAAACAACACACACACAAACACAGAGAGAATGCATAATAATATAATGTGTTGGTTTAGGTATCTTTAGTTTATTTTTTATGCTTGGTACATCCTCACAATTTTCTTAGCTCAGTCTGTTTTCCACCTTTCTCCATTTACTGCACTCACCCTTCCTTTAATATTTTCATCATTCTTTTTACTTTATTTGAAACTTAGTTTAATCTACCTTACGTCATTCCATATATTTAACTTAAATAAAAATACAGATTTTAAAAGAAAGTGATCGCTCTCTTCTCCCACTCATGCAGATGTGCTCGTCACTTTTAGGATGTGTGTTTAGTAACTGTCCTAAAGGTTTTATTTTCATCTTTGTTTGATTATTTAGTTGCGGCTCCTCATCCGAGGTTTACATGATGTCGTGCTGGTGCTGTGTAGATTCACTCACCACCTGTAGGGGGCAGTAGACATTTTAATTCATTTTATTGCACCTGAAGTGAACTTGATTTTGCATGGGATGTTCTGAGGGAGATTATGGCAAGCCATTTTGACTTTTAATCATTCACAGATATGAATTCTTGATATCAACAATTACATTTTCACAAGTTAAAATGCTTATTTTTTTAGACTGGGTGAACCCAGCTCAATCTGCCAGCGATTTTTATCCTGCTTATGTTACACATTTGCGGGAACCAATCACAGGCTGGCTACTCCACCTGGCGCGCTATTGGCAGGTTTAATACAATGACGGATATAGAAGCGATGGGTAGTTGCCCATTGATCACGCCTCTTGTGGTCTGATTGGTTGAAGGATTATCCAATTGCGTACAGAGTCATTTGAACTATGCTCGTTGATCACGCCTCTTGTGCAGCAGAAAATACAGAACAGACTCCGCAGACCAAAGTTCAATCTTAAATGATTGAGCTTGGTCTGGTGATAGCCAGACAACTTATTTTTGATATCAGGAATTAGATTCCTACTACTAACAATGAGCATTTTTGATATCAGTAATTATATTTCCACTAGTAAAAATGTTAAGTCTTGACATCAACAATGATGTCATCACTCGCAGAAATCGAATTCTTGATATTTCAACAAGTAAAAACTATAATTCTTGATATCTGTAATAGAATTTTCACTTGTTGTCACAAATTCATAAATTCATATCCTGGAAAAAAATAAAAAGTCGAAAAAAAGACTTGCCATAGAAGAATGAATGAGGACAAACACTGAAATGAACTGATGAACAATGGTGAAGTGAAATGTTTAAATGTGTGCGTGCATACATCACACCTCTCCGTCACGCGTCTCAATGGTCTTGATCAGGACAGTTTTCTTTGAGTGCATTTCAGATGCTCTCTGTTGGTGCTCTGGACTCGTCTCTGTTGAAATAATATTAATAAAAACTAATACACTACCATTCAAATGTTTGGTGTATAAACAAGTCTCTTATGCTCAACGATGCTGCATTTATTTGATAAAAAATACAGTAAAAAGTTATATTTTTTAAATATTACTACAATTAAAAATACTTAAAATGTAAGAATTTGCAACAGTCTTCTGTCACATGATCCTTCAGAAATCATTCTAAGCCGATTTGCTGCTCAGGAAACATTCCAGTATCACTTTACAATAAGGTCCTTATAGGTAACATTAGTGGATTAGGGATAGTTCATCATTTCCTCACCCTCAAGTTGTTCCAAACCCGTATACATTTCTTTGTCAATGGCTGCCGAGATTTGCTTAGATACAAACATTCTTCCAAATATCTTCCTTTGTGCTCAGCAGAATAAAGAAATGCATACAGGTTTGGAACAACTTGAGGGTGAGGAAACGATGAATGAGATTTTCATTTTTGGGTGAACTATCCCTTTAATAAATACATTTAGTATACATTTGTTACAATGTTTTTTATCCTTTGTCAACTTTAATGAAAATAGCCTATACAGCAGTTCATAGTTAGTTCATGATAGCTCAAGTCCATTAAATAATATGAACAGATACAGCATTTGATTTTAATAATATTGTTAAATTATGAAATTAACATTTACTAAGATTAAAAATGTTTTAGAAGCAGTTATTTCATGTAAACTAACATGGAACCTTATTGTAAAGTCTTCTTTAACATTTTTGTGGAAACTGTGATATTTTTTTTTCAGGATTCTTTCATTAATTTAAAGTTCGTATGAGCAGCATTTATTTGAAATAGAGTTTTATTTAGTAATAATAATAAAGTATTTTTTGATGAATAAAAGTACATTTTTTTATTTTAAAAAAATCTTACTGACACCTAATATTATTACAAATATATTAACATAAAATTTTGCTAACAATTGTGACCCTGGACCACAAAACCAGTCATAAGGGTAAAATACATAATCTGAAAGCTAAATAAATAAGCTTTCCATTGATGTGGTTTGTTAGGATAGGACGTCTGGCCCAGATAAAACTAGAAAATCAGGAATCTGAGGGTGCAAAAAATCTAAATATTGATAAAATCACCTTTAAAGTTGTCCAAATGAAGTCCTTAACAATGCATATTCCTACTAAAAAAATGTATATTTACGGTAGGAAATTTACAAAATATCTTCATGGAACATAATCTTAATATCCCAATGATTTTGTCATAAAAGATAATTTTGACCCATACAATGTATAGGCTATTGCCACAAATATACCTGTGCGACTTATGACTGGTTTTGTGGTCCAGGGTCACAATTATACTAATTATTATAGCCTAATTATTATTCTAATTAAAAACACAAGGCATCACAAATTGCATTCAGTCAGGTACAACGCCACCCTGTGGCCTCTGAGGAAACACATAGTTAAAAGTATAACAAGGTTTTCATCTTACCTCTAAAACTTATAGTGGAATACGCCTGCATGGGCATCACAATCCTTTAATGTGGGAGAGGAAG
The DNA here is from genome assembly GCA_023029165.1 of Gobiocypris rarus. Classification (NCBI taxonomy): domain Eukaryota; kingdom Metazoa; phylum Chordata; class Actinopteri; order Cypriniformes; family Gobionidae; genus Gobiocypris; species Gobiocypris rarus. Next base: position 11,919,363 of record CM040921.1, read on the forward strand.
GAAGATTAAAAAAGTAAGAAAAAGCCATCAAAATAAGCAAAAAGGATGGAGTATGTTCAAAACAAGGACATATCTGTCTCATTTCCTGTCCTTTGTACCTGCTCTCCTCTCCTTCCAGCAGCTTCCTATAGGTGGCAATCTCCACATCCAGGGCCATTTTAATGTTGAGCAGGTCCTGATATTCTCGCAGGTGACGCGCCATCTCGTCCTTCATGTTACCAATCTCCGCCTCCAGCCTGGCGATGGTGTCCTGGAAAGCGCCGGCCTCACGACCGTGGCGATCCTCCATATCTCTCATCTGCCTCATTAGAGACTCGTTCTACAGTGTGAGAGAGAAAGAGATGAATGACACACGAAGAAAGACAAGAAACAGAGCAATCCACATCAGATAGAACAGATAAACGCACAGTGCCCTTGAGGGAATCGATCTCACAGGTGTAGGACTGGATCTGGTGTCTGAACTCCATGGACTCCAGCTTGGATTGTTTGAGAGCCTCATTGTTCTTGCTCACCGCCTGGTTAAGGTCTGACACCTGATGGTGAAAAAAACAGAGGTCAAAGATCAGCAGGTTCTCCTTTCACTTCTCGCTTTATTTTGTCTCACCTTTGACTTGTACCAGTCCTCGGCCTCTGCGATATTCTTTGCCGCGATGCCCTCATACTGAGCACGGATGTCCCTCAGGGCAGCAGTCAGGTCTGGTTTGGACATGTCCATCTGGATCTGGACTTGGGTCTCTTGCATCTGTGCCTGCAACTCACGGATTTCCTAACACACAGAGGAAGAAAACGCTTGTGTGTATGTGTTTGTGCTTGTTCTAATAAAGCAGCATGGCATTGTTGATGATAGGACTACAGGCAGGACTAATCTCAAACATCTACACACAGCTGGCCCTAAAACAGAGGCCTGTTATGTTGTGTTTTAAAGTAGCTGTGTAATCTTTAGGAACAGATTCACTCAGCTCAGTGTTGAGGAAGCTACTTTGAAACTCTAGCTTTTAAAGCTTTCAGCTACTTGAGCTACTTCACTTAACTAGTGAAGCTAATTTTCTGAAAAAACAAAAGTAGTTAGCAACACTACAGTTTAATATAGCTAAAAAGTTAATATACACAGTAAATTCCACAGTGTTAAAATAACACCGCTCCACGTTCGTATAGGAATCACCAGCAGAGTGTTAAAGTGAAAACTACATCACCTGATAATTTTTGTTTACAGCTTCTTTTGCAACAAATGATGTGTTTCAGTAAACACTGTTACAAAAACCACAAACTCACATAAAAAGCCAATAGTCAAACTGCCCAACTAAAGAAAACACTGATCACCATAATGGTGACCAAACATTTTCAATAAAGCATCAACATCTAAACCTCTGTTAAATCTCAAAAAGAACTATAGACAAATGACAGGAATAAAGTCAAACTGGTTTGTAATAAGAGAGGTTTAATGTCTTTTCAGTTGATTTCATCTAAGGCTGCTTCAGTGTTACTTTAACACCCTGCTGTTGGTTCCATAGACAGTAAAAGAAATGGACACAGCGACCCCATAGACTTCAACGGAGATAAGTGAAGTCAATTAGAAGCACTCACTTCCTGATGGCTGAGCGTACATCGCAGACTCAGACTGAGCTTGACGACGTAGATGTGACGTGAGCAACCTGTCTGACAGTTGTAAATCTTGTAGTAGTTGTGCAAAGTGAAATCTGAATCACGTTGAAATATTTTGTCCCGTTGCTTTTGGCTCTCTATGGGCTTCTCCCCATGCTTCTCCCTTGACTTTATCGAACTTTATGCCTCCACGTCAACTCGATTGCAGCATAGACAGTAAAAGATTGCATGCGCGCTTCTCCTCCTGTCTATACGGTAATTTCTCTACAGCAGCGCAATCGTTAGCCTATTTTTACAAAAACGCCTTCTACAGGGCGATAGTATAAGATACAAGGTAATGGAGCCTTTTATACATTGTCATGTTTGTTTAGAAATAAACAATGGAAAATGGAGTCTTTAAATGCCTCAGATGTTAAGTTATTCGCTATCAAAGTGACACCAAAATGAATGGGAGTCAATGGAATGCTAACAGCATGCCCGACACAAAGGGACTCAAATGTACAGTATTGTTCAAAATAATAGCAGTACAATGTGACTAACCAATAATCAAGGTTTTTAGTATATTTTTTATTGCTACGTGGCAAACAAGTTACCAGTAGGTTCAGTAGATTCTCAGAAAACAAACAAGACCCAGCATTCATGATATGCACACTCTTAAGGCTGTGCAATTGGGGTATTAGTTGAAAGGGGTGTGTTCAAAAAAATAGCAGTGTCTACCTTTGACTGTACAAACTCAAAACTATTTTGTACAAACATTTTTTTTCTGGGATTTAGCAATCCTGTGAATCACTAAACTAATATTTAGTTGTATGACCACAGTTTTTTAAAACTGCTTGACATCTGTGTGGCATGGAGTCAACCAACTTGTGGCACCTCTCAGCTGTTATTCCACTCCATGATTCTTTAACAACATTCCACAATTCATTCACATTTCTTGGTTTTGCTTCAGAAACAGCATTTTTGATATCACCCCACAAGTTCTCAATTGGATTAAGGTCTGGAGATTGGGCTACTCCATAACATTAATTTTGTTGGTTTGGAACCAAGACTTTGCCCGTTTACTAGTGTGTTTTGGGTCATTGTCTTGTTGAAACAAACATTTCAAGGGCATGTCCTCTTCAGCATAGGGCAACATGACCTCTTCAAGTATTTTAACATATGCAAACTGATCCATGATCCCTGGTATGCGATAAATAGGCCCAACACCATAGTAGGAGAAACATGCCCATATTATGATGCTTGCACCTCCATGCTTCACTGTCTTCACTGTGTACTGTGGCTTGAATTCAGAGTTTGGGGTCGTCTCACAAACTGCCTGTGGCCCTTGGACCCAAAAAGAACAATTTTACTCTCATCAGTCCACAAAATGTTCCTCCATTTCTCTTTAGGCCAGTTTATGTGTTCTTTGGCAAATTGTAACCTCTTCTGCACATGCCTTTTTTAACAGAGGGACTTTATGGGGATTCTTGAAAATAGATTAGCTTCACACAGACATCTTCTAACTGTCACAGTACTTACAGGTAACTCCAGACTGTCTTTGATCATCCTGGAGGTGATCATTGGCTGAGCCTTTGCCATTCTGGTTATTCTTCTATCCATTTTGATGGTTGTCTTCCGTTTTCTTCCACGTCTCTCTGGTTTTGCTCTCCATTTTAAGGCATTGGAGATCATTTTAGCTGAACAGCCTATCATTTTGCACCTCTTTATAGGTTTTCCCCTCTCCTATCAACTTTTAATCAAAGCACGCTGTTCTTCTGAACAATGTCTTGAACGACCCATTTTCCTCAGCTTTCAAATGCATGTTCAACAAGTGTTGGCTTCATCCTTAAATAGGGGCCACCTGATTCACACCTGTTTCTTCACAAAATTGATGACCTCAGTGATTGAATGCCACACTGCTATTTTTTGAACACACCTTTCAACTAATTCAACTAATTGCCCAATTGCACAGCCTTAAGAGCGTGCATATCATGAATGCTGGGTCTCATTTGTTTTCTGAGAATCTACTGAACCTACTGGTAACTTGTTTGCCACGTAGCAATAAAAAAATATACTAAAAACCTTGATTATTCTGGTTAGTCACATTGTACTGCTATTATTTTGAACAATTTTGAGTAATTTTTTGAAATTGAAGTTGAATTTTCAGAGCTACATAATTTTGAACCAAATAAAAACTGATAAATATTACATTTCCAATGCTACATGTAAATCATTAAAACTTTTTAAAAAATGAAAACTGACAGAGGACACAAAATCTGTTACATTTTAGATTAATTACCTGCAGGCTGTGTTTGTGTGACACTGTAACGTTGTATTACGTTACAGTACTTGTTGTAGGCTAAAAAGGTTTTCTACTGGAAAAGCTATAATATTATTAGTTAGTTTGTGTGGTTTGTGTGTGCAGCACCAAGTCAAAATGGCACAGACAAAATAAATTAAAAGTCTAAATGTGCTGACCTCCTCATGGATCTTCTTGAGGAAGGCGATCTCTTCCTGGAGAGTTTCTATACGTCTTTCCAGATCCAGGCGGGCCAAAGTGGCAGCGTCCACGTCCTGAGAGTGGAGGTGATACCAAAATAAATCTATGCCACATTTTAACGTCCATTAATAAAACTAATATGGGGGACAGGGAGTGGGGTGTTCAGGGAACTCACTGCTCTGAAAGCGGACAGATTATTCTCTGCCTCCTCCCTCAGTGCAATCTCCTCCTGAAGCCTGGCGAGAAGAAGAACGAGAAGCGAGTTATGTATGTCATATTTATTACAATCAGCCTCTCCTTTCCTTTCCTTTCCTTTTATAGACTGAACGTGCACAACAACCTCACACAAATGCTCTTCGCACTAGAAGGTGGAGTGGGGCCAGCCCTTTTAGGCTGACTAACTCCTGAATAGGAAGTACAGCTAGGCTACTGTAAACAACATGTTTGAGAGGACAATAGCTTCCTTTATAAAGGCAGTTTCCTTAAGTTTTTAATAACCTCTCAAGGTCTAATATAGCATTTTATTTAGCACATAATGCTGGTAGACCGGATGAAGTCTACAATTATTTCTTGGCCACTGCAGAGAGGCAATTTGAAACTCTTTTTAGCATTAAATAAAAAACAATCCAATGACCCTGAAACACCTGTGGCCTGTGGTCTCTCAGCCTCACTTCTCAAGCCCGTTATATAAATAATATTTTCCTTTCCAACTGCTTTTATTTGCCTGTATTTTGAGAAGGCATATTAACCCCTCCAACATAGTACATAAAAGTCATTTTATGTAAGAAAAGTCCTTTAAAGTCCCTTTAAAGGTAAAAGAAAAGTCCCTTCTCAGCTTAGTAGAGATATTTTATGAGATAAAGTGCATGCATTAATATAGCATATAAGCTTTACAACCTCAATAATAAACTGGTTTAAAAACTGACACATTTCTTTCTTCCAGTTGTTAAACAGTTAACAAGATGCTCCTGTTGCCGGGATTTAGTCCTCATGTTGTGTTTTGGGTGAATGTGATGTTTGTTTTCCTGACAAAACAACATTCCTGGATGTCATGACAAAACAACAATTTTACAAAATACCGAATTAGATTTTTATGAAAACGTATGATTTTTAGTAAAAAAACTAAGCAAGAATGTCCACCCCTAAACATAACCATCAGTGGGGCTTAAGATAATCATACAAAAATGTTTGAAGGAGACCATTCACATTCATGCGAATTAGCCACCATTTAAGCAAAAAGTACGAATTGCTACGAGAGTGTGTTGTTGTCTTGTTGTTTATGAGATGTTAGTGACGTGGAAAGATCATGTTCGTTCCCCTGTTGGCTCTGAAAAACTCTGGATTGTTATGTAAATCACTTTCTAAATATGAAACTCTAGTGTGGATTGACAGCTTCACTACTACAAAGAATGCATGCATACATTTGCACATATTTTTGAACAAAATGTCATGTTTATCACCTGTATTCTTTCAAAAAGAAACTATCGTTTTAATTCAATTTTTTTTTTTTTTTTTTAATGCTTAAACCAGCCCAAGCTGGTTTGTCAACCTAAGATGGTCTTGTCAAGTTCACAGTCTGGCCAACATTCGTTAAATTAATGCTTATTGTCATCTGTGGTTCCATAAAAATTCTTAAAGCGTTAGTTTACCCAAAAATGAAAATTCTGTCATTAATTACTCGCCCTCATGTCATCCCAAACCCTTAAGACTTTTGTTCATCTTTGGGACACAAATGAAGATCTTTTTAATAAATCTAAGAGCTTTTGGTCCCTCCACTGACAGCCTACGCAACTACCATTTTCAAGCCCCAGAAAGATAAAGTAATCCATGTGACTCCAGTGGTTTAATCCCAATTTTATTAAGTGCTGAGTTTGCACAAAAAAACCCGTAATTTATCACTTTATTTGCTAAATATTAATCTCCAATATGTCGCATGTGTCGTGGTGCTCCCTTGAATGTGCGATGGAGATGAATATTTTGTAAATAAAGTGGTAAACTATGTTTTGTGCGCAAACAAGTCTCTCAGATTTAATGAAAAAGAAATTAATTTGTGTTCCGAAGATGAACGACATTAGGTAATAATTAATGACAGAATTTTTTGTTGTTGTTGTTGAACTAACCCTTTAATATCCATAGAACCTTTCAAATGCACAAAAGGTTTTTCATAGTGGAAAAAGGTTCTTTAGATTATTAAAATGTTCTTCACACTTCTTCACAAAAGGTTATTTTAAGAGCTGTTCAGAAAGCTACTTTGGGGAACCCAAAATGGTTCTTCTATGGCATCACTGCGAAAACACCCTTTTGGAATCTTGAAGCTGGAGGTTAGCTGGGAAGCCAACTGGTTTCTCGCAGCCTGACTTGCTGAGAAGTGTCCAACACCCATCCAAAACCAGCCTGACTAGACTGGAAGACTGTTAAACCAACTTAGGTAGGTTTAATATGTTTTTTTCCAGTATTCATGCCACATGCATCTTACCTGACTTTCAGTTTCTGCAGGTCATCTGCCAAGTTGTCCCGCTCCACCTCCACACGTGATCTGTGATTGGTCACCACTTCGATCTCTCTCCTCATCTCCCTCATCTCATCCTCATACAGGTCGGCGATGCGCGTGGGCTCCCGCCCCCTCAAACGCTCCACCTCAACCACCAGCACCTGATTCTGCTGCTCCAGCATGCGAACCTTCTCAATGTAGTTGGCAAATCTGTCGTTTAGGTGCTGAAGCTCAGCTTTCTCATTAGTGCGTGTATGGAGAAACTCCTGGTTGAGCGCGTCTGCCAGGCTGAAGTCCAATGTCTCACCCATCCCGCCATAGGAGCGGTTATACCCCGCAGATAAATTGGGCATACTGTAGGAGGAGGCTCGATAATTGGAGAATCCAGGAGAAGAATTGGAAGACTTGGAGACCTCGTAGACTCTGGAGCTGACCCTAGAGCTTCCGGACCCCCCGGTGGAGGCTCTGCCAAACGTAGAACGGGACATTGGTGGCGTCAGGTAGCCTGAACCACCAAACATTCGACGGTATGAAGAGGCTGAGGAGGAGGCATAAGAGTGGCTCATGTTGGAGCATAAAACAGGCTGACTAGATGAATACAAACACCCTCCAGAGAGGACAGAGACAGAATGAGCGCATGGCATGATCATCTGTGGCTATTTGTAGGCTTCTGCCCCCTCCCTCCCCATCTACCCCAAACTCCTTCAGCCCCACTCTCACTCTCCCATCCTACCCCCAAATTATCTCTACCATCCTATCTCTATGAAGTGAGAGAGACGACAAGTTGTGCCTCTCATCACAGTTGTGGACTCCAAACCTCCAAACACATGCATGTTTTTCACCTTTTTCTATTCATTTTTATAATTAAAGGAATAAATCAACCAAAATAATGAATTCATAATAATTTTTTTACTTTTTTCAGTTAGTTTCCAAGCCAACTCATTTTCATGTTCTAAAATAACTAAAACTGAAATAAAAACGACAACACAACAAAATAACTAAAACTTAAAATTGAAATGAAATTTCAAAACAATGAAATTTACATAAATTGCCACAATGATGTCACTGCATTGCCATTTGCAAATGCCCTGATAACAGCTTGAGAAAATGTCACATTCTAAGATTGTTGGGTGCAGAAGCAGAACCTAAAGCTGGTAAACAGATGAGCACATATTGAGCAGAAGGTTTATCTAAGCTGCCTTAAAAAGGAAAGGCATGAACTGGAGAGCAGGGGATGTACGACTGTACCTTCTCTGGAAACGGCAGAAGCGATGATCCTGTCCTCCTGCATTGGTAAATGCACTGTGTCATTATTGGATAATGTCATTTACCATGTCACTACTGAATGAGAACAGTTATAAGACACACTATATTGCCAAAAGTTTTGGGACGCCTGCCTTTACATGCACATGAACTTTAATGACATCCCATTCTTAATCTGTTGGGTTAAATATGGAGTTGGACAGCTATAACAGCTTCAACTCTTCTGGGAAGGCTTTCCACAAGGTTTAGGAGTGTGTTTATGGGGATTTTTTACCATTCTTTTAGAAACACATTTGTGAAGTCAGGCTCTGATGTTGTATGAGAAGGCCTGGCTCGTAGTCTCCGCTCTAATTCATCTCAAAGGTGTTCTGTTAGGTTGAGGTCAGGACTCTGTGTAGGCCAGTCAACCTCCACACCAAACTCGCTCATTCATGTCTTTATGGACCTTGCTTTGTGCACTGGCGCGCAGTCATGTCACGGAACTATGACCACGCTTGAATTCACTGAGCTCCTGAGAGCGACCCATTCTTTCACAGATGTTTGTAGAAGCAGTTTGCATGGGTGCTTGATTTTATACACCTTTGGCCATGGAAGTGATTAGAACACCTGAATGCAATCGTTTGGAGGGGTGTGCCAATTTTTTTTTTGCAAATATGGTGTATGTTTCAACACACCTTTGTCACTGAGTTCATATGATTTGGGGACCGGGTGGGTAAATTTGTTTAATAATACTATAAACCAGGGGTCTTTAGTCTTTATCAGGCCTTGGACTCCTTAGTGGATGAGAGGGAGTGCAGGAATTACCTGCTTCTACATAAGGCTGTTGCATTTATTGTCTTGCCCATATTTACATCTAGTACCATATTAATGCATGTAAATCATGCATAGCCTACATTGCAAAGCCATTTAAATAATCATTATTACATTTTAGGTTTTCTTAACACATTTTACAGTGGGAGGGACAATCAAACATTTAGCTGGACTTCTGCTTAGTCTGTAATATTGCATTTTTCTCTCATTTTCATTATTTCACAAATAATATTTTCAAATAAAAAATGTTGCCAGACCCAGAATGTTGTATGACAGACCTATTTCTGCAGATAATCTAAATATGTTGAAAAGTGGAGATCAATGCCTGCTTTCCTATACAATATCTAATATGTTAAAGTGTGCAATTTCAGATCTTTTAGGCTGATTGATCAAATAAGGCATATAAATTGTTACACGCCTCTGCTGGCTTTCCATGGTTTTTGTCAAACCTATTTATAATGAGTGTAAGAGGACTGGAATTCCATCAACACAAAAGCTTCTCTGGAAACCTTCAACTGGCAGGAGAGAGAGACCACAGGTGACAGAGAATATAAACAAGTCTTTTCTTCAACTCTCCCACTCTCCTCCTGTTTATTCACCACTTCGCTCACCCTCTTCTATCTCTTTCGGCTCTATATAAGGTGTACAAATGAGCTCAGCAAGACATCACCACATAATGAGAATGTTTGATTTGATAAAATGATGAAAATAAGTGTTGTATTTAAAGGTGCATTCAGTGATGTTTTTCTCATTCAAAACGTTTGGCACACACACACAAAAAATGTGAATAGAGCATAATGGCATAGGCCTACCTGATACATTTGCTATTGGGTAATGTAACGTTCACACCATTAGGTGTCAGTGTAAGTCCAAAATTACTGCCATATCTACGAGTGCAAAAAAAAAGAAAAGAAAAAAATTATATATATATATATATATATATATATATATATATATATATATATATATATATATATATATATATATAGTGTTCACTAGGGATGATTGACCATTTTAGATTTTTCAATGAAAAGTGCTAATACCTTGGGGTAAGGGACATAATAGAATCATAGCAATAAATGTCACATTTAAACTATTTATCAACTATTTATCCACCAGGTCCCCAAATCATATGAACTCAGTGACAAGGGTGTGTTGAACACTGTATTGGCAAAATTATTGGGGCACCCCTCCAAATAATTGAATTAAGGTGTTCTAATCACTTCCATGGCCACAGGTGTATAAAATCAAGCACCAATAGGCATGCAGACGCTTCTACAAACATCTGTGAAAGAATAGGTTGCTCTCAGGAGCTCAGTAAATTCAAGCGTGGTACTGTGATAGGTTGCCAATTTGCCACCTGCAATAAGTCCATTTGTGAAATTTCCTCACTACTAAATATTCCATCTACATACACCGCGTCCCCTTACAGTGAAGTCGCCATTTTGTGCAGTCATGTTTCTACAGTAGCCCTAAACGGACAAACTGTTCTACAGAGCGCTAGCTACTCTCTGCGGTCTCAAATTTACACAGTGCACCTTGAAAACCTTGGCAACAGAAAAAGAATCCTGTTTTCTTTGAAATAGCTTTAATTAGAGAGCGTGACCTTTCACTATCAGATGTTACCATGTTATTATTCACATAGAAGCTGTGACATTTCACTTTTGTTCTGTGACTGAATAAAATATGCTGTGGTCGAAAATGTCTCAACCTAAAAGTTCAGGGACATTGCTGCCAAATATCACTCAGATAAACTTGAAGTGTAGCAACTGCTTGATTAAATAAAATATTTTCTTTGTTTCTTAGAACAGGACACACACACACACACACACACACACACACACACACACACACACACACACACACACACACACACACACACACACACACACACACACACACACACACACACACATATGTTGTGTTTCCATGTTTTATGGGGACATTCCATAGGCGTAATGCATTTTATACCGTACAAACCGTATTTTCTATCCCCCTACACCGCCCCTGCCCCTAAACCTACCCATCACAGGAGACATGCTGCATTTTTACATTTTCAAAAACATCACTTAGTGTGATTTATGACCTGTTTTCCTCATGGGGACCAAAAATGTCCCCACAAGGACAAGGATTTTGGATATTGCCATCTTTGTGGGGACATTTTGTCCCCATAACGTAGGATTACCAGTCCACACACACACACACACACACACACACACACACACACACACACAAAACACACACACACACACACACACACACACACACACACACACACACACACACACACACACACACACACGCACGCACACACACACACACACACGCACACACACACACACTCACACAAATGAAAATGTATAGAAGTTTTCAAATAGTTACAGGATAACAATATATTGATTTGTACAATTGTGAAAAATGCTATAGTTATGATGAAGTTTCGTTAATCATACCAGCTTAACTTTCTGCATCAGGGCTGTGTGTGCTCTTGTGATGGGAAGCAGGGAAGATCATGTTTCCAAATATTGTATTGTAACCAGGCAACAGCACAAAAACATAGACATACAAATACAAGTGTAGTTTTATTTTTGTTGATGTACTCATCTCTGGGCATTAAAATGATTTTAATGTTGATATGTATTTCTGTTATTGTTTTGAGTGAACACGTTTCCTTGCTTGCCATGATTTCCCTATTTATATTATATTATATTATATTATATATTATATTATATTATATTATATTATATTATATTATATTAATTATATTATATTATATTATATTATATTATATTATATTATATTATATTATATTATATTATATTATATTATATTATATTATATTATATTATATTATATTATAAATGTATTAACTAGGACAATAAGCTGTTTTAAGTTTCTTCTTTTTCAAAGACCATCATCTCAAGATCCTCAAGCCAATGGCATTTTGAGGCATTGCCTATAATGTCTAAAGAATGCCGCCTGAACGCAGTACAAACTTAACAAAACTTGATACACATAGACAACACAACATTCTGAAGTAATTAAGTCACCTTGACAAGTTTACAATGTCACAATGTGCAAATAGCTAACAGGTAAGCAATACATAAGTTACAGTAGGCCTATAAACAAAATGTCCAATAAAAACCTGTTGCAGTTGCACTGAAAACTTCACAGTGTGAACGTAGTGTAAAAATACAACAAGTAAACGAGGTACAGTTTCAGTGTAACATCAAAGTACTGACAGTGGAGATCTCTAGGATAACATTATTGCTATATGTCTCAAATCAATTTGATCACAGAATCTCCAAAAACATGGGTATGATGTTATAAGCAAAATTAAATGCTTTATGCAATGAACAAGTAATGTTTATATGTGAATAAAAGCCTAAATCTGTTCATCATATGAAGTGTCTCTCTTCATAAGATTTGGACTAAACCGCTCAGTTAATATGGTCATTTGCATCATGGCATGGTGTCAAAGGCTATTTCACATTCCATGCCTTTTTATTTTTAATATGTTAATGTCAAGTAAGCTATTATTTAATGCACAGAATAAAGTTGTGTCAAAGGACTGTCAATATATGCATTATAAGAGCTATTGTACCTCCGACCACTAGAGGGAGCAAACCTTCCTCTGCTCCTAGACTACAGCAAATCCCCATAGCTTCCTGCGTTCATGCCCTGAACTGAATGTGAAAGTCCACTTTAACATTTATGCAGGTTAGAAAGTTAATAGTTGACGAGTTACTTGTGACAGTTAAAAAGTGCTGTGACAGTGCAGAGATTTGTATAGTGTTCCTTGTGTCGGATTTCCGGTAACTTATTCTGCAAGGGTTGTTATTTGGTTATGTAGGTATCGACTGTGTGATTGTTTTTTTTTTTGCATTTGTATTTTATTTTTGTTGCTTCTAAGGTATTTATGTATTCATATTAGCTTACTAAAACATGATAATGAAATTTCCAAAACAAGAGTTGGTTTTATGCTGTCACTAATACAGTAGCTGATATTTCTGCATATGGCTGCTTTATCTGCATTTAGCCTACTTACATTTTCTATTTCCTGTGTGATTTTCACAGTCTTTCATCATGAAAAGCTCCAGAGAAGCTGTGCAGGCCGCTGCCAAAGAGTTTCTTACTTTTGCCAATAAAGGAGTTTCACCATACCATGGTAAGAATACTGTATATTGAGCTGCGAGCCATGACAGTGTAACTGTAGAGAAGGTAATACGATTAGCCAACTTTACTGTCTGACTAGATATGGGTCTTGATCATTGTTCCTTACTGGCTGATAAAGCTCCAGATATGACTAATAGATCTTGATCTATTCTGGACTTTGAAAGAAAGCACCTTAACTTTTTCCCTAGATCACACAGTGTTCGTAATGTCACTCCTGTGAGCATTTCTCAATTCAGGTGTACTAAATGTGCATGAGTTCAACTGTATGTAAGTTTGCAATCTGTATATCTTACTTTTCTTCTCCATCTTGCAGTGGTGGAGGAATGTAAATCCCGCCTGCTGAAGGCTGGTTTTACTGAGCTCAAGGAGGCTGAACATTGGGACATTAAACCTGCCAGTAAGGTGTGTGTGTGCTTGAATCTTATCACACTGTAATAAGCCCTTATAGATGGGGGGAGGGACTTTCAAAGGCACATATTATTTATAATAATAACATAATATAATAATATTGTGATACATATTGCATAATATATTACAAAAAAAAAAACCTTCTTCAAACTCCTGAATGGTAGCAGGCAGATGTGTAGAAATTGTATAAAAGGTCCTGCTCATCTTACAAAATGTCTTCAGCCACATGTAGCTTATTCTATTATTTTTGCACACAATGAGAAACATGCTGCTCATCCTTATCTTCTCATTGTATTTACTGTAATCTTTCCCTTTCCAGTACTTTGTAACCAGAAATTACTCCTCCATTATTGCCTTTGCTGTCGGTGGTCTCTACAAGCCTGGAAATGGTTTTTCCATGATCGGGGCTCATACGGACAGTCCATGTCTGAGGGTGAGAAGGACAAACATCTGATGCCCCGTGAAAGGGTTTTGATATAGATAAAACATCAGTTCTCTGATTGTTCCGTAGCTTTTTGTAAAATTACATTACAGTAGTCAGATTACGTATTGCTCATTAATGTAAGTAGAGGATGCATATGGGTATCATTCTTAATTTACTGTGTGTGTGTGTCTGTCTGTGTGCTTAGGTGAAGCCACGCTCTAAGAAGACAAAGTTGGGCTTCTTGCAGACTGGAGTGGAGTGTTATGGAGGGGGGATCTGGAACACTTGGTTTGATCGTGACCTGACCATTGCTGGACGTGTCATGGTTAAGGTAAACCTGTGTGTACACTTTCCATTAACATGCGATCAACGTGATCCAATTGAAAGTGTTCTGCTCCGCCCTTGTTTGTCACGTAAAAATTGAAGTGCACCATGCATCCTCATCTACCTCTAAAGCAGGACACACAGGTCAGATAACAATCACAAAAATGTGTTTACACTTTTATTTTCAATGTGTATGTGGACAACATCCGGATACAGTTTGCATGTTAATGCCAACTTTAAACGAGCCCTCTGATGTGTGTATTAAGGCCTGTTCACACCAAGAACGTTAACTATAATGATAACTGTATTAGCATCCACACCAACGCACAATGACATTTATTATAAGCATGCCCTGTAATTATGGCATCTGCCACTTTAAATGTGCAAGCTCTTTAAAGCAGGATGGATTCTGATTGGCTGTCAGTGATTTTATTGTTCATCGGCTGGAAAAAAATCTTTGAGAAAGAGATTCACAATATATCATCTTTCTGTGCCGTTACAGCTATTTTATTTTACATTTAAAGCAATTTTTAACACTTTATTGTTATAATTATATGTATCATTCTTTAACTTACCTAAGTTCATTTCAGTTATACATTGTTGATCTTAAGTTATATATGAATACCACTTGTTTTTACCAGTGTTGTCTTTTTGTATGTCTTTGTACAGAGTGAAGGCAAGCTTGTGCAGCGTCTGGTTCACATTCCCCGTCCCATCCTCAGGATCCCTCACCTTGCCATTCATCTGCAGAGAGACATCAATGACTCCTTTGGACCTAACAAGGAAAACCACCTGTAAGCACTAATTCAGCCATAGAAAAAGAAAGGGAACATGACCGGTGGAGCTTTTTTTTTAAGGATGTATCTTTATTTGTGTCCATTGTAGAGCACCTCTCCTGGCCACTGCCATACAGGAGGAGCTGGAAACAGGATCTGCCTCCTGTGGAGATGCCTCTAATGCCACATCCGTAGTAAGATCATGCAAATTCATGCTTTAAGTGTACAAAACCACACAAGCCTGATTCAAGTTGAAGTATATGCTTTCCGGGCAACTAAATGATGATTAATAGGGCTGTCAACCGCTTAAAAGTTTTTATCTAATTAATTACATTATATGCCGATTAATGTAATTAATCGCACATCCAAAAGATCATTGAAAGTAATTATTGTTAGATGAGAAAAGCATTGAAAATATATTACAAAAAGAAGTTTTAGAAATAAATATTTTGGTTCGCCACAGATATTATATATATATATATATTATGACCATACATTTTTTTCAGAAGCTGCATCTGAAGTGGCATTTAAGTATAT
Source organism: Gobiocypris rarus (assembly GCA_023029165.1). NCBI lineage: Eukaryota > Metazoa > Chordata > Actinopteri > Cypriniformes > Gobionidae > Gobiocypris > Gobiocypris rarus. The sequence continues at coordinate 11,934,653 of CM040921.1, forward strand.
GTACACAGACTGCTTAATGCAGCTCAGATGTGGCATGAATATCAAGGAAAAATGAAATTATATTTTATATCTAAATCTGGCAGTAGGTGGCAGCAAGTCACTGTTTTTAATGAGTCATTCATTCATTCAACTGATTCATTCAAATGGCTGATTTATTCAGAAACAAAGTAAGTGACCATCTTAATGAATGGGTCACTGAATCACTGAAACAGTTCTGCTGTGGCATTATTTGGAACAATTTTTGTGGGTGAAATTGAGTAAAAGCTGAAAATATTGACATTTTTGTGTCTAAAATGTAACAATATTAACTTTATTGATGTGTTGTTTAAAATCACATTTGCAATCATGCAGATATTCTGGAAAACCGCACTCTTGTTCGTCGGATATTCGTAACCTATGTCATATGATATAAATACTTTTTTTTTTCCCTCATACCTTGAGTGGAATTGTAACTGCATTCTAATAGGCTTCATCACACAGTTAGTCTTTGTACTGCATTATGTTTAAAACTAAACTGCACACAATGTAAGATGATGTACAGGTCTGGGCATTAATGGGTGCATTAATCATTTTTACACCTTATTTTTTCCATATTTAATTGCACCATATTAGCATGTTAAATCTACAGCCCTAATAATTAATAATGGAGCATTGATTAGGAAATTGATTAGGAAATTAGATGCATGGCGATGCACCAGTAATAAAAAGATAATTTACCCCAAAACTAACATTTTGTTATCATTTACTCTCATGTGATTACAAACCCATAAGACTTTCGTTAATCTTTGAAACACAATTTTTTTTGTGAAACCTGAGATTTACATTGAAAGTCCATTCCATCAAATTTTCAAACTTTAGAAAGTTCATAAAGAAATTGTAAAAGTAATCCATATGAATCAAGCCGTTTAACCCATGTCTTTTATAGAGATACGATCGCTTTATATGACAAATTTAATTTATGCATATATTCACATATGTTGAGGGTAGATGTGACTGCGGCGTCGTGAGTAGATGTAAGCACTCAGGAGAAGTTGGATGAGTTTTAACAGATGGGATCTTTTTATTTACCCCAATTAAGGCCAAAGAAAGGCAATCAACATTTAGGCAAATACAAGCAACATTTGCACTCAGTCTTTGTGAATGGGAATGGGTAGCGCATCGCTACCGTGACGGTAGCTATGTGCCCCGTCACAACATATAAACATTGATAAACATGCTTATATAGAGCACGTCAAAATGGCCAACGGCAGTTCATCCTCACCCGAGAACAAACCTCATTGGTCCTTGAAGAAGCTCAAACATGGTTGCATGAGATGCAAGAGCAGACCTTATTGTTTGTCATGCGTTCAAGCAAACACATTTGAGCTTCCATATTAATGGAACGACGAGAGTGAGAGATAATAATTATTTTCTTGTTATGACCAATATTCAAATTCTATACTATAGACCTATTAAGTCGATTTAAAATAGAACTCAAATGCAGTTGTTGTAGAATGCTACAAGTGAATTTAGACACCACAACAATTCAATATGCAGTTTGAAAAAGTGGCATTTGAAGATTTCTGATGTTCTAAGATTTGCAAAACATTATTTTTAGAAGTGTTCTTTAAATGTTAAGAATTTTAAAGATTAATTTTGTGAATATTAGGTAGTGGAAAAGTATTCTAAATGTACAAATAGGGGAAATAAGCATGCACAGTAAAATACAGAATGTTTTCACAGTTCAAGTCAAATATCGACTAATAACAATAGGTGACCAGTCCTTGTGAGCACTTGTCTCAGTGTTTTTGCTTCAATGTGTGTTCAGGCAGAGAAGCATCAGCCTGCACTGATCCAAATGCTGTGTGGACAGCTCGGGGTCGAGCCAAATGCATTACTGGACTTTGAGCTCTGTCTGGCAGACACACAGCCTGGCGTAAGTCTCTTTGTCTTCAAAAGTCCTCTGATTTGCTTTCTACCCTAGTGAAAAATAAATATATAAAATGTATTTAAAAAACATTTGTGTTCTACAAATACATTTACATTTTATGAACTTAATACCCTGCAATATTACATTTGTTATACTAAAGTCTGTTAAATTAAGTTATCCGGAAGTAGTGCTGAGGTCCAACTAAACATATACTTAAGTATAGTGTATACACAATTTATCACAATGTTCCAAATTATTATGCATGTGACATCAGTAGGATTTCAGTAAAATAAACATTCAGATTTTAGTTTTTCAAAGAAAGTGTTTTTGTTTTATTTCTCCATATCTTTTTAGGATAACTCAATCTCAGACAGGTTTGTAAAATGGTTTGCCGGGTCTGCATGGGTAAATTGAAACCCTACTTAAAGAGGTTGTTCCACGTTATTAAGCTAGTCACAGTTTTCATGCAATATAGGGAGGAGGAAAGATGTAAAACATGAAATGGTGCAATGCTATGCAAAGGGTATGAAAACAACTAATATTGTGTGAAAACTGAATGGAGATTATCAAACTACCATAAGATTTGTGAGTAATTTACTGCACAAGAGAAGTCTTATTAAGGAAAGTTTCTGTCAAAAATTAGTTACTTTTTATACAGCTATAAAAAAAGCCAGTGTTTAGCAGCAAAGGTATTTGAAGCTGCTGGTGTCTCTGGAGGACAAAAACCTCTTCATGCAGGTTGGCAGTTGTGTGTAAAGTTGCATTTCAGTGGTTTATAATACATGAAGACTCATTTTTAAATAATGTTTTCACTGACGAATGCTGTACTACAATGGATGGTCTAAATGGAAGACTGCGACGTCAGCAAGGAGCTGGCGGGTGATGATTTGGGCTGGAATATTGGGAAGTGAGATGGAAGTGAGAGGGTGTCAAAATTACTTCTGCAAGATATGAGGAGTTTATAACTGACCATTTTCTCCTAGGGTATAAAAAGAAGGATGGTGTCTTCTGAAATAGTAGGATTTTCATTCAGGACAATGCACTATCCTATGCAGCAAACACCACCACAGCAATAAAACTTTGAAGATGTGTTTCTACTGTGAGCTTTGGTTAGAGGTGGCTGAAATGCAACTTTACGCACAACTGCCAGCCTGCACGGAGAGCAGTGTCCTCCAGTGACACCAGCAGCTTCAAATGCCTGTTTGCTGCTCAACAGTGTTTTTTTTTCTAGCTGTCTGAGATTGATAGCAGTTATCTAAAAATATATTTAAAAAGATATATATATTTTTTGAAAAACTGAAATCTGAATGTTTACTGTACTGAAATCCTACTGATATGTCACTTTCATAATAATTTGGAATACAGTGTACTTTAGGAACACACTTTAAATATTTAGCATTTTAAAGTCTGAAGTTATACAGTGATCATACTATAAGTGATATTACACATTTTAGGCTTAATATTAAGAAATGTGCATTGTGCACTAAAGAAGTACTACAAAATTAGTTGTATCTTGTATTTATATCAGTAAATCTCAAGTAAAATGTCAGTAAATATTTTGATGTATTTGTACTATACTTAGTATGAAATCAATGTATTTTAAATGCATTTTAGTTTAGTTTTCTTTTTACTTGGGTAGTCTTTTTTCTTTTCTTTTCTTTTCTTTGAGGTTTTGCACAAAATTGTGCTGACATAAAGAGGATTAGTATGCAGAGTGCATTTGTGCTCAGCAAAGAGGATTGCTGTTATTTTTACCCGACTGAAGACAAGCCTTTAAATGTGAGAACGGGACTCAGCAGAATGAAACATTACTTTAGAGAATCTGGAAGGAACAAGACGAAGAGCTCTAATGGCTCTCATTTCCATATGATTTACACATAGACTAACTTTCAGAACTATGGCGGTGGGTTCTTACCACGGCTTTTTTTTAACTGATTATCATGAGTTTTGACATGTTTTTGTCTTCTGCAGGCACTAGGAGGTGTCTATGAGGAATTCATTTTCTCTCCTCGTCTGGACAACCTGCACAGTTGTTTCTGTGCCCTCACGGTACGTCTGAACACAGAGAGCAACATCTTATTAAATATTCAGTCATTCACTCACTCAGAAATGATCTGAGGAGTGATGATAAATAATTAATGCATAATTATGTCTTCTCTTCCAGGCACTCACGGACTCCAGCACACCTGATTCTCTAGCTAAAGATCCAAACATCCGTATGGTTACTCTATATGACAACGAAGAGGTGAGACAAATATTATGAGCGGATGCAGATCCTTAAGTCTAAGGTCACTAGTCTTCTAACCCAAATCATTTGGCTTCTTGGCTGATCTATAGGTGGGATCTGAAAGCGCTCAGGGAGCTCAGTCTAACCTGACTGAGTTGATTCTGCGACGCCTAGCTTCGACCCTTGACAATCTGACCGCCTTTCAGGAGGCAGTGCCACTGTCCTACATGATCAGTGCAGACATGGCACACGCTGCACACCCTAACTACCAGTCAGTCTCTCACTATGGCAACTTGTTTGTTTCTATGGCAACGCGTACGCTTAAGTATCCTTGTACAATGCATCATCACTATTGTGACACCGGAAGTGTCACATGATCCTTCAGAAATCATTCTAATATTCTGATTTGCTGCCCAAGAAACATTTATATAACATTTTATTTTACAGTGTCCTTGTTAGGTATGCTTTAATAAATTTAATAAATATACTTTATAAATGCAAATCTATTATGTCCATTGAGCTTTATATTCATCAAAGAATACTGAGAAAAGTATCACCATTTCCACAAAAATGTTAAGCAGCACTGTTTACAACATCGATAATAACAATTATCAGGTATAATAATAATTAAAGCTGCAAGCAGTGATGAAAGGGCCCTCGCACCCAGGGCCACCTTCACCCGATGGCCTCAGGAAAACAGGAAAACTCAGGAAAACAGCGAATAGTGGGCGACATCACATAAGCGGGTAAATATAGGAGAAATTTAGCGTCGCAAAGACCTTTAGATTAGACTGACCAAATATGATGTTGATCTGATTAAATCTCTAGGAGGAGTTTGTGAAACTAAAATTTCTGGAAATGGCAAAAACTGCTAAAATGTTGCAGAGAAAATTCAAAATATCTTCCCTAGCTCCTGGGGAAAGTTTCTGAGGTGGAAACGTGGCTTTGGTTTACCCCATTCAAAAAACCTCTCAGAATAATTTATTCACCAATAAAGCAACATTTTATAATGCATTTATGGTGCTTTTTTGGAAATGTAACCTCCATTAACTCCAACTTCCTGTTGGGTTTTCAGTTTTTGCTCAAGGGACTTTTTTGTAGGTGTTGGACAGTTACATGTGTCTGCCGAATTTCATATCTGTACGTGAAACACAGCATGAACGGGGCTTAATTGAAATTTTGTAGGTGGCGTTATCTAGCCATTTCGTCACATCTAATTCGGAGACCCATATCAGACGTAGGTTTTCACCACTTTTGATGCGTGTGCTAAGTTTCCTGAGTTTTCGAGCATGTTTAGGCCCCTTAAAAAAGCGTTTCATTTCAGACAGAAAGAAGAATAGACCGAGCAATTCCAATAGGATCCTAACACCATCGGTGCTCGGGCCCTAATAATAATAATAAGAAGAAGAAATGTTTCTTGCATATTTAAAATATCTCTGAAGGATCATGTGACACTATAGGCTGAGTAATGATGCTAAAAAAGCATTGATGCATTAAATTGATTAAAAGTGACAGTAAAAACTTTAATACATTGTTACAAATTTTTTTTTGAATAATATATTTTTTATCTATTCATCAAAGAATTCTGAAATGTATCACTGCTTCCACAAAAATAATATTAATCAGCACATCTGTTTTCAACATTGATAGTAATAAGAAAGGAGCATCAAATCAGCATATTAAATTGATTTCTGAAGGATCATGTGACACTGAAGTCAGGAGTAATGATGCTAAAAAATCAGCTTTGCCATTACAGGAATAAACTACATTTTTAAATATATTAAAATAGAAAACAGCTATTTGAAATTGTAATAATATTTCACAATATTTCTGTTTGTACTGTATTTTTGATCCAGTAAATGCAGCTTGAGCATGCGATTTCTTTCAAAAAACATTAAAAAAATAGTATGCGATAGATACTAGATGCTATAGAAAACAAGTTTAATTTATGTATATGATTATTCACCTTACAGGGAGAAACATGAGGAAAACCACAGGCCTGCTTTTCATAAGGTACACAAACATGCACACTAATGCCTCTTCAACGTGTTCATGAAGACCTCGACAGAGCCCGATCAGCTAAATGTCTCACATTGTTTGTCCTGGATCAGGGTCCGGTCATAAAGTTTAACAGTAACCAGCGCTATGCCACCACTGCTGTAACTGCTGCCATTTTACGAGAGATTGCTGGAAAAGTGGGCGTACCTCTACAGGTGAGCAGAACATTCCTTCCGCTCTTCTATTTCATTATATCCTGCTTCACCATCTGTCAAGATTCTTCTGCCATATAAATCATTTAAGTGCTCCTCCTCATTGAGCTAAAATTAGTATTACTGCTCTGAAGAAAATAGAAAGCAGTTGATTACTATGGTGTGGTTTGTTTTTGTTGGTAGGCATTTAGAATGTTCATTGATGTTTGTGTATATCATGAGAATGCGATCTCTCTCTACTACATACCATTGCTCCTAGCAACAGGCTGCTCATAAGACCTTGTGGGATTTATTAACAAAAGGGTGCAGCACAGGAAAAAGAATGGTATAAAGAGGGTGAATGAAATCTTCCCTTGGTCACCAAGACACCATAAACCCTTTTTGTATACACAATTAATAAGTCTCTTCTCTCTGTGTGGAATGGGCATTGCTATTAGACACGGTGTGAGATGTTACTGTCTCAAGTATAATAACCTCCTGCGACCTCATTTCCACCATCACATCACTCATCTTCTGTATGATCTTCACTGGCTACCTGTTGCATCATATATTTATTTTACTCCTAACATTTAAAGGGTTTGTTCACACAAAAATGTAAATTCTGTCATTAATGACTCACCCTAATGTCGTTCCAAACCCGTAAGACCTCCGTTCATCTCCGGAACACAGTTTAAGATATTTTAGATTTAGTCCGAGAGCTTTCTGTCCTTCCATTGAAAGTGTATGCACAGTATACAGTCCGTGTCCAGAAAGGTAAGAAGAAAGGTATGAAAAACATAATCAAAGTAGTCCATGTGACATCAGTTGGTTAGTTAGAATCTTTAGAAGCATCGACAATTCATAACCATTCGAATCTTTGTTCGCGGATTGAAACCAAACACGGAAGAGAAGGCAATGCTGAATAAAGTCGTAGTTTTTGTTATTTTTGGACCAAAATGTATTGTCGATGCTTCAAAAGAGTCTAACTAACCCACTGATGTCACATGGACTACTTTGATGATGTTTTTCAAACCTTTCTTCTTACCTTTCTGGACACGGACTGTATACTGTGCATACACTTTCAATGGAAGGACAGAAAGCTCTCGGACTAAATCTAAAATATCTTAAACTGTGTTCCGAAGATGAAAGGCGGTCTTACAGGTGTCGAACGACATTAGGGTGAGTTATTAATGACATAAATTTAATTTTTGGGTGAACTAACCCTTTAAGGCTTTAAATGGCCTTGCCCTTCCCTATTGTCTACTTCACCCTTTTCGGCCCACTTGGTCACTTCGTCTGAACTTGGCTTTTTTTCCCGTTCCTAGATCTTGGTTGTCTACTATATGTGGAAGATAATTTTGTGTTACTGCTCCTAAGCTTTGGAACTCACTGTCCCTTATTGACCATATAACCTTAATAGCTTGTATCATCTCTTCACTATCTGCATTCAAAGTCTGGTCAATAACATATCTGTTAGACATGTACTTTAAATAATTTGTGAATGGTATGTTGTGTGAATTTTTTTTTTTTTTTATTGATTCTTTGTAAAGTGACATTGTTTCCACTTCTTGTTCCCCAGGATGTGATGGTTAGGAATGACAGCCCATGTGGAACAACGATTGGGCCAATTTTAGCAGCTCGTTTAGGAATGGCAGTCCTGGATCTCGGGGCTCCGCAACTTGCCATGCACTCCATTCGTGAGATGTGCTGCACATCTGGAGTCCTCCAGACCACCACCCTCTTTAAGGTAAAGTCGGCTTAACCTCAGCCTGGCAGCTAGGCAGTCTATTAAGTCTTGCTCATTCAGTATTGGAAGGGCAAATATAAATCTAAAACACTCCAAATTAGTTGTGTGAAAATTGAAATATTAAATGGACCATGTTAATGAAGTGAATCATGAAGTGAATGCTGATAATAAGCTTAAAGAAGTGGATCACTCAAAATTTAATTTGTCATTTACTCTTCATACCTGTATGACTTGCTTTCTTCCATGAACACAGGAGAAATTTTGAAGGATTGCATTAGTCGCTCCTTACGACTATGAAGAATGGAGGTTACGTTTTCAAAAAAGCACCATAAATGCATTATAAAATGTTGCTTTATTGGTGAATAAATTATTCTGAGAGGTTTTTTGAATGGGGTAAACCAAAGCCACGTTTCCACTACAGAAACTTTCCCCAGGAGCTAGGGACTTTGGGGTGGTACCAGGGTCTAAATTAAGTTTCCCGGGTAAAATTGTCACCCTCAGAAAGTCCCTGCTCACGAGGTAGTACTTTTTCAAAGTTCAGGAACTTCAGGAGATGGGAATGTTCCTGGGAAAAATTGTTCCAAGTAAATTGTTCCAATTGTTCCAGGTAATTTTCCAGGTAATTTTGGTGGAATAATTTTTGTCTCACTATATTAAAAATATCCAAAACATAAGAATTTGTGCTTCACATGCCTTGAAGAGCACTTTTCGAAGCCCCATGCTCCATTCATTGTAATTGCATGCAAAGGAGTAACAAGTACAATTTAATTTTCATCTTTTCTGTATCATGGAAGAATACAAGCCAAATGGGTTTGGAACAACATAAGGGTGAGTTTTCAGTTTTAGGTGAACTGTTCCTTTTAAGGATTAAAGAAAGATTGTCCAATAAATGTTTTTTTTTTTTTAAGTATGATTTGGATTGTAATAACTGTGTTGTAATATGCAGGGCTTCTTTGAGCACTTCCCCACTGTACGAAGCACAGTATCTGTGGACTAGACTGTGAGAGGAACTCATCAGAACCATACAGATGGGATTAATGGATGTCATTAATTGTGAAATCAATATCACTTTTCCCACTCCCATTCATTTTCTCGTTGTATCAATCACTGCCGTCTGTTCATTTGTCTACTTATATGTCCATTTGTTTACCACTGCTTGGTGAAAAATGGAGAGTTTAAACACTCATATACTGTGGCACTTCAACAGCGTTTCTATGCACTCAACTTTGTGAACTTGCTAATAAAACCAATGAACCTATGCCTTGTTTTCATGTCTTCCATTAATGTTATTTGCATGTCATGTGCTTTGAATTTGTAAGCATGAAGTCCAAACCTCAGACCAGCAATGACCATCATGATGTAATTTGTGTATTACTCAAAATAACTGCATTACTGTACTGATTGTCGTGCCCACTTTCCGGGTTTTCAGTCTGTCCGGTCCTCTCACCCCCTCCCTCCAGGAGCGCACTGCTTCTTCTCGCAAACACTCATCTTTATCGCACTCTTGCCCACGTCTCGTGTTTCTGGAGTTTGGCACACGCGCAACATCACATTGATCGCTGTGTCATCTAAATATGTCGGTGTAAACGGAGACAGAGGAGAGAGAAGCCGAGGGAAGATGAAATCGGCGCGTCTGTGGATGCTTGTCTGTTTGGCGACTGCGTGTTGTCAGCTTGGCACCGGTGATAGATACGGTACGTCAAGAGCACGAGCCACAGGTTAACTTCTGCTGACTGAATGATGCGGAAAATTAACTATTGAATATAAGATTTTAGTATCGATGTATATGCCCCCCACCTTGATAAAATGCATGCACATTAGCCTTCAGAATTATTATTATTATTTTGTACTTACATGTCACATGCGTTTATAATCTAAAGCTGCATTTGGAATGAATAAAAATTGGTTTAGTTTTGTACAAGAACATGCTTGCTAAATGCTATTTGTAAATTGGTTACATGCATTTGATATCATTTTGACAAAAAATAATCGTGTGTGCTTGCTGTAAATGTTGACGTCGAAGAGATAACGCTTGTCTCGGATGAATGCCAGCGTTTGAAAATATATTTAATTTCGGAAAAAGTACTTCGTTTTCACCTTTTTTTTCTTTAAGATGTTGATAAAACAGTTGTATTAATTTAATATAATTTCGGCTACATTTCATATATTATTATTATTTGTATTATTATTAGTACATTTAGATTAAGACTATAGCCTTAATGTTAAATGTACTAATAACAAAACAAACTTTGTGTGTGTTAATAAGTGAAATCAGAGGGTTTGAGTCTGTACTCTCTGAATAAAAAGCTTTTAAGATTAAGTATGTGTAAATTGTACAAAATATTTCTTTATACACCCTATTTTGCATTAATTTGTATTATTGCTTTTTCTTTTTTGTTTAGTTATTGTGTATAATATTCTTATTCTCTAACAAAAATAAATAAATAGATGGCAGCGTTTGACAATCTGGCAACATCAGACATGATTCATAGACCCCGCAATAACGCAGCCTACCCTGCTATACTTGCGATTTATAACTCCACCGACGCGCGCAGCCATATTAGTGTTGGGAAGAGTTAACACTATTTTTATTCTGGTCCTATATGATTATATCGTGGCATTAATCACTTGCAGCGATAATATTAACAGTTGAGCAATCCTCTACCTTCATAGGCATTTTACGACTTTCATTGCTAAGAGGTCGTTCTGTTTGTTGTGGTGTAAAAACTCAGCACCATGGACAGCGGAAGTAGTCAATTTCTAATTGCGCACAATGGGGTCGATTTGGGAACAATTGCTTCAAATTGATTTGAAGTTGTTGGGGCGTATGTGTGCGAGGGGGGGGGTCGGAGTGGTTGTCTCGTATAGTTTATGTTCGCTTGTGCATGTGCACTGCATCTGTATTAGCTCCTCTTCTGCAGGCTGACTCACCACTGACGATCCATCTCACGTCATTCTTATAACAGCCGTCACTGTGAGGGCATACGTCACTCAGAAGCATTCAGAACTATGGGAATGTCTCATTAATCTATGAGAGAGAGAGAGCTGTAGTGTAGGAACTTGATTCCCATGTGACAGAGGTGGCAGAATAAATAGAATCTCTTCCCTTCCCTTCCTCACATTTTCCTAAGGAAGGCTTTACATTTATTTTGATATAGGAGGCGTACAGTAGACTGAAGCAGGAACTCCCACTCATGTAACCAGCTTTCATACCATGATTCAATTATATATGATGAATGTGTCTGCCCAAGTGTGTGTGTGTGTGTACGTTTGAGAGAGCACAAGGGGACTGGAGGAAACGGAAGGTTGAAAGAGTTCACAATATTCTGGTATAGTCTCTACAGAGCTTGATATTGCATGTTTTTCCACAGTTATTTTAAATACAACACAATGTTTTAAGTAACATTTGTACTGAGATGCAGATGGCAGCTGGAGCTCCTCTTGCTTGTTTTGTCACAGCATTCTGGCATATTTTACTAATGCTCATTATGGTGGCTGGTCATTATTCCAAATAAAACCTGTTTGTTGCTGTGGTGTTAAAGTGATTGACACAATTGAATTGCACATACTGACTTATGGTGCTAAAATTGTCAGAGATGTGCTGTTTAATGGAAATGTAACTCGTATCTCTGGGATGTTTGTGCTGTGAGCTAGTACAAATCTTGAAATAACCTGCTCAAAAAATGAGAAGAGATGGTCTGTGCTGGTCTATTTCATCAAATGTCAGAAAAACAATAACCTAAAATTCTTTCATACTCTCTGGTCTCTTTCTCCAATTTTTTTTTTTTTCTGGTAAGGTTGTCTGTTTGATGAAGGCCTGTGCTCCAACGGTCAGGTTTGCTGGGATGGTAAGTGCTGTCATATTTTACAGTTTCCGTTTTTAACCCTGGAACAGTTGTGTAATTATGACTCTACATAATAGCGCTAGTGCCATCTCTTCAGTCACTTATGATTTATTTGGCTTTCATGCATCAGTCTTTCCCTCATGTTTGTTTTATGTGTATGAAATGGCCTTTGTCATGCTGACATTGTTACAAAAATAAATACTATACAGATTATTATGTGTAGGTTTGATCTCTGTTGATCTAGAGCTGATTTGTGCAGTTGAGTGTGTAAAACAAATCATTGACTACACAGTAAACACACACTTTCACCATCACCTGGTCTTACCCAATCAATGTTCTTCAACCATTTCCATGGCAACTGTGACATCACACAACTTCACCCTCTCCGTAGTCTCTGTTTATGTCTAATACAAGCAGAAAGAGCAGGGGTGAGAAAGTACAATACAAAAAGGCAAAGAGATCCTCAGATAAAAACCTTTATAGCACAATGGTGTGTATATTTGGTCTATGTTTGTGTCGCCTCTGGCTTGGCTTGCTCAGTTGGGGAAAAACTATTTTTCAAATATATTTCAAAATAAATCTAATTATTAAACTAAATTAACCATATAGACCAAATTACTGATCTAAAGCCCACATTGTTACTGTATGATAATCGAAATATATTCTGTTGCATTATTTTTCTGTTTAACACTGTGAAGCTGCTTTGAAACAATCTGCATTGTTAAAAGCGCTATATAGACTTGACTTTAACAAATACATTAAATAGAAGTGTGCTGTTTAATCTCGGCAGGCCATGACCATTGTCTATATTTCTCCAAGAGACATGGTGTAAGGTTTTTATATTTGTGTTCCAGATGAGCTGTTTGGTCAGTGTCTTACACAGAGACAGGAACGGTTTCGGTACAGGGTGACTGCCGTTCTACTGGACAGACTGCAGTCATTACTGCAAACGCTTATGAAGGAAGGTGAGTTTCACATGCAAATTTTAAATTCCTCCATCAGTTGGAATTTTTAGCGCTTTTCCTGCTCACAAAAATGATGGTTGCCATAGAAACCACACAATGCAAACAGGATGGGCAAAGTGATGATCCATCCACCAGCATGACAGTAAATGGTACAATTGTTACCACAGTAACCCAAGGTCAAATAAATCAAAAGTAAATACATGTCTGCGTGAACATGTATCAATGATGCCTCCTTATTTCTGGATCTATTAATTTAATCAAAAATAAAGTTAAATAAATAAAAATAAAAGTTTAACGTTAAAGATGTCAGGGTGCTACAGCTGATATCATAATAATTTAAAAGCCTCTTTCTTAAAAAAGAAAACCTTATGATGATACCATAGGGACGACAAGTGACACCTTACCCAGGTAAACTCTAAAAGTAAAGGTATAAATATTTGTAATATATTAATTTATATATAGGCCTACTTTGAAATTTTATTTGATAGTGGAACTAAAATTAATACAAAGAGTAGGCTACATTTCCAAGAACATGACACGTGTTTTAAAGTAGATTTTTCCCTTTTCATGGACATTCTAATTGTGTCATTTACCCACAAACACTACAAACCTTTTTAGTTGCTCTGAGTCTGAGCTAGATGGTGGACGATGTACCGTAGACACGAGAAACCGGTGGATTTTTTGACTATCGTCTCTATCGCGGTTGTGACGTTGCTGTGCTGCGCGGTCATGAAAGCTTATCGTTTGCATGCGTTTTTAAGCACTGCGGTTTAAAAACAGTGCAATTAGCAGTCAAAGACAGCTCATTTCACTATATGCGGGTGCTATCTGAGAGACACGCGACAAGAAGCAGCTGCTCAGTGCTTTTTACCGCCTAATTGGGCTTCAGCGGTTAAATACACATACCTATGTGTCAACGTGACATGTATTTGCAGGTAAACAGAGTCATTTATGTCTTAAGTGAACGTTAACATTTCAGAAAGAACTGAGAAAACAGCATGAGTATAACGGGTCCGTCATACAGCATTCAAATTTACCTGCTGTCATTATTAATGCTAATCAAACAACAAAAAAGAGCGAACATCTCTTACTGCTCTTGACTTTTGTAACTTTAATAAGAATAAATTTATATTTAATTTACACCGTAAAGACTAAGCGTTGTTTTGTTTTTTTTACACATTTGATTACTTTATACATTTTATGTAGTTAAGTAGCATAGCTGGAAGTTTTTCAGTCTATTTCATTTGTCATTGTAGCCTGTTTTCTTTGCTCTTTCTTTATCACCGTTTATTTGTCTTCAGTAAGCTTAAGAGTTTTTTAGGCTAGTCGTTTTTAAAATGAAATAAAAAATTCAGTGGTATCAAAAATTTTGATAAAAACCTTATTTAAAGCAAAAATAACTATATTGTGATTAATATCGTGAAATAAAATTACTTGTATCGTGATATAAGATTTTGGTCATATCTCCCACCCCTATTCTGAGCTGATGTGTTTTTCACTAATTATTTTGCAGGATTAACTTGGCGGGATGATGTCACCCAGTCAGTGATTAAGAAAGAACTAAGCAAAGTTCCAAAGATCCCACTGTCTTCTGGAATAAAGAATGTCCCATCCACAGAGTATACAATTTTGTCACATATTCAGTTTCTCTTAATTTCCTTTTTCTTTCACTGAATTTATTTCTCTCTTAATCTGTCTATTATAAAAGGTCTCAGAGTGGCACTACAAACCAGCTCAACCCCAAACCTGTGCAGCCTTATATGGACTACATGATTGTCGATCCACCTCAGTCATCTCTCCATATGCAGAGTTTGGATCCTTATAGTTACCAGCGAGTGAGAGAACCTATCAAACACCTAACACATACTGTAGCACTTTTGTTAAATTGCGCTCATTGTAGCTATGGATGGATATCTACAACTACTTCTCTTGAATTCCTTTTTTTTTTGTCTCACAGTATGGTTACCAAGATGAAGAGGAGCGCTCTTTGAACCTGGTGGAGGGGGGCAGGTACCCACCGGCCTCCTCTCGCATTAGGGGAAATTCGCCATTTCCTCCGTCTCCAGATAAAGATGATCAGCTTCTGCAGGATCTGATGACTCTCCTCCTTTCCTCGCCCGCACAGCCGAGCTCACGCCATCGTGTGGCAGCACCTCACTCCGCCTCATCTTTTTTTCAGGAGCTGGACTTCCCGCTTGACTACAAGGACTATAACAAAGACTTATTTTCCCAAGATGAGAAGATCAACAGCCAACAGGAGCAAAAGAAAGGACCCCAGAAGTATGGAGTGTTTTCTGGGCACAGTGGTGAGATTGTTTGTTAATGTTATGTATATAAATATGTATATATATGTATATGTATAAATATGTATATGTATAAATATGTATATATATGTAATATGTATATATGTATATATATACTTTGGCAATGACTTGTGAATTCTGACTCCAGGACCCACTCAACAGAGCCTAAATGAGCTGCTCCTGCAACATGGATTTGATCTAAACCACCTGAACCCTGAGGAGATGGAGCGTATCTTCACTGTTCTTCAGCTCCTGCAAAGCGAACCGACAAACAATCAGAGAAAACGTGAGCACCCTGAGATTTCACTTGGACTTTTTATAGAGTATCAGTATACAACTCTAAAATATACGCACCATATATGAGTTGGAGCTCCAAAAAAGATGTCATAACTGCGTGTTTTCCTTTATTCAGCTGAATCAAAGGATTCTTCTGCACCTCCAAAAGTGGTGAGCATCAAAAATGTTTCTGCTGTAAAGTGCTTTAGTATTGTTACAAGGCTGGGTTTATCTCAGTAGTAATGCTATATATTACCTACAGGGGGCAGCAAATGTTAACTCATAATACTATGAAAATAAATGTATAATTTGAGGGAAACAAGAGCCATGATTAAGTGTAATTTGTTTAGTAAATCATTTATCTTTTAGACTTCTTACTCAACATTAGTGTATCTCTGCACACAGTATTTTATGTGATTTTATACTGCAGAAACAAGATATCCTTTCGTCCATAATCAATAATCATGGCATAGTTACAAAATAAACAAACACTACTTGATGGTCTTCCCAAAAGCATTTGAAAGAGAATAAGAGAGATAAGACTAGGGAGATAAACATTATACATTGAACAAATTATTATCAGTTGTCAGGTAAGATGGAATACACTACAAAACCTTTGCCCAGATTTTTGCTACGAATTACAGAATGAGTTGAGGCTATAGTTGCCGAAAGTCAAAGCAAGTCTGCAGATTGCAGTTGACAGATTTCACAGAAAATCCTGTAGTGTTGTGATATGATTTTGTTAAGCTTCAGACTATGATTTATCCAGTTGGAGGATATCAAGCATCAACACATATTGTTTTTTTTTGTCAAGCTACAAGCCAAGTGTTTCTGACCGAGTTGGTTTTGTTCAGAACAACTTTAACGTCTGGTAGTGTGACAGAATAACCAAATCAGCAAGTTTAGAGGCCTAGTGTTTTAAAATCTGTTCAGATTAGAAAAGTGGAGTTTATTCCAGCCTATACCTGACATGGCATGTTTTATGTGCTATATCAGATGAAAATTACAGAGGGGGAGATGACCCATGTGGTGGAGAAGGCTTCTGCCCCAGCAACAAATTCCTCTTTCCCTACTCCACTCAACCCCGGGCCCAAAACCTCACATAAGAGCCCTGGGTCCCCAGGAACCTCCCAGGATAACTCCGTCCCATTGGGTGCCAGTGCATTAGGGCCTTCAGCTCTTAAAAAAGAGGATGGGCGACTAGGAAAGGGAGCCCTGAGTATGCTACCAGGAAATAATGAATCCAAGTTAAAGGAGGAATTTGGATACATTGTCACCAATCAAAGGTACAACTAACAGTTTGGACTGAGTGCTAGTCTATGTGGGTGCTCCTTTTGTCTGAAAGCAAAGTAGTCATGTGGTATTTGTTTTCAAAACACTACACCAACGAAGGACCCGGGGGCGCACGTCAAACTGGCTATTCAGTGGAGAGTCTGTTTGTGTGTTGTTTTTGTGAGTTCTTTGTTAGTCTGTGCTTGTGAAATTGTGTGTGGGCATATGAATGTGTATGTCTCTCTACAGTCATCTTAGTCTGTCTGATGGGGTTCGTCTACTGAAGACGCTTGCTGAGAGGATCCATCTCACCACTGGCTCTTTCATCAATATCAGGTAGGCTTAGGTTTAGTGCAAGGAGGCAGCAACAGCTGAGGAGAATCCCAGAATTTGCTTTGATGGTGGGCACTAACCCTAAGCTTTATTTCATTTGCAAACTTGCAAAGGCATTTACTAACACATAATTTGAAGATATGGAAATAAAAAGGCAAGCTGTTTAACTTAGCTAAAAATGCTTTACTTATTTAATATAATCATTTTATCAAAGCAAACAGTCGTGATTGCTGTTTGTTGCTGTGGTTAGGAAGCAAACACTAATCCCACTAACCCTTTTTACTAAATCAAACTGTGGTGAGCTGGAACCTTGATCCATTGTCCTAGGAGGACAGAGGGGGATGGCTAAGAGGGAAAGAATGAGAGGAAACAAGTGAATGGAATGAACGGACTTCAAAAGTGGATTTGCTTCACTACTTGTCCTTCCCTCATTGCTTAAATTACAATATCTAACACAAATAATCAGGGTTTGAAATTAACACCTGCCAACCCACCAAATGCGGACGGAGGAAATGAACTGTGGCAAGTAATGCATATCAACTCACTAGCTAATTTGGCAGGTTAAGATTCATAAATGATGTCCTTATTACTTTTCATGACAGCCCTTCCCCTAAAAGGAGCCTCCAAATTCAATATTAGCGTAAAGAGGTTTGACGAGGAGCATCGTGCCACATCTTTAAAATTACAATATGTAAAAAGTCACAGAAAATGTTGTTTATATGCTTTATTTTATTTTTATCGGCATCTACAAGCAATGATGGACTTTTGTAAAACTGAAAGCCATTCAATGATTCAGAATTGCTTTGAATTTGATAATCTGATTTATTTCTGATATCTTTGTTTTGGCCAGTTCTGAATGGCTTGTAATATAAAAATGTAGTATCCTAATTGGCTGGTGAGTGAAAAAGTTAATTTCAAACTCTGCACATAGTCGTTCGGGAAACTTGCACATGATTAAAAATTCTGCTCTACACAGTGTGGTTGGTCCAGCTGTCACTTTCCGGGTGCTCCCTAACAACCAGAATTTAACAGCAAATGAGGTGTCCGAAAAGACCGGTGAGTAATGAAGAGAATGTTTCATGACTATTGAGAGTGATGTTTGTCACACAGAAGTGTTTCTATGATGCATAATAATAATGGCTCACAATTCATACAACACAAACTAAATGAGAGGTTTAGTTTTCTTTCCTATCTTGATGTATTTTTTGGGGGGGGTTGTCCTTGTTTTAAATAGAAAATGGCCTTTATTTTATGTTACAGCCATGGACATGTTTGCCACTAGTCAAAGTTGGTATTATTTGATGCCACATTTGATTTGACAAAATAAGTGAGTGCACCATGAGTCATCAGTTTTTGGGCCCGTTTCTGGCAGAGGACTGGAGTGTAAATTGGTGTAAAAGGTGAAATTTGACAATGTTTTAGAGCACACTAGCCCTGTCTTAGAACCAAACAGACCCAGGTGACTAAAAATCTGAAGACGTGACACAGATCCATTGACCAAGTGTGTAATGCAATTATTAATTTAACATAAGCTAGGTGTATTTTATCATATTGCTGTTACGTACCATTATAAAAGCAATAAGCTTCTTGAAGCCTTGCACTTTTGTAATCGTGTTAAAAAAATCACTGTAATGCATTGCACAACCTTTTGTGACTTGTTGCTTTATATGCCAAAAGACTGGCGCACAGTGAATAGACCTTATTCACAGCAGCACCATCTTTGATTTTTAACGGGAATGGTAGCGAGGCTGCAAGGGATAAACATGCATATCTTCAGTGGGTTGTACTGTTATTTAATGTGCTTTTGTATTGTTCTGCTGATGAAACACTGCAATTATCTTCCCAAGAAATTTCAGCAGACAAAAAATACAGACAATATATGGAAAATTATAAGTGATCTAGGAGCTTTATACAAAAGATGCCATCGAAAACATGTTATGTCTATTCCTCACAGCCTCTTACCTGTCATGAAGCTGCTCTGAATAAGGTCTATTTAAATGTCCTCAAGTATGTATCAGCTTACAAAGTTGAAACCTTAAACTATGTTGGGAAAACATTAGAATAAGCTGTCTGTGACTGTCATTACATTGATTTTATTGTTTCACATGCAGTGGCTCAAAAGAACCTTCTAGAATCAGAGACTGGTCTAAAGGTGCTTCAGGCAGGTGTCGGGGAGGTAAGGATGTGCAGAAACATCGATGCAATGTCTTAACTTTTGAGCTTGTTGTTTATCCCTTTCCCGATCATTTCTGTCTCTGTCTGTGGTTGAGGAGGGAAATGGGAATATCTCACAAGACCCCTGACACCCACCCCCGTCTCATTTGCTTTGTTGCTATGACAACGACATCATACGTGTCAAACTGTCAGGCGCGTTCACGACTCTAAGCGCGCGGCCGATTGCCATCCCAAATGCTTCTCCCCTCAGAACGCAACATTCCCGCAAAACATCACGATGTCTGTTCCAGGGCTGAGCTCGGTCCCCGTTGTTCGTTTCCCGCGAACTTAAACTGACCAACCGTTACAGTTCTTAACAAAAGTGGACGAAATTCAAATGTCAAACCGGTGAAGAAGAGCTCTAGGGTTATTGCACGTAACGTTACACATTTCTGCTCATCTTCGGCGGACCACCGGGCGCGTGAGGTTTCCATCCTCCATTAGTTTATTGATTTATTTGGTGAGTTCAACCTTCCTTAACTTGATTAAATATTACGTTGTATTAATATTGTGTTACACTATATTAAACATGTGCAGGTGCAGGTCGTACTGCTAACTAACGTTTTTTATCGATCCACCTACCTGTCGTTTCAGTTCACTTGATTTTTGGTTAGAAATCTCATACAGATCATATGTCGCGGGGGAAAAAAACATTTAAAAACGTTAATTACGAATTATGACCACACACTATCTAAATCCTTGGTTTACTGGCCACAAACACGGTTTAGACTGTTTGCATTTGAATCTAGGAACCTGCTGTTGTCGCTAAACTGTTTTTTATTTTAACTGCTCTGTGATTTGTTGAAATAAAGAACGCGCATTAAAAATGACCAATCAGAATGATTTGCACTCAGAATCTCGGCACAGACAGTGATGTCAGGTAAAGTTGGTTGCTGTGGCGACAAGGTCAGTGCGGTGTGCACAGGAGTGATGATGTAATGCCCTGGCTCCTGTGTGGTCTGCATCATTCCAGCAGAGAGAAAGAGAAACAGGAATAGGGAATATGATGGGATTCTTGTGTGTTGAAATGAGGTGTAATAAAGGATTTCGATAGTCTTTGTTTTCTCTCAGTTCTTTGCTTTATATCTATTGTCATTTTAATGACTACTGTGGTACTAACATCAAACGTTACGATGATGTTGCCCACTGATATCATAGTTCCAGACAGCAGGGTGGGATGGGCAGCCCTCTTTCAAATACTCGTCTTTACCACATGGACCCTCTCTCACTCTTCACTTTTCCGTCTCAAAATGTTTCAGAGAAGTACACAATCCTTTAAGGGTCAAAATCTGTTCTTCTCTAAGATAACACAACATTAATTATGGGATGTATAAATGATTTGTCATTCATGTATTTGTTTTCATGTTTCCTACTCTACGTCATTGCAGAAGAACGATGGCCATGCGTTGCCGGTGGCAACACGTGTACGTGACAACACCCAGTGGGTGTTCCTCATGTTTGTGGGCGTGGCTTGTGTGGGTGGACTCCTGGTGGGGGCGTTGACCATCGCCTGCTTGCGCACCCATGCCCGCCAGTTGGCCTCAGGGAAACTGGGACTAGGACCTGAAGCAGGAAATGTGACGCATTATGAGTACCAGGTAGAAAGGAGTGTTTGATATGCGTACTGCATCATATCTATGCATATCTTTGGCTGTGATGGCATGTTATTATCAGGCACTAATGTGATCTGATTTATTTGATTTAAACATAAACTAATTTGATTAGTGTCGATTCTGTCGATATTCAGTCACTGTGTGAATTTCATATGCAATTCACACAGTAACCGAATACTGATGCTATTCAAATTACTCTGGTATGCTAATGTTTAAATCAAATAAATCTGATGCAATTTGTCAGTAGTTGCTAATTCTCTGTTTCCTTTTCTCACATTCTCTTATTTTCATTATTTTTCAGGATCTTTGTCGGCAGCACATGGCTGCTAAGTCCTCTTCGGGCAGGCAGGACTGTGGGGTCGGAGCTGCGGGTGGTGCCGGTGCAGGAGGAGGAGGTGGTGGTGGTGGTGGAGGAACGGATACGTCACGAGTCAGCAGTGTGTCGTCACAGTTCAGTGATGCACCTCAGCCAAGCCCTAGTTCACATAGCAGCACCCCCTCCTGGTGTGAGGAGCCAGCGCAGTCTAACATGGATATCTCCACTGGGCACATGATACTGGTAGACTCCCCTATTTACCATCACAAAAAATGTAATACACTTCCAGTGTATAACAATAAACTCCCTTTCACACCAGGAATGCTAGCTATATAGCAAATCTGCACGATTCTAGATACATTTTTTGTTATTGTTTCAAATAGAGATCACGATTCTCCCATGATTCTGAACAGACAACTAAACAAAACAGCATGTAATATTCTAGAGGTTCTGACAGCATTGCTGTGGTCTATCTAAAAAGTGTTCGATTAAAGCTGCAGTCTGTAAGTTTTGCCTATGTGTCGCCATCTCTGTTTGAAACCTGGAATTGCAGTTATTTGCGGAGATATCATCTGTACACGAGTTGTGCTTTGGCTCAGAGGCTCCTCAGCGCGGATGAATCTAATGTTTGGAGGAGTATGTGCAGCTTTGCTATCAGACACTGCACTGGTGTGGATACTGTACTTCAGAATCACAGATTCTATGTCTTGGAGTATAACCTAAATAAGAATTTTCATCAGAAAACGTAATCTGAACATGAGACAAATATGTCTGCCATTTTTGGGAACAAAACATTACAATAAACTGCGCTACCAATTTTTAGATTAAATCTAATAATCACTTATATAACAGCAAACTGCAAATTATTATCATTGTTATACTTTGTTCTCTACGGGTGAATCTCCAGTTGTCACTGATGATGTCATTTGTGCCTTTTTGGATTACGAACAAAATTATACATTTAGTTATTCCAGCTGCTGTGAGAAAAGGCTATACATGATCTGCTGAAAAACATGAGGTTTACGTGCTCCTCACGTGCGTTACTAATACTAGCTGGACTCTTTCTTCATATCTACAGATGTGACGTAATGATACAAAGACATGCTTAAATTTCCTGAAGAAATCCACCCTACCACACTCTAATTATAACACATTATTACAAGCTTACCGTTGTAAATGGGGCTAAGGTAAGTGTTGTGTACTTGCTTAAATCAATCGGTTTGCATAAATGATTCATTGACTCGTTCATAAATACTTCATTTGTTTTATTGCTGGATAAATCAGTTGCTGCGTCCCAATTCGCATACTATACGCCCTTAATAGTCTTCGAAATTAGAATTAGTGTGTTCCAAATCATAGTATGTTGAAATGGTCTACTTTATCCAGTTAGAATCCGAAAGTGCAGATCTGTGCACAATCTTAACGGCTAATATTGCCCAGAACCCATTGCGCGTTGGATGAGGATTTGATTAAAACTACAAACACAAATAAAAAGTGTGAAACTACAAACATGGGGAATGTGAGAGTCAGAGTAAGTAGAGAGGTTTAGATAAAGGGGGACAAGTGATTAATAATCAGTATATAACCTGACGAAAAGATATTTATTCAATGTTATACCCTTTATATTTAATCTGAAACATCATTGTGAACTTTTTTAAATATGCGTTTGGTCATTAACTTTTAAATACATCATTATGCAAATTGCAAACACACAAGGAGAGTTCTCCGCTTGAAAGACCCCATGACTGGCAGATCAACGTGCTGCTATTTTTCTCTACGAAACGGTAGGAAATGAAATGAAATTGAATGTGGAGGATTTTAACTGTGACAAGATGATTGACAGGGCAGTTTCCATTAAAGAGGCAGTTATGTCCCAAAGCTTGCCTTCTCTTCTGCTACTGAAATATAAACTTTTATCCCAGTACTTCTGTGATCATTTGAATATTTGTAACACAGAAATAATGATACTGTGTGGTTGTTTAATACCCATACACTACAACTTCTTTCTTTGGGTCAGAATGCAGATCTGAATGTTTCGGTGTGATTTTGTTTTAAGACACAGGTTTAATAGACACAGGAGAATTGTTGTCATTTAGGAATGAGATCCTAAGTGTGTGAGTGTTTGAATTGAGATCACAATCTTTTAATGAATAATCATGCAGCTTTATTATATGGTATGGACTTCCCTATTCTTTTAGAATTGCAACACTTTATAGTTATCATTTTACTGTAATCATCCTTGGTGTGAAACGGCATTTAATTCTTTGCTTTTGGTTAATGCTTTAAATATGAATTGCCCTCCAGCTGTTTGTAAACATTAATATTTACTATATTTACTTCATGTTACATGTTCATTACAAAGAGTGTTTTTTTTTAAAGTATCACATGAATGAGCAGCATTTCTGAGAAATCAGGACTCTCTCTCTCTCTCTCTCTCTCTCTCTCTCTCTCTCGCTCCGCTCTCTTTCTCTCTCATGTTTTCTAGGCATATATGGAAGATCATCTGAAGAATAAAGACCGTTTGCTCAAAGAATGGGAGGCTCTGTGCTCCTACCAGGCTGAATCCAGCACCATCTCAGCGGCCCAGAGTGAAAGTAACGTCAAGAAGAACCGCTGCCCTGATGCCGTGCCCTGTGAGTAAGACCCCATTGCTCCCCCCTGCCTGTCTTGAAACTCCTTTGGTGCATCCGAAATCGCGTACTGTCTGAGTAGGTACGTTTGAATTTGAACTTACTTCGCGACCATTAAAAAGTGTTTTATATAGTATGAATGAGTGTAGTACGAATTTAATCCAGACGTACTACATCCGCCATGTTGTCTATGTTGTGAGCTACCTGCGTCAGTTGCGTCGCTTCACCTCCATTCATAAATCCTCTCCCGTGGCCTCATGGGATAGTAAAGTGTCCATCGAATGCAAACTTCTCGGAAATAGTAGGTCATTTGGGGACTTTTCGCCTACTTTTTTTTCCTGAATACTATAAATTCAGACATACTACTCAATTATTAGTCAGTTTTCCGCATGCTATATAATAGGGAAGGATTAGATTTCGATTTTCTGTGTACGCATACCTGAAGTCTTAGTTCAGTGTGAACATACTACTCACTATTTATTATTAAAAATGGCATAAGTATGTAAATTGGGACGCATATTTTTTGGACTAGATGTGTAATTGCCAAATGTTTTATGCAGATGACCATTCAAGAGTGAAGCTGAAAGCTGAGATTAACCCCTCCAGGACAGATTACATCAACGCCAGCACCATTGTAAGTTATGTGCACTTGATGGTTCTCTTTGCCCTGGACTTCATCATGTGACTCAGTGCAGTTTGAAGGGCCTGCGTTATTGTCCCTTTCCTTCCCTCTGTAGCTGAAATCTAAAGCCAGAAAGCTCCTTTCCTCGCATCCCCTTCTGTTACCAAGGCAATAATCCATTTATTCCTCATAGATGTGCAAGGCTGCCACTGATTTCGGAATCCCCCTCTCAGCGTTGCCATGGTTACATTGTATTGATCTCATTCAGGATGTGTAGGTCTGGAATCCCCTGCTGCTCTGTTGTAGTCGAGAGCAAGGGAGCATCAATTAAGCCTTCATGCGCCTCGGATCACATTAAGGGCCTGTTGTCGTGGTAATGGACATATCCAGGGTTAAGAAGGGCTAAAGCACTGACCCCTGACCTTTTGTCTACTGTTGACCCTTTAGATCGAGCATGACCCCCGGATGCCAGCTTATATTGCCACCCAAGGACCTCTCTCACATACCATCTCTGATTTCTGGCAGGTCAGTCACATCTATGTGTGGATGTGAGACCTATGTAATCATTTAATATGAAGTAATACAAGTTGCTTGAAATGTACATTACCAATAATTATATATATATGTATATATTCAGCAAGAATGCATTCAATTATTCAAACATTACAGTAAAGATGTTTGCATTAATAAAAAAAATAACATTTCAATAAATGCTGTTATTTTTAGCTTTCTGTTCTTTAAATAAAACATAAAAAATGCATCACGTTGCCATAAAAATATTAAGCAGCAAAACTCTTTTCAACATTGATAATAATAAGAAATGTTTCTTGATCACCAAGTCAACCTATTTGAATGATGTCTGAAGGATCATGTGACACTGAAGACTGGAGTAATGGATAGTGATAATTCAGCTGTCCCATCACAGGAATAAATAAAACTTGTTGGTTAAAAAGAGGTATTTTAAATTGTAATGTTTTACAAAATTATAGATTTACTTTATTTTGCAGTGTTAGTGGGCATAAGAGAATTCTTTCAAAAACAAATCTTGATACCAAATTTCTGTATATTTTACAAAGTTCTCCGTATGAAGGATTCAGTATATTTTCTATGCATTCATGTAAATACTGCTTAAATGGCATGTTTTGTAAGCCGTATATGTTGCGCAGATGGTTTGGGAGAGCGGATGTACAGTCATAGTGATGATGACAGCTCTGGTTGAGGACGGAGAAAAGCAGTGCGATCGCTACTGGCCCGATGAGGGCTCTTCTCTTTACCACATTTATGAGGTTTGTAATATTACTTGTGAACCGGTAGAGATGTCCTGAGTTCTTCTTTACGTAGTGTAAACTACATCAAATATTGTTACCCTTCAATTATCTCACTCAGGTGAACCTGGTGTCTGAGCATATCTGGTGTAATGACTTCCTGGTGCGTAGTTTCTACCTGAAGAACGTCCAAACCCAGGAAACTCGTACCCTCACTCAGTTCCACTTCCTGAGCTGGCCCGCACAGGGAATACCCACCTCCACACGCCCTCTGCTGGACTTCCGCAGGTACTACACATGCTCACAAATAGACATAATGTTTCATTTACTCATTATTTACACATCTATGAAGGCATAATAATTGCCTGATTGTGATGATTTGCTCGAATCAATAACATCATAATAGTATTGCTATAAAATATGCTATAAATTAATAAGAACCGTTATCATTATTATTCAAATGTTATTTATATTTATTTGTTTTGCTGTAATCATTTGTTAAGGTGGGATAGGTGATATTTTTAACAATTATAAATATTTTTATTCATGTCATTTTACCCTGTGCAATTTTATTATTATTTTTTATACATCTGGAAATCATACATTTTACAGTTTGTGTAGTAAACGTACACTATACTCAAAATGACAATTAAATAGTCACAAATTAAAATGTTTTTTTATAATCAGAAAACATTTTGCAACCGAAACCATGACAGCTCTGTGTGTATTTATGTATATGTCAGTTTCACATCATGTTCTCCATTTGCTCTCTCTCTTCTCCCAGCTGCTTGCATGCTTCACTCTTATTCCTTCCATTCTCTTCAGTCTCTTTACCACTCATTTTCTGTCTCTTTTATCCTCTCAACCTCTGTTAGTCTCTTTCTGAGAGCGATTGAGCGCAGTAGCGAGGTATTGCACAGCTGTCTGTGTCATTTTTGTGGTTTGCAGCTAGTAGTCTGGTTCCAGTTGCATAGTCACAAAAATGAGCACAGACAGGTGTGGCTGCAGCAACGCTGATGAAACGCTCCATCGCCTAACACCCACTACACGTTCTCTCTGTCTTAGTCTCTTTTCATTTCCTTTTCTATGTCTCTCCTTTCTCCATCACGTCCTCACATTACATGCTTTTTGATGTTTGGGGTTGATGTTGCTTGTTTCTTACCACTCTTGACTGTGGTATAACTCTCCTCTTTTTGATCTTTCTGGCTCTCTACTGTGCAGTGGTCCTGATGTTATCCTCTGATCTCTGTGGGTGTCTACTCTACATTAGCCTCGATTTTTACAGTGCTTGCAAGGCGACCACTGTATTGAAATTCCTCTCATCTTTATTAATTTTGCTCTCCACCAAAGTCTGCAATTATTTCAGCTTAAACTGCTACATATATTCCATTCCAGACACAATTTAAACTTTGTTTTGTAGATAAAATGAAGCTTGTTGTGGTTTGCTATTTGTCTTTTTTTATATCCACTGAGAAAATCGAAATCCAAACATTCTTCATCATCAATACAAATCACAATCATCATATTATTATAAACACTTAAATTAATAATACCCAAAATAAAGTAATAATACCCTAAATTAATAAAAGCAACATATTTCTATTTTTTGTTTTGTTTTTATTACATTTTTGGATCAAAATTTGTCATCAGTACAAATCACAATCATCATAATATTAAAATAAACACCAAATAATTAAAATAACACACAGCAATGTGTATATATATATATATATATATATATATACATATATATATATATATATATATATATATATATATATATATATACACACACACACACAATCACATTAATATGTGTATATATACTGTATGTATATATATTGTACTTCAACAAAAAACTTTAATTTGACCATATTTGTCATCATCAGCTATACAAATCACAATCTTCATAAAATTAATATAAGTACAAAAAAGTACCCAGAGCAACATATTTATACTTATTTGTTTAATTTTTGTAAACTTAAATACAATTTAAATGATTAAAATCATACAGATCATCATCATTAAATTATATATACAGACTACCTATCAAATGTTTGGGGTAAGGAATATTTTTTTTAATAATTATGAAATAATGAATTTATACTTTTATTCAGCAAGCATGCATTAAATTGATCACAGTAAAGGCTTTTACATTGTTAAATTTTTTTTTTAATGTATTTAAAATAAATGCTGTTCTTTTGAACGTTCTATTCTTCAAAGAATCCTGAAATAAATCACTGTTTATACAAAATATATATAAAAAATTATAGTAAGCAAATCTGTTTTCTAAATTGATAAATAATAATAAATGTTTCTTAAGCACTAAATCAGCATATTATAATGATTTCTGAAGCATCATGTGACACTGAAAATTCATCTTTGCCACCAGAGAAATAAATGACATTATAAACATATTAAAACAGTTCATTTAAATGGTAATAATATGCAAATAAATGCAGCCTTAATGTGCATAACTGACTTCTTTCAAAACCATTAAACAATCTTACCAGCCCCAAAATATTTGAACACAGTGTTTATAGGCATTTAAGAAACTGACTTGCATTAATAGATTGGTAATAATTGCATAATGGATTTGGATTGCTTTTCTGCCATTTAATTACATACCTTTGTACCGCATTCTCATTTAAACTGTCATAATCATTCTTGTGCACAGCTGACGGAAAGCAACATGTCATGACAACTTACAATTGTCATTTCATTTACTCAGAACCAGAGCTAATCTAACTTAAAAACAGTTTTTTTGCTGCTTTGCAAGCACAAGTATTTCCTTCAGGAAATCTCTCTTTCTGCCCTTCAGGAAAGTCAACAAGTGCTACCGTGGACGCTCCTGCCCCATCATTGTGCACTGCAGGTATTTTAACCCATTGATGCATTTGAGGAATTAAAAGTGTTTATTTAAAAATGTAGTTTGATTCGATTTTCTAAGAGATGCTAAGCATACCAAACATTTTATTAGAAGGAGTTTTGAAATGCACACAGTATCCTTATGGAGATCAAGTATTGCATTAAATCTTAGTGAACTGTATGTTCACAAATGCCACATTAAATTTTTGTTGTTGTTGAGTGTATTGCTCACAGTGTCGCTCTTCTGTGCAGTGATGGTACAGGCCGGACTGGAACATACATCCTGATCGACATGGTCCTGAACCGCATGGCTAAAGGTCAGCAAATTATATAAACTTGTGAAGCTTGTGAAGAAATCACAGTGTTTAGGAAAGTACATCATACTGAAGATGTTTAATGAAGTTTGTTGTTTTGTTTTCAACTCAGGAGTAAAGGAGATCGATATCGCTGCAACCCTGGAACACATTCGAGACCAGAGGCCAGGAATGGTGCGCACCAAGGTAATAAAGGACATAACAGCAGAGGTGTGCTCAGTAACAACACAGCGCCTCATAGGAGAAATAAAAGCACAATTGTGACCATAAAACACCACAGCATCAGCAGCCTCTCTCGTTCTCCTCACTTGCAGTAACTGCCATATATCATTTTTATTGGTGCTGATGGTGTTATTAAAGGAGAGTTTGACGAATGGAGTAGTGGATTGTAAAATAGAAGTGCTGATCTATGCTTTTCTCTCTCCACAGGATCAGTTTGAGTTTGCATTGACCGCTGTGGCTGAAGAGGTTAATGCTATTCTCAAAGCTCTACCGCAGTGAAACAAATGCCCATGACTGAGCAGACACACACACACACTCTCACAGATTACATACACGTGTGCATACTTGCCTTATGTGGCCACTGAGATTAGAATTAGGGATGTGCACAAGTACCCGTCAAGAACTCGTTCTACAACTAACTAGTAAAACTCTACATAAACTACTTGCAAATTGATTTTCCTTTGCCTTTACTTAAATTGTTACATCTACAGTAAGTGCTCTGGGTGGCATTCTGGATACATGATGAAGAGGGGTGAGAGATCCAAGCGTGCAATATGTCTTCATGGGTCTTGATAGATTCATTATTCCTACTAGATAACAATCCACCTTATGGTGAAATGTTTTATATGAGAAGCTGCAAGAGTTGTAAAACTGTTTTTGCAGCCTGTGGCAGAAGAGCACATTATTTCGCGACGGACCCACTAAAGCCGCGTTTCCACCTCAGGAACTTTCCCCAGGAACTAGGGACTTTGGGGTTGTACTCACAGGGTTTTGACCACAGGGACCAGGGTCTAAATGAAGTTCTGGGTAAAAATGTCCCCCTCAAAGCGCCTCTGCTAGCAAGTTCAGGAACTTTCAGGGGTGGGACTTGGGCGCAGACTTCACGCAGCCTTATATTTTAACCTAAAAGTATTTTGCGGTGTGTGCAGTAAGAGTTGTTTGCTATTCAAATCAACAATGAAGTTTAAAAAATATGACCAATGGACCAAGAACGAGGTTCAGGCTTTATTAAGTTTATATGCAGAGGATGAAATCCAGTGGGAACTGTAAAGTCGCAAGCAATCTTAAGTCTCCAGACTAATCTTCACGGTACTTTAGACCATAATGGAAATGCAGACAGCAACAGGTCTGAGGGAAAAAAAGTTCCTGGGAAAATTGTTATTGGTAATTTTAGTGGAAACGGGGCTTAAGATACGTACAGCTTTTGTATTTCTGAGTTATATTAATGTAAATTATATATATATTTAAAAAAATACCCAGTGGGTAATCTGGGTGAAAATTCAGGTTTATCGTTTAAATTAATTTGTTTTTATATTCTTTTCAAAAGAAAGGCATAGTTTATTTTGTAAAACCATTGATTAAGCCTTATGCTTGTGAATAAAATATTATTTTATTTTAAATTTACGAGTAATTGATTGTTTTCAATATCAGAGTACTTGCCTACAAAATGACTCTGTGCCATCCCTAATTTTTATTTCAGATTTCCTGCACTTAAACACTCAAAACCACATCCCAGTCAGTACTCCAATATTGCCTTCTTACAGCATGTAATATCAAATCTCCTTTAAATTAATTCTTTAAATTAATAAAAAAATATATACTTGGACCTATATTTAAGCTCTTCAGGATCTGATTTCTTCCTTGCCTTCAGTCTTGTTGACAAAAATGTAATTATCTAAAGGGAAGTCTGTTTCTCCGTGTTGCTCTCTCTCTTTTATGCTGCCCCCCGTTTCACCATGGTGATGACTTTAGTCCTGTTACGTACACTTCAGTGTTATGAGAGTTTTCTTCACAATAGTCTTGTCTACTGTGGTGGTAGGGCGCAGGGAAAACAAGTGTCATGAAGGTGAGCTTTGCTGTAGTCTCATGTTTAACATTTTGAACACATTCAGAATTGTACACGTCCCTTGGACGTTCATTTATTTAAAAATTAAAATCTTGTTTTAATCTATTACACATAATTATAACAATTGGCCCTCTCAAGCAGAACATAAAATGTGAAAAAAATTGCAGATTCAATTTGAGCCTGTTCATGTGCATCCACTCAAACTCCAGTTTTCTTTAGTTCACTAAGGGAATCTATCACACTTCATTTCAATAAGAACACCATCAAATGCTCATGTGACAACAGGATCTTAAAGTGGAAGATATGTTGAATTCCAGGTCAGATTTTGAAGAACATGCTCGTCTGCTGTAGGGTATGTTAAAGACAGAGATCGAATTCCCTCTTTTCTTTTCCTCCTTGGTCAAAATCTCTCTTTCGCTACTTGATGGTTATTGTGGTCAGTTTAATTGTTCTATTCCTCTGGCAAATCAGTAAAAAAAAAAAAATCATAGAAGTATTTAAAAAAGCATATATTTTGTATCTTGTGATGACTAATAAAACTTGTTTGTGAAGTGATGCAGAGCATCACTGTGTATATGTCTTTTCTTTATTCAGTGTTTTATTATTATTATTTGATATATTGAACCATTATGTTTTCCACATTGATTATACCTTTCATTCTTAAATGGATTTTAAAAAGAAGGGGAAAAATTCTATTGCTTGTCATATTTATACAATTTGTAACAATAATCATTTACAGTTTTTCTGCATCAAAACTTTCCCACAATTAGCAAAACCTTACACTCAAGGAGCAAAGCACCGGCCTAGATTTGCACAACTAAGCACATTGTCAGCTTCACACTTTTTGCAAAACATTACACAGTTATTTGCAAATCACTAAACACACTTGCATGCATTTGACAGTAATGTATCATGATGTAATTTCCTTGCAATTTCAAAGCAAAGGCTTTCATATGAACACACCCATGAAACAATTGGTTAAACACAGCCACCAGGTGTACACACACACTGGTGCTTAATTCTATACACACCAATCAGGTTTAAGCACTATAAAAAGGCAACAGGTAAGGTCACCTGTCTTAAACAAAAATGGAAGGCAACGTCGCAGTAAGAGCCCATGAAGGAAGAGGGGATGGGGGGATATGGCGAAAGAAGAGGGACCAAATTTATCAGATGCAATTCGGGCAACCTTGGTACCCATGGGTACAACTGAATACTTGGACAGAGACTTTAGAACAAAATTAGCCGTTTAGACCAAAACTAGAATTTGTACCAGGCTGTAAACATGTTTTTTTCTGCTGTAAAGTTGGGCATTTTAACTTGGAGTTCAATGAGATTCTGGAGCCTGTTCCCTAGTGGCCAGTCGATGAATTACAGTTTAAGTCATCTGTAGCAACATAAGGACCGCCCTCCTCATTTCCATGTTGCACAAAGTAAAAATAAATCTATTTAAAAATAAATACATGTGGAGATAAATAAATATTTAAAAATTAAATAAGTAAAAAAAATTTTTTTTTAAATTAATAAAAGGAAAAATTAAGGGAAAGTTAATACAAAATTTGATTAAAAATTAATCATTTATTTTATCAAGTCGTTTATTGTTATTTATTTTCCTATTATGACATTTATTTGTCTATTTATTAATTTAAATATTTGTATATTTATTCATTTATTTATTTTTAATTTCTGCAGTTTTGGTCCTCCATACTTGTTATGACCTACTTCTTTCGATTTGTGAATAGCAGTGGAGCAACGCAACTGACGCTGGTAGGTCCTGTGATAATGACAACATGGTGAATGTCCAGGTTACACTCATAATACACACACTCAAATATAGAACAAACTTTTTAAGCAGTAGTGAAATTATTACTTATTAAAAATAAGTGCCTACTCAAGAGAGTGTGTGATTTCAGATGCAGCCTCTTATTTAAGCAATTAAAAAAACATTTAACAAATGTGATGTTTAAATAATAAAACAAATTGTGATGTTCAATAATTTCATCCCTTAAAACTCATCTTTGATCACAGAAATTACATATTTAAATGTTTCTTTTTTTCCAGTGAAAAAATAAAATAAAATCTCTATGCCTTAAAATAGCTTGAATGTAGCCACCCTTGCCTCGTTTAAGTGGGATCATGATATGCTAATTAGCCACGCCCCACTCACTCGCTCCAGAGATTCACTCGCTCAACTTGCTGTGGTGAACATTGCAAAATGGTATGGCTCTTTACAATGTCAGACACATAACAGTAATTAATACCTTGACTATGTTATCAAACAGCTAATCTTGTGTTGCTAATGCTACACAAACCATGTTCCCGTTCGCAATCTGAAAGAGTCGGCCAGCATTCTAACATATCATCAGAAATGCTTTGAACAACTCAGTGGAACGTCAGTGGAGAAGGCATATAGTTCATCACAACATCGTAATATACTAAATCTACCTGACTTTTCATAAAAGAAAAATATACCGGGATAAACTGGCTTCTCTCAAGACTTGTTAGTTCGCTGTTAATGATATGCTAAAGCCCAACGACACATTGAGGTGATTGGTTACAAGGTAGTTTGTGACGTCAGAAACACCAGCGATTTTAAAGTACCGCGTGTTTTACTGTCTTTTTTTCCACTGCAGCTTTAAAGAGAAAATACTGGTGTTGACATGAATTTGCACATGATTTGTCTTAAAGCATATTAAAAACACCACATAGACATATAAACATTAAAATCTTGATTTTCGCCACAAGGGAACATTAACTAAAGTCGTTTTTGCTTATTCGTAGAATTTGATAATCTAAGGTCAGTAGCAAAAGCATTGGTTAATAAAGTGAGATGAAATACATAAGGTATTTGTGTTATTTAACATTATTGCAGGCTTGTGTAATATTCTGACTTTGCACTTCATTTTGAGGAATACTGAATCTGTTTTTGTGCAAGTGAGATGAGTACATGCATGCTCACATTTAGTTTAGAACTATAATAACAATCATGTTTACACAGCACACAACGCCTCTGCATTTACTCCAGATTCCTCTTACTACCTACATGAACCATGAAAGCACATTCTTACTGTCCTTGCTGCTAAATAAAGCCAGAACACAACTCTTTAAGAGGTACCATGTTTTATTGGCAAAATATATGATAAGTGTGGTTATATTTTAACGTAATACACAATTTTTTATAAAGAATGATTATGAAAAAGATCATTTAAAAACAACTGAGGTCTGCCTTGGCACAAATATTGATAGCTATTTTGAGTAATATATGGTTTACTCCTATGTTCACATATAACATCATACTGGCAAATTAGCACATATATTTCTCCGGACTTTCAGTCATTCAGTGCTCTTCCTGGAGTGCATACTGTACTTGTCAGTAACCCTCTTCAGAGAGACATAGTACACAAGATGAACTGCAAGAGGAAATTGAAGATGTTACAACAGCTTTCTACATGCTTTCAATGAAGTACCCCATTTTACTTCCACAATTAATCAGTGTAAACAAAAAAAAAAAAAATGTATCACTTACATCATCATACTGGAAGTTTACCATTCCCTGCTGCATTGTATCTCTTCTCCTAAAGTTGTCTACAGAAAAAGAGAAAAGTCATACAGTGTTTGATAAAACATTCAATTAACAGAATGCTTAGTATAATTGGTGTAGTTATAATGATCATGTTTTGAATAGATTTGCATTTCTAAATTTGACAAAAAGTCTCACCTGTAAGTGCCCTTAGCTTCACACAACACGCCACATAGTCATCAAAGTAGATCTTTCCAGACCTGCTGTAGCGTTTGACGATGGCGTTCAGTGCCTGTGGGCTGATTCGATAACCTGTGCAATCATGACAAAAATGTTGCTTACATCACAGTCTAGTCCCTTATAGCCCCTTACAGAAAAATGTACATTCCGCCAAGTAGTTTTCAGTGTGATGTTATCTGAAAGCTCCGAATTAGTGACTTGTTATTTATTCTATATTTTGCCCTGAAAACTAGGTACGTTTTGATCTCTATCAATAGAAATAAGACTAAGTAACTTCTATGAAAAGTCACACTCACCCATGTTAGCAAGGCACTGGGACATCTCATGAGGTTCCACCGTTCCACTGCAGTCCCTGTCCACCATTAGGAAGTTCTGCTTCCAGCCATTTAGCACAGTAAAGAGTTCTTTAAACTCATTGAAACCCATCTTTCCAGTGTAATCTCTCTGCGCACACACATTTAAAGAATCTAAACCACATCAAGGGATCTGTTAGGTTACTGAGACTAGCATGACGCAAACTTTTGCCTCAAGATAAGAACAGTGCAAGAACGTTTGTTTCCTGTTTCTGTGAAGGATACATCCAGCATGGCAATCATAATCCTGCAGGTATCCAAACTGAAGGCTGCACAAAAAAAAAAGCAGTGCAGTGAGGATGATCCACTGACTCTATATTATTGATGTGTTTGTCCAAGCATTTGGAACCAAAAATTATTCTAAAATCTATGTACTCACGATTGTAGGAGCCACT
This sequence comes from Gobiocypris rarus, assembly GCA_023029165.1. Classification (NCBI taxonomy): domain Eukaryota; kingdom Metazoa; phylum Chordata; class Actinopteri; order Cypriniformes; family Gobionidae; genus Gobiocypris; species Gobiocypris rarus. The sequence continues at coordinate 11,970,137 of CM040921.1, forward strand.
GATTCCAGTCTGGGTGAGGCACCTTTGAAGTTCTTCAGCATCAACTTCACCATCCTGACATAATATTTATGTTACTGCACGAACAACATAATAGAACAGAAAAGATAGAGCCATAAGTACCCAGCAGCTCTCACCTGACCAGCTATTGCTGTGAAATAGCCCCACATTGGGTCCTGGGCAGGAGAAGCAGGAAAATTCCCCTGGTACGCCCCATATGGTTGTGCTGGGAAACCACCTGCAGCAGGGACCCCTGGCATTGCCATACCATGAGCAGGAACTCCTGGCATTGGAGCACCAAACTGCAAGTAAAAGAGTGACACTTTTAAAGGGGAGCTCAACCCCAATTCAGAGCCTAACTCCACCCACTGGCAATATTTAAAAAACGCTGGATAAGCGCAATTCCAACTCCTGACTCGCTACAGTGGTTTTGACGGAACAAGATGTTTTTATACCAGGGGCTGAGCCTATGCAAAGGGCATGGTGAGCTCGTGCCAGGACGTGGTAGTGAGCCGTTGAACATACGTCAAGATGACCAACAATGTCCAATAGGACAATTCAACTGCAGTAGCCACCGTTCAACCTTAAGAGGGCAGCACTAAGACGTTTTTGCCAAGCGGCAACCTCCCGGGGTCTCTCTTGAAGCCAATACGGAAGTGACTAAACTGCAGTTCATCGACTGGCCTCTAGGGACAGGCTCCAGAAGGCAGCAGAATCTCATTGAGCCCCATGTTAAAGTGCCCAACTTTACAGCAGAAACATGTTTACAGCCTGGTACAAATTGTAGTTTTGGTCTAAATGGCTGATTTTGCCCTTCATGACAACTGTGAGGGTGAATTTTTTGTATAACTCATTCGTTTACATTAAATAAAGCCTTAAAGTTCTGCATAATTAAGGGCGTGGCCACTTTGAGTTGTAGGTGGATAGCCATTTATCTGCTGTCTGTTAGTCATCGCGTCACCTCAGCTCCGCCCACATCCCGACTCTTTGCCCATTTTCTGTTATCCAGGAGGGACGCACGATGACGCCATGCTAAGATGGCAACGGCCAGCTCATCCCTACTTTATGCTTCAAAACTGCTCTTCAGAAACCTATGGATGACGTCACGGACACTATATATATTTTTTTACAGTGTATGTTTTTACACCATATATTATAGAATTAAAATACTTTATACCCAAATGTCAAAACATTTACTTGAATCAATGAACAGCACTAATAAAGCAGATCAGTCTTGCAGATCTTCAACTAAAAAAGTTGGTTTAGGGTTTAGTTACCCTTTAATTACCTTTTATTATTAATCATAATATTTCTTTTTACTAAAATTAAACATTTTGATTTAGCTAAAAACTTTAAGTTTATTTAATAAAGGGCTGTTTTAATATAAACCTTTTAATGATATAATTATGTTTTTACTCTAATTCATTGCTGAAATATTAGCATTTAAATGGTGGCTGTAATAAAAACGGGCTTTCGTGACCAATTTAGTCAAATATTCATTAAGAAATGAAGACAACAGGTTAAGTAGATAATATAATGAATATGCAATTATGGAGCTTTTTTAGTTGACTAATGAGCTATGGATATTGAGTAGCTTTCCTGAGATAAAAGTAAGATACATTTTATTGACATCTTAAAAGACTGATTAAGTGCTTACATGAGACATTTACAGTTTTTTAACATTCCTTCTGATGCTCATTCTTGTTTATTTTGTGCTATAACTAGTAGTAAAGAGGTTTCAATTATATAAAGGGAGAGGTCTTTCATTATAAAATGTACAGAATTTGAAAGCTCACACTTTTTTTCATAACAAAAGTAAGAAAGCACAATGCTTATTACGATTATTGGATGATAGGTGCGCTACAAATAATGTTTATGCATTACCTGAAAACAGTATAGAATAAAATATCTCAGATCATCAAAATGAAGATTGAAAATTAGAAATCATTTTCAGACGGAAATTTTAGCATATGACTACTTTTAAGACATATTACAAAAAGGTTAAATTTGTCCACCACTGACAACAGCCCTGATTGGGCTACAGCAAGAATAAAAAAAGTGCAATCTAAATCAACCTTTAGTGTCTGTTCAAAATACACTTAATACTGAGTAATGTATCAACCAACCAATTGCTGAATACTATGAACATCATGTATTACTCCACTTGAATTTGTTCCAAAATACACACAAGTGTCCAATTAAACTGATAACATTCAGTCTGAAATTAACTCCAGCCTACCAAGAGGCTAAACATGTGGTTTCTGTGGTGAAATATGTTGATATCCCTTTTTTTTTCCCCCACTTTAACCTGTTAATTCAAAAAAATTTTTTACAATGCTTTAAAAGTACAAGATGTTATAGCTTGCTAAACCGGTATAATTTTTTCCACGTTTTTGGCATAGATGGACGACGTGCTGTGACAGGCAGCAACAACAAAAACTTAGCCTATACCTTATAAAAATAAACATAAAAACTTTAAAAATATTTTGAGACATATTTTATAAAAAGTGATGTGTGAAAGTGAAAGTGTATGCTTCAAACAAGACAAATTATTTGCCAATATAGGGTAAAAACATTTATAAACTTGAGACATTAACAGAAAACAAACTTACACAATTTTGAATCTCAAGATAATTTGCTTTAGACATGTTTCTGTTTCACTGAAGAAGAAGAAAAAAACATTAAAAATATATATATATATTGCTTATGTATCGTATTGTTGAAAATGCCCTTGCCCTTGAAAACCAATTCTGGGTGGGCGGTGGGGAAAATATAGATCCTGTAGTTAAAAAAAAAAGTTAGTTTCTGCTACTGGGTTCAGGTAACCTGCCGCGGTTTCAATCGTAATCCATATTAGTTTATGCCGAATCCATATTAGAGAATATGTAATTTATTTAACGTATCAATTTGGACAGTAACAGCACATAGCCTACCAGACCAATCTGGCGTCTCTTAAGCTAATTGTCATATTACTTTTACATTCTACAACATAAAAAATATAAGTAATACTTACATTGTTATATCCAGGATACGCCATACTTAGTGACTGCACCCTCAAAGAACAGAAACGACTTAAAAATGAATCTTATGGGGAAGTTTTCGGACAGTCCAGATCACTTCCGTATTTCGACAGTGACGGGAAATGATTGAATGACGTCATGAGGATCAGCGTGACTGACAACGATAGGGTGACAGTATTCGCTTTTTGGACTTTTACTTTAACCATACGTCATAAAACATGACTACATAAGCGACGCAGCGCCGATTTTGGATCACCTCCAAATGGAAAGCAAGCGTTCAGTGACAGATACACGGAAGTCATATATGGCCATTTGACTGAAAACATTGGTGGCCAATGATAATGCGCAGGTTTGCTTATTAAATGCATAATGGGAAACACTGTAAAGTTTAAAATAATCACAGACGTGTTCACTGGTGATATAGTTATTCTGTATTTATTCGCCATTGCGTGTGGTGACGTGTTTATGGTGCGTGGCGTGCTTATATAACACCAACCTGTCATTTACGTTGAAAACCACCGGTCGGCGCCATTACACTAAAAGTAGAAGCTGGCAGCTCCTGCACTCAATCAACCCAGCAATAAGACTTTAGTTTGGACTGGTGGTAAGTTTTGGTGCTTCCTTTCATTCAAGATGTTTTGGGTGTATGCAAGTTTTTGACGCACCCTTAAAAATAGACCTTATTCAAAGCCGCGCCTTTGTTTTTTAACGGGAATGAAAGCGATGCCGTGAGGGATCGACATGGACATACATCTTTTCATTGGGTTCTAGTTATGTATTTATTATTGTTTGTTTATTATTGCTGGCGAAACCCTGCAAATATCTTTCAAAGAAATTTCAGTAGACAAAAAACTCCAGACAACAAGAGCTGTGGAAAATTATGAGTGATCTAAGAGCAATACAATTCTTTTACAGCAGATGCCACTGAAAATCTGCCCCACATTCCAATGTGCGTACTATCCACCCTATCCGCCCTAAATAGTATTGAATAGAGTGGTGCAGGTATGACATCACTTTGTAGGCCAAAAAACAGAAGCGAGTTAGCATTTTAGCTCCTTCTCTTGTCCCAAAAGTCAATGGGTTTTTTGAACAGGGTTTTGGTTAAATGGCTGAAATAAGGTCTGTGGTGAACACAAGCTCAAGACACATTCACGTTTTATTCTTTGATATAAAATTCATCAGTATTACCCCACTCATGATTTTTGAAGCTGTTATGTGTCTTGAAAAAGGCAGCTAATAAGAGGCTAAATGAGACTACAGAGACTGACAAGGAGATTAAACTTCATCACTCCGAAAAGGTAAGCTCAGTCTGCTTTTACAGCCTCATTATGCTCGTAATTGTGCTCTTATTAACTTTTCTAACTCTTTCTGGGAAAATGTTTTTAGAGAAAGACTTAAAGAGTTGTCGGAAGCTTAGTGATGATGACGTTGAAATCTCGGGACCTTTAGCCTTTTACTTCTGGCAACTGCATTTAGGCTTCAAAATTAATAGAAGTTGTGTTCGTCTGTGATAATTATCTTGATGGACAAAACGTGTAAGTATCATAAACTTCTGTTGATCACAGAGCTTGTTTTTTGCGATAATGCAAAATTCTACGGGAAAATCCTATTGGGTTTTTTTTCGAGGGAACCAGTGCGAAGCTAACTGCCGGTTGGCCCAAAAATATGTCATACCTGTCACATACTATTTAGGATGGATAGTATGCACATTGAGATGCAGCACCTGTAATGGCACTGCTCTGAACATGGAACTTTTACATTACTCAAAAGGTTCTTTATAGTGGAAAAAGTTCTTAAAATTATTCAAATGTTTTTCACTCTCAGAAAAAAGGTGTTACCTGGGAGGGTCGTTGGTGAACATAAAATGGTTATTTTTTTATAGCATTGTTGTGAAAACCCCCTTGAACCTGTATTTTTAAGAATACATTTTAAATTTGATGAAGAAGCATGACATAAATACACTGTAAAATTAATATTTAAGCAATTACAAAGGAGCAGGTGTGCTGAATATCTGCAGGACTGCAGCCTTGAGTCATAAATAATCACAGCTGAGCTGATATTCAGCAAGATTGTGAGAGTGATATTGCTCTTATACAACATTTCTATAAACAAGTTTGTTTGGCTTCCATTCAGCACCGCTAACATATGTAGTCTGGAACAGCCTTAACACAGAGAAACTGACTTATACGAACAGTTAAACATCCCAGTGCTGTTATACCTATAACACCGCTCAGCCAATCGGATTTGAGAAGTGGAACTGTTGTATAACAGTAAATTTGATACTCCGTCTCTAAGAATAATACATTTTAGGTATGTAACTTTTCTGTGGTTTGGCACCAAAAATGTTACACTTTATCATTCATCAATCATTCAATTAGCTTGAGTTCCTTTATGGTGGTCAGTTTGTATCACAGCTTAATAGCTCTTCTTTTCTCTGACTCCATGGAACAAGGTCACCAGCAGGATTAAGACCAACCCTGCTAAAGGAGAGAGGAGAGAAGAAAGAGAATGAGCGTCACTAGGTTATGCAATACCCTGCTACTTTGCATCGCCTTGTTACACAGGCTTTGCTGAGTTACAGTTTAGTAGTCAAACTGAGAGGTTCTTGGAAAGATCACAGACGCACGTAAATGAGATTCCTCAATGTGCCAAATGGACTGAATAGTCTGAATGTAAAGGCTGGAATACACTACACAACTTTTAAAATCTGAATAGATTTTAAAACACGTGGCATCTAAATGCCTAAAGTTCACACTCTTCCAGAGAGTTAAATCATAAGAACATAACAAATTAATGCAGAAACATGATTTGTGTTGCTAGGAGACATGACACATGTAAACAATGTGTTCTAAAAACAGCTCAAAAATGTTGTCTTTTTATGCGTTTTGGGTGTCTATTTACATTACAACAGCTTTTTAGGGGCCTGAAAATGCAAACTTTTGAAAAGGGGATTCAACATGTTTGAAAACAAAACCGTTATCCTCCCCGTTTAAACAAAAAAATGCATTTTGGATGATCATTTACAGGACAACAGCGCTTTGGGAGCACATGGATCCGGCAGGCATGGAAGCATGATCCAGCGTTTTTAGTCATTTTTGTGGATCCTTGTGAAAGGGGATTGTTTTGAAAATGTTGTCATATATTGCCAAAAGTATTGGGACACCCCTCCAAATCATTGAATTCAGGAGTTCCAATCACTTCAATGGCCACAGGTGTATAAAATCAAGCACCTAGGCATGCAGACTGCTTCTATAAACATTTGTGAAAGAATGGGTCGCTCTCAGGAGCTCAGAGAATTCAAGCGTGGTACCTTGATAGGTTGCCACCTGTGCAATAAGTCCATTTGTGAAATTTCCTCACTACTCAATATTCCACGGTCAACTGTTAGTGGTATTATAAAAAGTGGAAGCAATTGGGAACAACAGCAAATCACAGAGCGGGGTCAGCGCATGCTGAGGCACACAGTGTACAGAAGTCCGGACTTTCTGCAGAGTCAATAGCTACAGACCTTCAAACTTCACGTGGCTCACCTTCAGATTAGCTCAAGAATAGTGCGTAGAGAGCTTCATGGAATGGGTTTCCATTGCCGAGCAGCTGCATCCAAGCCTTACATCACCAAATGCAAAGCGTTGGATGCAGTGGTGTAAAGCACGCCGCCACTGCACACTTCTCTGTCTGGCAATCTGATGGACAAGTCTGGGTTTGGCGGTTGCCAGGAGAACTCTACTTGCCTGACTGCTTTGTGCCAAGTGTAAAGTTTGGTTGAGGGGGGATTATTATGGTGTGGGGTTGGTTTTCAGGGGTTAGGCTTGGCTCCTTAGTTCCAGTGAAATTAACTCTTAATGCTTGAGCATACAAAGACATTTTGGACAATTTCATGCTCCAAACTTTTTGCGGGAACAGTTTGGGGATGGCCCCTTTTGTCAACTAGTGTTAATTTGTCCAGACTGCAAATATGCGGAGAAGTCATGTAGTGTATTCCAGCCTTAATTGGGAGAATTTTAGTGACCGTCTTAATGCTCTTTACTTTGTTCATTTACCCCAAATATGTTCTCAAAGTGTAGGTGATGTGCCACTGGCTATAAATGAGACAAAAACCAAACAAACTATGTCCAAAAAGAACCATATCGGTTTATGGACGTTTATTTATCCTGTACCTTATAGCTTAGAAAATACAGATCTGTAATTGTACACCAAAACTGTACTTAGAAAATTCTTAAAGAAATTGCCTTCAAAAGACAATGAAACAACAATTTTATCCACAGTGAAACAGAACTAGGGGTCTGTTGTACCCAGGACAGACAAGTAAGGTTGACAGTGAAAGTGGAAAGAGCTAGGGGGTTTCTTGCCATGCTTGTTTCCTACTGAACAGCGATCAGATGGCCTTGCTTTAGTCATTTGGTGAACAGTTAAAGGTCACACAACCTTGATTGATCTTGAATCAGCAATCAGGCTTTTCAGCCTCGGTTTTTCCCCCATATCAAGAGCTGGTTTTCAATTTCACACACATCACTGTACAAACAGAACAGATTAGAAGTGATAAGTCTGTTGTACAGCTTATACAATGCAAATCAATTCTGGTTTTGCAAAAATATACTCATAATATACATAGATTTCACTTTTCAATTCCCCTGCTGTCTTTTTGCCCATTCTACCCTGCCCCATATCCATAAAAATTACATTACAAAAGCAGTTGAAATAGCAATTTCTGAACAGTTATAAAGCATTTTACTTGGCCAGCTGGAGAAAAATTGTGCATTTTTCCAGATTATAATCAAAGCTATATACACTGATAAATGACAACACAGCCTGAGGTGCATCATTATGCATTGTCAGTACTAAAGATCTCACTAAAGCAGAGCATTGAAAAAGACACCAGGCCCAAAACACAAAGAAAGCAGTGCACAAAAGCCATATTTTAAAATATTCACTTATTTATATAAGGTTATACTGAAAAATACTGTTGTGTCCCTTTACCTTTTTTGTGTAAATTTAAAAAAGCAAAATTTTTTCCATCATGGAACTGGTGTAGTAACAAACATGAACAATAAAAATGTGGCAAGAAAGTTTAGAGACTTTTCAGCAGGCGTTACAGATTCCTCATTGGAGCGATTACAATTCGACATGAGCTGCATTTGGAGTGCGAGGACGCATTTTGGAGTTCTGGTCCGCTCAGCAGTAGTGAAGCAATTTAGAAAGCGTAATTTTCAGGAAAGGACGGCCCCGCTAAGCACTGGTCCCTGGCATCTGCTGTATAAGGGACACTGTTGGTCTCTTCAAAGTGTGAGAGAGGAACCGTGTCATCCTCAGGAACCTGCAGCCCATCGGGGTCTGCCTTCAGACTGGGCCTCTGGTTGTCAGGGAATGCCATGGAGAAGAGTGCATCAGGATCACATACAAACTTATACACATACCGCTCTCCAGCAACCTGCACATGAACAAGAGAATGTCTTAGAAAATCTTGTTTGGAAAAAGCTGATATGCTTTGATGGGGTGGATTGTACTAACTACTGGAAATGAGGGAACTACAATCTAAATAAGGGATTGAAAGAAGAAAAATGTCATTGGAACGTGAACGTGCCTTTACCTTCTGCATGATGCCCTTTTCATAGTAGTAACGCAGGGAGCGGCTCAGCTTATCATAATTCATTGCAGGCCTGTTCTTCTGGATACCCCAACGGCGAGCAACCTATTGAAAATGTGAGTGTTAGTACTGCTTGTTGGCTGGAATAAAAATGGGCTATAATGCCATTGGCTTTCATAACACACAGACCTCCTCTGGTTCAATGAGTTTAAACTCGAGCCCACGGCCAGTCCAAGCAATGAAGTGGCTGTTGGATGGGTCGTCCAACAGAGTGACCAGGAACTGCCAGAGTTGCAGAGACCCCCTTCGTTGATACGGAGGACCCTCTCGGAAAACTCCACTTTCCTGCTTCAGCTTTCCCTCTAGGCGGTCTGGGACCACACAGGCATCATCATAATAGAGGTGAGATTCTCCATCATACCCAAAACCTGCAAAATCAATGTAGATTTAATATGGACAGTCTCATTATAACACAAGACTAATCACAAGGTGTTGCTTAATAAAACATCTACACTTCAAGGAAATAGTAGATTAAACTGATAAAATCCTCACCCTCGCTGTTGGCGCCATAGAAATTTGCTGACTTGCCAAAAGATGACTGGCAATTCTGTACTTCTGCAAGACAATTGAGAAAATTATGAAAATCACATTAATAATAAGATATAACAATGCTTGGGAGTTCAAGGTTATCAGAGTTCCTCTTTATACATACAGTAACACTTAACAATAAGGTTTCATTAGTTAATGTATTAACTAACATGAACTAACCATGAGCAATACATTTGTTAATCTTTGATAACATTAGTTAATAAACACAGCTGTTCATAGTTTGTTCATGTTACTTCACAGTGCATTAACTACTGGTAAGATTTTAATAAAGTATTAATAAACGTTGAAATAATAAAAAAAGCTTTATAAGTACAGTTCATTATTAGTTAATGTTAACTAATGAACCTTATTTTAAAGTCTTACCAAAATCCCATTAAAATATTTTTTACAAATATATACAATAATACATTTTGGGAGTTCAAGTTTATCATTGTTACACTTTATAAAAATCACATTAAAAATAATTGTATAATATAGGACAATACATTACAAATATTGTATAATTTAAAGTTTCAGTGTTTCATTACGCTATTGGAAATTTCGCTTCAGGGCAAAATATTTCCCAATGCAGATTTCATCTAGGTTTCATTGTAACTAAGTTGGTCACAAATTTGCCATCTTGACCAACAGAAAGTGACTGGTGTGAGCTTTGCTTCCTACATCACTACTATTCGAGATGGACCTTTTGAAATTTCGCTATTTTGACCGGTCCACAGCCAACAGTACATCTGACCTAGTCGAACCTAAAAGGATTATAGCACTACATGCTTCACAGGGACTGAATCCCAAATCTCAGAGATTTACACCCACCCGAGTCAAAGCCGAAGTCTCTGGGCTCCTGTTTGATTGACATTTGGTGGATCAACGGTGCACGAGGAGGTCCCATGTTTTGCACACCCTGCTCATTGTAACGAGGATCCACCATTTCCTTTTTGAATCCCTGGGGAGGCATTGGCACCAATGGCTCTGACATCTGCCGGTGATAAGGGGGGCGACTATGTCGGGGAAAATGGCCACGGGTCTGCGGAGGGTAAGATGTCTGACAACGGCCATCGGACTGTGGGAACGGCAGACAGGGCTCGGAAAGCTGCCGATGGAACCTAACGAGACGAAGAGAAAGGGAGAGGGATAAAGATGTGATAAGGCATTGTTCACAACATCAAGGGCAATTGAGATCATGAGTTCCACGTCAAAGAGATAAGTGTGGTGTTAAAGCTCTTTTTTCCATTAGTTAAACCTAGAGACTCGAATGGGATAAACATAGAACTGATGTCCAGGACAGTGTGGCATCTTTAACAAGATAATGCCTAATGAAAGGCTCAAGCTGAGCTGATTACAGTACTTTTAACATGCACGAGCAGCTCAAGCTGAAGGCAAAGATAGAAATGAGGTTAAAAATTGTTCACTGTGACCCAAATGAAAACGACCTAATAATAAACTGCAAGATGTCATAATTCATACCTGTGGTCTGTACTGTAAGAGGCATCTGGGTGATTGACAGGTGGGCAGGGCATAGCGAAAGGTGGGCTTTGACTGTGGAGTGGAGTCTGTGCTCTCTGATGTGGTGGGGTAGAACTGTGGTTGTGGACAGGTAAGTGTGTCAGTCCTTGTGTCTGAGTTTGGGCTGGTGGCATCGCTCTTTTTTGCACATGATGTGTTGCTGTGCTAGTGGAGGAGCCAAAGGGTGATGCCGGTGTAGAAGGAGGAGTCAGTGGCTTGTTGAAAGAAAATGGCTTCCTGTCGAAGGCACTAAAATCGACAAAATACAAATAAAGCATGAGTGAGAGGGAATATGGGGATGGGAAAGATGGGGAAAGGACAAGGAAATATATACCTGTAGTTATATAGGCACTTCTCTCCATATGGAGAGAGTCTCTGCTCTTGTCCACAGGGGGAATATTCCCTGCTTGGGCTCAGTTCCCTCTTAACTTTAGTTTGAAGAGGTCCATGGAACATCACTAGAGAGACAAAAAGTTTTAATTTTATGTTGTGTGGCACAAATACATTGTGTCTACATAAACTAAAATGCCAGAACAAAAATGCAGTTCTTTGTCTTGGAACCTAACCTAGTATGTTTCTGGTGTCAGATAAATATTTAGTACTGGAACTACACCTTTTAAAAGAAGGAGGAAAAAAAGGCCTTTCCTTCTAGAAAAGGATGCCGCAAGTTAGAACTCGCAGACTATCACGTGATTCCTATGGAAAAAGGGCCCCACTGCCCAGCTGTGGTGAAAGAGGGGCCTGTGAGAGCTACAGGCACGATGCCAGATAAGAGGAATTGTGCCAGACAAACACACACATACCCTCTCACACACAATTTCTATGCAAACACATCCATGTGCATTCACGTTCTACAATAAACACCATTGACACCATAGAAAATGCACACAATTAAGACTTATTCAGAGCCAAATGGGAAGAAAAAACTAACAAGGGAAACAGCCAGAGCACTGTTCACCAGCACATAATAACCAGAGTGTGTGCGCGCAGAGAATCCAGCCCCATTAAAATGTCACCAAGCTGGAGGCTGCCATGAGTTACAGCACCGCAGCGGCAGACTGGGCCTCACATGTGTGCACACACACCATAGAAACATCTTAAACTCATGCCTAGGAATCAGGTTTGGCACAGAAACTCTTCAAGGAGGAAGGTACTATGTATCTCAAAACACTTCATAATGTCCATAGCAAAATACCCAGTGCTAATAATTTGTGCAATATAAATAAATAAATGTTTTTATATGCCAGAAGTTTCTATAATTCATAAAGGCAAGTTCTATATACTATTCTGCAACCAAGCCCACTTCCTTGCTACATGAATATTCATAAGGTACTCACAGTTATCCGACTGGAAATCTGGAACAAACTGTTCGTCATCGGGTACCTGGGCTGCACATGGAGAAGGAAAACAATTTATACTAACTGGCTTGCAAACCTGCTTCACAGTCAGTGAATAAAGGCATGAAATATTTAACATGAAGATAAATAATTTGCATGTTTATATATGCCATATTGTCTTATCCCATTTAAATGAGGCCCCAGAAATCAACCACTAGGATGATGCATTAACCACCAAGTTGTGCTTTAACAGTAGTTATGAAATATATTCCATAACCTAGATTATTCTAGAGCTGTTGGCGTACCTTCTGCTATCCAAATCTCTTGTAGCTGGCTGAGATCTTGAAAGAGCTCTGTGGAACATAATGATTGATTTGTGAATAAACAGGCTGATTTGTTTGGGCCTGGGTTAAATGATGTGTTTTAAAGAGATATGGATGGATTGATTGCAAGTTCATTTGTTTACCCTCTGTATCCTGTGCCAGCTCAGTGTCAACAAACTTCCTTTTTCGGTCATTGAAAGTTCTGCAAAATGGTTCCTGCATGTGAGACTTCTGTAAAATAAGACCAAGATCAAATAATGAAAGTTGGAACAAGTGATCACTGTGTACAGCCATTCACCTTGATGGATATTCTGTAGTAAAATATCTAAAAAGTGAATTACAGTCACAAAAGTGAAGAAAGTGAGGCATGACAAGTTAAAGCAGAGACGTACACTTGGGGGCACCATGAAAGGGACCTGCTGGTCGTAAAATCCGTCCATGTCGCTTGCTTCTCACTGCGGCCTAAGGGGCTGCAGCAGGACGGAAAACGGGAATAAACAGGGATAAAGAGGGGGGTGGGCCCACGGGTGATATCGTCGCCTGTCGGAAGAAGAGCCGAGAAAAGTGGCACTTAGAGAAAGACAAGCACCCTGTCAGGATCTGATGCAGCTGTCAGTGACCGTCCCGGGTCCTGACAGTTTAGGACCAACTGTCCCTTTGATCTGTGAAAACTTCAGCTAGCATGTTTGTTTGTGTAACACTCACTCTCAGCTCCTGCTCAGATGAAGTGTGCTGCATTAGTGCAGGACACTTACACACACTCTCACTCTCTCTCTCTCTCTCACACACACACACAATTTAAGGCTCACGGTACAGATGGGGGTCCTTACATAACCATACAGTACCATCTGTTGCCTATGAGAATATCCTATACACTAAGAATCTAAACGAAAGTGTTAATTTAATAATAATAACCAGCTACTTTTATGAAAACAGATAAGGTTTGCATTTAAAGAGTGGAAGGACAGCAATATAATAATGAAGCCAAGCTATTCCTCACGCTTCGTCAAACACGTGTGTTTATTTTCCCTGACGCAAGTGTTCAGGCCATAAATTCGTATTACAGCCGCGAGGCCAAGAAAACACCTCACAGACAACACCGCCTAACCTCTCTGGACCAAGAACTAATTAAACATCCATCGCTTAACATTATTGCTTCCTGACGCTTATCAGACCTTTATAAAACAGGAGGAACGTGCGTATGCACATTTCATACTGAAAAAGAAGAGTTTATGATTTTTTAAGTTTTTATTGGCGATAATAAAGGCAGCCAGCGGAAGCTATAGTTGTTGAATAAGTAAAGCGAGATTATAGCATTACAACAGCGAGTTAACAGGTATAAGAGGGAGTTCAAGAAGTTCAATCCCTTCCCCCCCAGCGCCCATTATCGCCGCGCGCTCCCCCTCCCTTCCCTCGGCCGCTTGTTTTTCTCAATGAAGTGAAATTTGATCCTTCGTGCGCGCTACCCCAAAAAACCTCAGCCGTTCCATTCATAAAAACACCAAACGCGCGAGAAGCACTTCGCCAAACCGCATATTTATTTTGCACAACGCAAACTGCGAATACGATTAAGTTTCAAATAAGCTTCACAAAGTACTGAAAAAACAGACAACTGGAAATGGTTGCCAAATAAGCGCACAAAGAAAATGGCGTGCGAGCCAGCAAAACTAAATGCGACGTTTTAAGTAATACAACTTTATAAAAATAAAAGCAGATGAAACTTGCATCGGGTCATACTTAAACAATACAACGCTAGAACAGCGTGCAAAATATACTCACCCAAAGGTGATTAAATCCTTTGCTTTTGCAAAAAAAGGAAAGCAAAAAAAAGTGCTTTGATAAATCCCAAGGAAACACAGACTGCTTTTGCGGCAACTAATCGGTTTCGCACTCTCCCTCAGCTTGACGCGACTGAAATTTTCTCAATGGGATCGCTTGCTTTTCCAAGAGCATCGGCTTAACACTGTAAATCAAGCTCATTGGCTAGTCCCTCACGTCATTCAAGCGATTGACCAATAACTGTCTCTGCATTACCTACGCGATCGTTAGGCTGTAGTCAGCCAATCAGAGCAGGACTCTCTCCTGTTTTTATGAATGACTGGGTTTCATTCAATAACCAGATGTTTCTCCACCGCAAAGAGACTTTTAAAGGGCCAGAAGCGAAACGAGAGGCAATGTCCAACTGAGGATCTAAACTTGCGGGGCCGATCTGAATTTTATTCTAAGTGATGTTTTAATATAATTACAGCATAATAAGTGACTGTGAGTTTAGGCCATACATAAAGTTAAACCCCCAGTTTCCAAATCAAAGCTAAAAACTGCTATGCTATATATGTTTTTACGTTTTTTAATCGTTAATTATGAATTATTTAACAATGTAAAGAGAGAGAGAGAGAGAGAGAGAGAGAGAGAGAGAGAGAGAGAGAGATAGAGAGCATGTTTACAGTAATCTAATCCATTGCTTTTTCAGTGTGACTATTGACTGAGCTTTGAAAACCACTGACCTCTATCTTGGGTGACAGAAGAGTGGACGTGTCACTCTGGACAATGACTGGAATCCTCTGTGATAATCTCATTCTAACAAAAACATTTCCCCACATCATATCTGTTTTTGCTGACTCTCTAAAGCCAATTCACAGATCACTTATATTTACCCAATAAACAGACAAATGAATATACCAGCTTAAATGATCATGGCACCATAACTATATCTCCAATAGGGAGGCAGATTATAAAATCAGTGTTTCTGCCTGCTGGGAAACTCCACTGTGAGAGAACACTTTGTTGTCTGATCTATTATTCATGCCTGTTCCTCAAAGAAACATCTGCACATCAGACAGAATTGAATTTGATGTCTGATCTCTGGTTTTCCCTACTTATAGGTTACAACCTTAAAATCTTCAAAGCTAATACGTCTACTCTACTCTACTTATATTTCAATTCATTTCATTTCAATTTCAAAATGCATGTATTACTCCATTTGTGGGAGCATGGAGGCCAAATAATAATAAACATTTTCAGGGCTATGCAATGTATCATGGAGAGGGTTTCTGTTTGAAGAAAATAAAGTATTTATACATTTTTTTTTACTTACTAAAATGTTTGTAAATTGTTTATGCTGTCTAGTTTGGACATGAAATGGAAAAAGCACTTATGCAGGTGCTGGAAGTCTCTAAAGCCTGCAGATTCACATTCACAAACACATTCTGCTCAAGTAATTAAATATTGGTCTTTGAATAATAAAACATTCGTGGTGCAGGGTGGAAAGAGCATAATGGCTAGACTATAACAGCTTCTTCAAAATCTGGAGTTTAGTATCAGCAGATGACATGTTATATTTTTTGTAATTGTTGAATAAGAATTAATTTGATTTGTTCACTAATACGGTTTAAAAGACAAAATGTGTGCACGAGAATGAAAAATGGTGCACACTCCTGCTGCGTCGTTGCTAATGTGAATGTTACACTCCTCTGTAAATAGGTGACTCACCCCCTCTCTCTCTCTCTCTCTCACACACACACACACACACACACACACACACACACACACACACACACACACACACACACACACACACACACACACACACACAAATGCATGCCTCCTCAAGAAGAAAAGGAGCCTGCAGACTTTTAAACAGGGAAGTAAGCAAGCACTCATTTAGTGATGTGTTTATACAACTTCACTAAGTTGTCACAATACATGAACACAGAGTTGGCAAAATGACAACATTGCAAAACTTCACCACAGGTGTATAAAATTAAGCACCTAGGCATGCAGACTGCTTTACAAACATTTGTCAAAGAATTGGTCGCTCTCAGGAGCTCAGAGAATTCAAGCGTGGTACCTTCATTCAAGTCCATTTGTGAAATTTCCTCACTACTAAATATTCCATGGTCAACTGTTAGTGGTATTATAATAAAGTGGAAGCAATTGGGAACAACAGCAACTCACAGGAGCGGGTTCAGCACATGCTGAGGCGCACAGTGTGCAAAGTCGTCGAGTCAATTGCTACAGACCTTCAGATTAGCTCAAGAATCGTGCGTAGAGTGCTTTGTGGAATAGGTTTCCCTGGCCGAGCAGCTGCATCCAAGCCTTACATCACCAAGTGCAATGCAAAGCGTTGGATGCAGTGGCGTAAAGCACACCGCCACTGGACTCTAGAGCAGTAGACACGTGTTCTCTGGAGTGACGAATCACGCTTTTCTGTCTGGCAATCCAATGGATGAGTCTGGGTTTGGTGATTGCCAGGAGAAAGGTACTTACCTGACTGCATTGTGCCAAGTGTAAAGTTTGGTGGAGGGGGGATTATGGTGTGGGGTTTTTCAGGGGTTGGGCTTGGCCCCTTAGTTCCAGTGAAAGGAACTCTTAAAGAACTCTTAAAGACATTTTTGACATTTTCATGCTCCCAACTTTGTGGGAACAGTTTTTGGATGGGCCCTTCCTGTTCCAACATGACTATGCTCCAGTGCACAAAGCAAGGTCCATAAAGATATGGATGAGCGAGTTTGATGTGGAGGAACTTGACTGGCCTGCACAGAGCCCTGACCTCAAACCGATAGAACACCTTTGGGATGAATTACTATTTACCTGATGACGATTTTGCAGGAATTCATTCGATATTATTTGAAAACATGACATTTTTAGAAAAAAAGTGATGATTAAGTTCCACCCTTAAACATAAAAGATCATACAGAAACATTTGAATGAGATTCATACAAATTAGCCACCAAAAATACTTAAGAATTGAAATGCGATTGTGCTATAACTTGTGTTATAAATTGATAGTTATAGCCTAACTATTTTGTCATAACTCAATCTTTTGGTAGAACAATAGACTTCTTTCAAGTGATGTATGCCAAACTTCTCCAATCTTTTAGTCTGCTTAAACCCCCAAAATGTACGTCTTATCAGATGTACAGAACCAAGTCCCCACCCTACTTTTTTCTTTTTTGATAATCCATTTCACTCGGATATACTTCTCAATATAGAAAAAAAGATATGTTGCTACATTCATTGCGACTTTAATAATATACCCCCTTTTTAATTTAGAAAAAACAATCCAAAACTGGCTTTTTTGTTTGAGGGCTGATATCCTTGTCAATGAACCTGCTGAACAGCTTCATTAAATTAAGTGATAGTGCTCCTCATAATCTGAAATTAAACAGGTTGCCATAGCTTTCATCAGTGTTCCACGCGACTTGCTGCGAGCCCACTCTAAATATAGCTCTCAAACGCCTCCATTATATAACAATATGCTCTAAATTCAATTGAAATGGCACCATGCTGCAGTACTGAACGTATCTGCCTCTTCTGTACACTGTAGCCAAAGCAACTTCACATTTCTGTTGAGTCATAGTCTTTCTGTCCATGAACGTTCATCTCTGACTCATGCATGAGGTTGAACTTTTTTTTGTCTCAGATCGAAAAAGCAGTATGTTATTAATTGACTGTTAATATGTTCCAGAGCCTTGATCTGCTGGTGTGCTGGGTGTGAGTCAGTGTTTGTTTTCTTCTTTGAGGAGAGCTAAATTCATTTCACAGTCCCTGGTGTGTCATACTATACAGGATACATCAAACCTGTGATTGCCTAGTGCTCCCTGTAATTGAAGGGAACGATTCTCTTTCATTCAAAGCTGTAATTTTGAAAATCTCCCTTTGATTGATGATGGACAAGAGTGGTTATGTGGATGTGTGTAAAGGGATATGGCAGCATTTAATCAAATAAATGCATCAGAAATGTTTAACTGAAAAAATTATGACAGATATAATCTGGGTGCATCAAAAAAAAAAAAAACATACAATAATCCTAGTGATCAAGTAATCCTATCTGTTTATAGGTCCTTAACTCAATCTACTTGCAATCACATCATTCTCTATAAAGGGAACATCTGATTGGTTCCTGCTGTATCAGTAGCCAATGAGCTCACTGCTCAACCTTCAAATACTTGGTCAGCATTTGCTTTAGCAGTTGCAGCGCCCTTTCAGAAAGCTCCCCAGCTCCACCTGTATAGTTCTGCTAGGGGTAATTCATGTATGCTATTTTGTACAGCAGCAGCATGTCTTACTTGCTCAAAGCAGTGTGTCATGAATGTATTGGCAGTAGCAAGTCCCGTACTTGCTCTAAAGCAGCAGCAATAACGGCAGGCACAGCTTAACAGATCTATTCCGCCAAGACCAAAAGTATCAACTAGTGATGTGTCGTTCATGAATGATTCATTCATTTTGAACAAATCTTTAATATCACTCGAGAACAACAAGTTGTCTCAGAGAGCGATTTGTTTATTTTGTGTTGACCGCGCATGTGCAACATCCCATATGTTCTATACAGGAAACTGAATTGATTAGTTCACCTCTCGAGTCTTCGGTTTCGAGTCATTCGTTCATCAAGTCGTTCGGCTTGATGAACCAACACGGCTGTCACGTCACGTGACAAAAGAACCAGACTCGTACCCGAAGACTCGAGAGATGAACTAATCATTTCTGTTTCTGCATTCAGCCTATGGGGACTTGAACGAACGACTCAAACCCGAAGACTCTGTTTCTGGACTGCATGCATTGCATTTGAGGCTGTCACGGCCTAGATCAGACAAGATGACGGAACTAACGGCTCAAACATTAAGGCAAGAGAGGTGTACTAATCTTTCCAGGGAACAGACGTGATTAAATGTGAAGTGACAAATGAAAGAACGATTTGGATTGGTAGGTGAGGTGAACTAACAGACTGCATACATAGCCTGAAGCAAGCTAAGCAATTAATTAATCATTTTTTTCGCAAAGTTTGGCCATAGCTGCATTAGCTTATAGTTTATTTTTTATTATTTCTAAAAGTACTAAATGTGTTGGAAAATTTAACATGTAACATGAATTAGATTCTGCTTAAATGAACAAAATGACTTGAAAAAAGATTTGTTCATTCTGCTGAACGAGATTCAAAGATCCGAGTCAGTAAAATGATCCGAACTTCCCACAACAAGTATCACCACTGTCATATCCATTACCATTCCAAACACTCTGAGGGCCCTATCATACACCTGAAGCAATGCGGTGCGACAAAATTTTTTTGTTAGTTTCAGCCCGAAATTATTTTTTTGTTAGTTTATCATTTTCAAATCCAGTGCCACATTGTTTAAATAACAAATACATTTGCGCACATGGGCGTGCTGGTCTGAAAACAAGGTGTGTTCAGGCGCATTGTTGCTATTGCAACTGAAAATGCAATATTTTTTGTGTTATTTAAAGGGCACGTTAATATGCGCCTATAGGCGGGTACACAACGTGGGTACACTCTTATTACACACAAACAGCAGCACACAAACAAGCCAAATATTACAAATAAAAGGATTACAATGTAAAAGATTATTATTGTGTACATAAAGATAAAAATGCCCACATGTCATAATGGATAGTCATTGCATGTATAAGAATTACCTTTTTGCAGAAATGACGAATGAAATTGGCTACTTATTTACAATAGTGGCAAAACACACATGTGTTTAACCTCGTCAGGTTAAGGTATTTTCCACCATGTAAATAGCAAATCCGCCATGGTGCAAGGACAACTGGCTTTTAAAGGGAATGGGAGACTCTGATTGGTTTATTGCATGTTATGCCCAAAACACATCCATGACTCATTAAGACACTTGGTACAACCCTTTTCGACCATGCGTCTGGTGTGCCGACCATTTTCTCCGTTGTTAAGCTAGCAAAAGTGGATACGGACCTAAGTGCACTTGTGCCATGCACTTTAGACCATGCGCTTAGATCGTTAAAATAAGGCCCTGAGAGTTGTCATGACATAAATGCAGTTTTACTTTACGAAAGACCAATGAATGTACATAAAAACCAATGAATGTGTATTATATTTTCTGCACCTCTCTGCTCTGATCTAGTTTGTTTTCTTAATCTTGCTGTCTAATAAACCTGGCATAGTATGAATATTGTCGGCTCTGTGAACATATTCTTATGTTCTTCTATTGTAAGACGCTTTGGATAAAAGCATCTACTAATTACAAATGCAAAAATCCTATAATTTAATTTGTAATGTCTAGAGTGGTCAAAAAAAGTTTCTTTCTATTCCAGTTAGTGCAGACATCCCCTCACTTTTTGTCTCTTTTCCTTTCATTCAGGATTTTACATTTCTGTCACGTTCATTAAAACAGCAACAGGGTTAAGAGGAGTTGCTAAACGACTCTGAATCGAGCAAATTTATGTTTACTTGTCCGTGTTCTTCTGCATTTTCAATGCTTCCTCTCAAGCTCATTTACCACGGCTACAGTTAACACCTACCCACACACCCACTTCTGCAACCTGAACCTCTGAGGATCCTGTAGCCATGGAGATACCTTGGTCATGAGAGAGAGAGAGAGAGAGAGAGAGAGAGAGAGAGAGAGAGAGAGAGAGAGAGAGAGAGAGAGAGCACCAGAGAAAAAGAACAGAGCTGACTCATGGAACTACTAGATTTTCACGAGTCAGAGTGACCCACAAAGCAAAAATAGCTTCATGGAGACAAAAGAAATAGCAATCGTTCAGAACAATCATTCTAGAAACACTCCTTTGAAATTTGATTGAATATTTTTTTATAGCTAATGCATGTCAGTTTAGTTCCAGAAGATGTGTGGGCTTTCTGTGAAAGTTCTTCAGCGTCTACTAAAATAAACTGCATGAGACATGTCCTAGTTGTGTCACCACTTAAAATAACTGTGTGGCTCAAAATAACCGTATATATGAAAGCATAATTCTGCTGACTGCCATTTCCGGGGTGCAGTTATTGTTAAAAACGCATTTTTCAATGACCAACACAACCTCTCACTTGTCTATCACTCCATTTCTGTCTGTCTCTCTTGGACGGGTGGTTCAGGGGCGGTCTCTTCACACCATCTCCATTGTCATTCCTCTATTTGAATCCATTTACACCCTCGCCAATGGTCTTGTGTTCGGAGCTGCTGGTTTTCACGCATGCTGATGAAGCCGGGGAGGGCACTGTGTTGGCTGGGGCGGGAGACTGTCGGCTGCCTGGGGGAGGAGTATGAGGTAGGTGTAGGAAATGCAAGTAAACACATTAAGCCCACAGGGCTCCAGCAGTGTTCAGAGTGAGATCAGGAGCTCAGGAGGGCCAACAGCTACCCCAAAAGAGTTAGAGCCTCTGTTAGAAACATCAACCCCTTCCCCCAAACCTTTGTCCCAAATGCAGCTCAAAGCTGATTGAGTGTGTGGGGACTCAGCTTTGGTTAATAGACTAAACCAAAGTAGGCCAGCTGCCGTGCCGATGTGTTTAAACGACTGCTATGCCTGCTCGCTTTAAGCAAGCTTCGGGGTAACTGGAGCATAAGAGAGATGGGAGTTCAACACATGCAGACAGACAAAACCACATACACACACACACACATTTTCTTCAAAATTCATTTTGTTTCTTTAAACGTATTGTTCATCCACCTCAGGATGTGCTGTTTAATTTTACGAGCAGCAATTTTTGCAATCCTGCTAATAAAACGTTGAGACATTAGGAATCAATACCTTCATATAGTGTGACTTCATTATTCTCTAGAAATAAAAAATAAGTAAATCCTAAAGGTTCTAATACATTCTAAACTTCCTATATTGGGTAACAGGGCCAGAATTAACAGAGCTGGCTGCAGGTCTACATTTTCACTTAGTAGTGGTAGATAGTTTGCGACCACATGTTGGATGTTATTAATGAACTTATATTTTTGAATTCTAGTAAAAGGGCTGACTAGTTCAATAGCCTGACAAATTTCTAAATTTTGTATATTCATGTTGTTTCCATGTGTGTCACAAAGTGTTGGAATGTTACATTTGTTAATGTGGGAATAACGTGTTAAGAGCACAACTGAATGTTTTAGTAATTCAAATAATTAACGTTTTATCATTTCAATTGTAGAATAAACTAGAGAAGGACAAGGGAAGGTAGGAAAGGCAAAAAAATACTATTTTTAATGGTTACATGCATTTTAATTGTATTTTAGAAAGATGCAATACATCTCTTTTATGCTTTAGTTGCATTTAAAAAGTAAAGGGATACCAAACTCGACCATTTAGATTTGATTGCCATACATATTAGCCATGTTATGTGTCTTTCTTGTTTACTTTCTGACACACAAAGCTAAACCACTGCCCTCTTCACCTATTTGAGAGCTACCAGTAGGACAATTATTAAGCCAAAGACAGTGTAATGTGTGATGTTGGACTGTATATCAGCACTTACTGTATTTAAGCAAGTCTGCCATAGATAAAGAGTGTTTACTGTGGCCACTGAAACTGCACAGCAATCAAACGTTTCTTTTTTAATTAACATACAGTGCACACTGAATTCCTTGCTGTCTCCTTTCCTTTCAGTGTGGTTTCTGAAAGTCTGGCAACCATGCCTATGTGAGTATCTTGTACTAACAAGACACAATTGTGTTCTTGAGAATACTTTCAAAGACTATTAATGCTGCGTTCACGTCATAATTGCAGTAATTATGAAATAACATGACTTTCTACTCAATGCTGTTCACGTCCTCAGCAACAATATCAATGTCAAAATTATTATTATTATGCAGCGTTCGTGTGGTACAAGAGACACATGGTATAAGACGGAGCTCTCAGAAAATTCAGAGTTTACAAGTTAAGTTTACAGTCATTACGACATGGTGTGAATGCACCTTAAGGCCCATTCACACCTTCTTCACCTTCATTCTAGTTTATTTTCCGCTGTTGCGGAGTCCGCTCTTCGGGTCATGGCATGTCATTTGGTGTGTAATTTGGCGATCTTCATAAATGCCTCGATTGTATCCAGCCATCTGTGCTTTGTTCGTCTGAGGGTGCATTGGCCGTTCACCATGATGTGGTAGGTGCCTCGTAAGACTTGCACATACCACCACATTTTCTCATAATTGGCACAACGCCCATTTGCCATGGGCATATTACCATTTAGGATATCTTTGACTTGAGACAAAGTGGTATTTCTGACTTCTTTCCAGCAAATCTAGCCTGCATTCATCCTCCAACGCACTTTATATTAGGCGCTTTTCCACCTCCGAGTCAAACCTTTCTCATTCTTCCATTCTGTGCCGATCCGGCCCAGTCGGTACGGATATGGTTTCATTTTCCAGTGTGGGGTTGATAACAGAGTCCTTTGGAATGCAATTCAAAAGCGTCAGTCGAGAATTCCGGGGTGAGAACGGTTTGTAATTGTGCCGAACCAAGCTCAAGTGGGAATATAACCGTAACCGCTCCTTACCGTTCCGACAGTGGGAAAGACTGATACCACCGTCACTTTGCAGATGTTGTCCGGCCCCTTTCCATTGACAGGATATTGCCATCAGATGAAATTGGTCACCAGGTATTCCGTTTTCTTTTCAAGGAAAGATAACTATACCGATAACTAGAGCCCACACCAGTGGACAATTTCGTTCTGTTGTGTCTACTGTTTCTGTTTTGTCTCTTGAAGCAGAATGGATTCTGATTGGCTGTCAATATTTTTATTTTTCATCAGCTTGGAAAATCGTTCCGAAATCATTCCAATGATATTGTTTCTCTGTACCGTTATCGTTATAGCTGTGGTGTGGATTTTGCTATTCTTTAGAAGGATTTTTAGAACTATATCTAAACTACAGTATGCTAGCCTATAACCACTTTAAAGGTGTCATGAACTGGCTTTTAAATTTTTTTTATACTGTATTCTGAGGTTAATTTATGACGTTCATGTGGTTTTTACATTCAAAAACATCATAATGAATAAGTAATAGGTTATTTTCTACACTGGTTTTGAGGCTCTCTCAAGGCACGCTCGGTTTTGATGGGCGTGCCGCACTGTAGACTTGGAAGTAAGTGGCCACGGCTAGGATTGGATAAGATTTGCATATTAAATGAGCTTCAGCTCCCCTATCAGTTCACGTGAGAGCTTGTTTTGAAAGCGGCAACCGGAAAGATTCTCTCACAGGGATCTCAAACCGTATTTATCAAACAAACACAATGATTTATCTCTCATCCACCCGCGATTGATTTAGTTTGTTATTACTTGGCCAGCCCAATCGGTGGATATAAGCGCAAACTGCACACTCACACAATCACACACAAACACACACACGAGGGCATGCCCTCTTCAAATATCAAGTCAAGAGAGTAAACAACACAGATCGAGAAATGAATGTTATTTCACTCTTAAAAATTCACCGCCCTGCCGATGGGCTTACAGGCCGACGGGGGTAGCCCTTCTGGGAAACACCCTGGGAAGTTGGGCTTTGCCAGCCCTGGCCCATACATATCCGAGTCTGATTCCGATTCGCAATGAACCAACAAATAAGGGATTCTCCAGCCTTTGACAAGTTACACATAATCCTAACGATATGTAACAATGCACATTTATATCACATATAAAAACATGTTTTACTCACATAAGTGTGTTGTACCAATCCTGTCGGATTCAATATAGAAGGCACAGCATTGTGTTGTAATCTCAATATGTCTGCAAATCCAGTCTCAAACTGTGTCTTGTTTATCTTGCTGGCATGTTTATTGCTCGGTAGCAGTTAGCTCTGTTTAGCACAGTTTAGCTTCACGAGTCGGTGGGCGGGGCTACAGAAGCAGGCATACACATTTATCTGTAGAGGTGGCATTTCCCCCTCCTATTACATCATAGATTAGTATTTGAGAGCTCTCGTTTTCTGGGCCTGGTATCAATAAAAGCTTTTCTTTGACTAAAAAGGACGTTTTCAGCTCTGAAACTTACAGGATATTCTTATATTACCATGACCTTTAATATATCGAAGGCTCAAGGGAAAGTTGATTTCTCAATTCACCATCCCTTTAAGAAGTCTGTTAAATATAAGGAATCTCAACTGTCCATTTCGATTAAAGCCATATAACACCTCTGTTAGGACTCCTCACTTGGCACAGGGCAAGTTCCTCACCACACTCCACCAGTGTGCCCCTGATGACGGATGGCATTTCACAATAACCTGCCAGTGCTCCAGTGACGCAAAGTTGTTTTGATGTTACTATTTGATCTTTTTACAATGTGGTGGAAGAAACAGAGCAAGCTGCTGAAAATGTCAGCTCCGCATTTTTCTCCACACTACGAGAGAAATTAAAAAATAGGGATGTGGATCAGGAAGGAGAGGAGGAACAAAAATGAAAAAAAAAAAAGCTAAAGAAGAATACAGTCTACAGTTAAGTGACCTTTTCAGTGGAGGCAAGAAGTTGTGGTGAGGTGACGTTACTGTCACCTCTGATAAAAGACGCCAGTGATTGGCTTGTAAAGGTCTCAAACATGTTCTACTCACAAAGGACACATTATGTCTGATGGAGTATGTCATGAGTGCTTTGTGTCATAACAAATATTGCTTATTTAAAGTTCTCGGAAACTATATGAATTCAGATATTTTGTTACCTGAAAGAGATGATAGTGCAGTTCAATGCTGAACGTTATAACCATTTAAACATTAAAAAAGAAGGAAACATGACAATAAAGGAGTACAATAAAAGAGTAGACATCCTGTCTTAAAAAATAGACAGCCATCAGCATGCTGTCAAATTTCCACTGACCTTTAGACCATGCCTTCAGCAAAACACACGCACAGCGATTATAGTTATCCGTGATCAGGGAGTCAACCATTTCAGCTTCATCATTGAATATTCAATCACTGTGATGGCTTGCATGGAAGGTCAGTAATCCTATCACCTGCCATTAGAGACAAAGATAATTATTGGGTGACAATATACTCAAACACAAAAAAAGATTACGGTCACTGACCTGCAGCTGAAGCGTGTGGCCGTTCCCAAATGTGTCCATAATGTGTACACATTTGGGAATGACCACAATGCTATTTGAACTGTAACAGGGCTGAAATCTTATCACACACTGAGTCTAGTGGAAGAATTCATGTTCATACCTGCTTCACTTCACACAGGCTTATTATTGACACAGACATGAAACATGTTAACACAGCAAATTCTAATGGGTGAACTTTAAACATATTCACTTATTGTGGGTGCAAGTCTCAGGTTTCGGTTTTAGCCTGTTTTTTGCCTTAAGGGAAAATTCAAGTTAAGCTCAACTGTGGCACAATGTTTGTTACCACACACACACACAAGCACACACGCACACACGCACGCACGCGCACGCACGCACGCATCACAGAAAACATTCTGCATGTTTACTTTCTCAAAAACTCATCCTGTGTGATTTATAAGCCTTTTGAAAAGTGGGGACCGCTGGCTGGTCCCCAAAATGTAGGTGACCTCAGGTTTTACTATCCTTATGAGGACTTATGGGGACACACACACACACACACACACACACACACACACACACACACACACACACACACACACACACACACACACACACACACACACACACACACACACACACACACACACACACACACACACACACACACACACACACACACACACACACACACACACACACACACACATACAACCAAATACACACACAAATATGACTCATCTGCATTTTCTTTAAAAGAAAAGAAGCAAAATCAAGGTTACAGTAAGGCAAATTTCTATGGAAATATGGTAAGCCTACCCAGCCAGCAATAGCCATAATTTCACTGTTCCGGTTAACTAAAGACCCAATATAGTCCGGCTATGAGTAACCCACTTCAAGCCAAAATAACCCTGAATTTGGTTACATGTCGTTTTGCCAAAACAACTTGCGAGATGTGTGATATTCCATCATGTAAGCAAAGTCAACAGTGAATACAAGGTGTTTGGTTTCATTTCTTTGACATGTTCATGTTCTAGATGACTAGTCTGATCTTGGGCTATGGTTAGACATCTATACAATTTTCACTGATCATTGTGTGGGTCAAAATTATCGATTTTCCTTTAATGCCAAAAATCATTAGGATATTAAGTAAAGATCATGCTCCATGAAGATATTTTGTAAATTTCCTACTGTAAATATATAAAAATTTATTATTGTTAGTAATATGTGTCACTAAGGACAATTTTAAAGGCAATTTTCTCAATATTTAGATTTTCTTTTGCACCCTCAGATGCCAGATTTTTTTTTGTTGTTGCCAGATTCTATTCTATAAGGTCCCGCTGTTACTACAACAAATATTGTTCTTTAAACTAATCAGCTAGCAAGCTTTTGAAATGGACAGTTCTGAATAAAAACCCTCATTGACCTCTTGAGCAATCAAGCCTCAAACTGCAGAGAGTCAAAAAGGGAAAGCAAGAGTTTGTGGCAAAACATGATCTGAACCATATCCAACGGTATATACAGTATGATGTGGTGATTACCGGTAGGCGGCTACAAACCGTAGAGATCCCAAACCATCGGATTCATTTGCGCAGGAACGGAGTGCCGGAGCTCAACTGACGAAATAACTACTCTTTCAGTGACATGCAATTTTATGCTTCAGCCACAGATGGTAAAAGACAGGCAATTCATGACAAAGTTCCATAGGTTTAATGCTGCCTTCACGTGCTATCTGAAATTTCCTACTTTCTTAAAGGGATAGTTCAGCCAAAAATGAAAATTAGCCCATGGTTTTCACACCCTTAAGTCATCTTAGGTGTATATGACATTTTTCTTTCAGAAAAATAAAAGTTGAGTTATATTAAAAAAGTCCTGGCTCTTCTAAGCTTTATTACGGCATTGTCTGTTGCTCTGTTTTTGAAGTCGATAAAAAATGCATCTGTCCGTCAAATAACATGCTCCACGCGGCTCCGGGGGGTTAATAAAGGCCTTCTGAAGCAAATCGTTGCATTTGCGTAAGAAAAATATCCATATTTAAAACTTTTTGATTTAAAGTTCCAGCCAATCTCCTTCCGTGGAAAAGTGTTGAAAGTGCCTTCTGGGAGTTCAAGATGCATACACACCTGGTAGCATAAGCCTTTGAACTGCAGAGGCACTTTCAAAACATTTTACATAAACTGAATACGGAAGGCGATCGCATGAAACTTTACTTTAAATATGGATATTTTGCTTACACAAACGCATCAATTCACTTCCAACGGCATTTATTAACCTCACGGAGCCGTGTGGAGCACGTTATTTGATGGACAGATGCCTTTTATGGACTTCAAAAACAGAGCAACAGTAACTCCAATTATAAAGTGTGGAAGAGCGAGGACTTTTTTAATATAACTCAACCTTTATTCGTCTGAAAGAAGAATGTCATATACACCTAGGATGACTTGAGGGTGAGTAAATCATGGGCTAATTTTCATTTTTGGATGAACTAACCCTTTAAATTGGGATTACAAGCTTGTCACGTTGAAGTGCTTTGTTGTCAGAATGAATAGGAATCATGGAGGACACTAGGTTTTTTTATTGCTAATTTCTTAAGGGAATCTTATTAAATGTAAAGATACTTAATTTTGAATAAAATGTAGCGTCCCATTCGTTGACAACCATAAACATCTAGATAGCTTGCTGAAGATTCTGGAATTTCAGTCAAATATGCTATTTATAAAACATAGGCTACAATGTACCCTTCAAATGATTAACGACAAGAAAAAGTGAAAAACATAATGGAAAAAACTAGGCCTTCCTGTCACAGACAGCAGCAATTGTTCTCCCCTTTGGCATGTTTAAAGTTTATTGCTCACCCAACTCAGGAACTTGGGTATGAAAATGATCCTCGAGATTAGATTTTCAAAACCTCCACAGGGACTTTAGATATTATGTTTCGTTAAGCGTCTTGTTCAGTGCACACATTTTACTATCCTTGTGTGCACTGACATGTATTCTGTATATAGATAGACCTTATGTACCTCGCCCCTTTTCAGTGCTGCGCTCGTTGCGTTCTGTCTTCCGGTTTGTATTTCCACAGCATGAAGGTAAGATCTTACGGATTTATGAACAGGGTAACCCTAACCCTTACTTACCCCAGTAGTGGGATAAGAACGGAATTCAAAGAAAAAATTCTAAAGATGGCTGCATGCTTGTTTCTCTGGCGTATAAGAACAAGTATTCTACATTCTGTGTAGAAATCTGAGCTAAACTCTAACTCTAAGTAAAGCAGGCAGAAAAAGAGGCTGGACATGTGGTAACAGGCTTCGTTTTTTCACGCTCATGTTGAGGTGACTGGACTCATCATGAAACCCAAATGTGTGACCATCTGTGCTTATGTTGCTGTACCACCATCTCTCTATTAGAGCCTGTAGGCTCACATAACAATTTCCACTAATTATAGCACATATTGTGTAACGACATTAAAATATACCCCCGCTTCACACCGAACCTCGCCTTCCATGTTAGACTATATATTATATTGATCAAAAAGATGCATGGAAATCAATCTCTCACTTTTGACTTAATTTGAGAGACCTCTGTTCCAAAAATAACAGATTTTGATGGATCCACGCAGAGCATGTTCCAGTCTGCAGTAAGAAGTAAGGCTAGTTTTTTTTTGATGATGGATGAGCATTCCCTCGGGCCAATGTCAGTGTGAGGAAGCAACACAGCTTATGTAATGTTTATGCTGTTTTTGCCAACAAAAAAAAAAGTCACTCCTCCACGTTTTGCATGTCATTTTCCCGTGCTAGAATCATCTAAAACATTTATCACAAAAACTGATTTGTCAATATTGAACCAATCTTGTTTTAGTAAATTAGTAGCATGTTCACTGTAGCAAACAGTTTTGTTTAGTTAGCAGAATCATTACTACCGTTCAATAGTCTGAAGTTAGTAAGATAGTTTTTTTCAGCAAGGGTGCATACCATTGATTCTAAAGAAATGTACAATGTTACAAATTATTTATATTTCCAAAAATGCAGATCTTTTGAACATTCTATTCATCAAAGAATCTAAAGAAAATTATCACAGTTTCCACAAAACAGCACAACCATTTTAAACATTGATCAATTTAAGAACTATTGCATATTATTATCATTTCTGAAGGATCATGTGAAACTAAAGCCTGGAGTAATGCTGAAAATTCAGCTTTGCCATCACAAAACATCACATACATTTAAAAAAAAATTATAATCTAGTGAATCTGTAGTTTATAACGGCACTCAATAAACTGCCTAAATAAAATAAAGATCTAATGAAAATGTGTCATTATTGATTTATTATGCAGTAAATGTTTTATAAAAGCAACAAAGGCACTCAAGGCTGTGGCTAAAGGGCTTGCAGGCATGACACTCAGCCTCTCATATACGCCTCTCATATGTTGTTATTTTTTTTTAAATTTACTTCTATTATACAAGCTAATTCCTGGTAACATTTTTATTCACATCTCCCAACACTTTCACCAATGTTATTGCCTATTATTATAAAAGCTGATTGCGCAGTTTTTTTTTTTTTTTTTGGGGGTTGCAGATATTCACGTGGCCATTTCTAATAAGAGCACTTACCATCTCGTTCATTGAAGATAGAAAATTGAATGTTGCCTGGCAACCACAAAGAGCACTTTCCTTAAAAAGTATCTGTTGATGTAATCAGCAAAGCCAAAAGCACTTATTCCAAAGTGTTGTGTGTTAAACAGCAGATAGGCTAAACAGTGCTATTGTTGTTTTCCTCACATGACCTATTAAATAATATCTGATAACCTCTTTAACAGGACAACCAGCTTTCTGCATCCTGAAAAGGGGGATTTTTCTGTCAGACTAATAAACAACAGGCTGGATGAACCAAAGTCATTAATACTGACGAAAACAATGTATTTGTTTTAATAAATGTTGAACATGATGTCTGGATTCTGTGTGCCACAGAGGGAAC
The DNA here is from genome assembly GCA_023029165.1 of Gobiocypris rarus. NCBI lineage: Eukaryota > Metazoa > Chordata > Actinopteri > Cypriniformes > Gobionidae > Gobiocypris > Gobiocypris rarus. The sequence goes on from CM040921.1 coordinate 12,001,213, forward strand.
ATTCTGTCCAACAGCGTCTTTAAAGCATGCTACACTACAAAGTGCCTTTAATCTAGATTTAAGAGGAAGGGGACGGAAATGGGCTGAGAGGGAGGAGAAAAGGTTTCTAACAGGGAAGAGGTTCATCAGCGACATTCAAGACAATACTGCTCCCTACTGTTCGAAACAAGAATGGATTTTTGTGAGAAGTCTGCATGATTTGCTTGGTCAGAAGCAACTGCTACTTTCAATCCAAAGGTTGAACACATGCACTGGTGTTTTTCCCCCTAATATTTTCCACATTTTAGAATAATAGGCTAATAAAGTCATCAAAACTATTGGAAGTATTCAAACTATTGGAAGTATTCAAATATGTAAATTCTTACTCAAAGTCGCCATCATGTGTGTAAAATAAAGCTCTTCACACACTGGACATCCTCTCCATAGAAATATATACATAGATGCCTCATTAGCAGATTAATTTTTTTATGGGCCGTATATGCTTAAGACATCCGCCATATTGGAACGGTCAAAGTAGGTCTGTAAACACTCAAGAGCAAGTTGATTGCGTCTGCAACCATGTATGAGCTTCAGCTAATGCTTTTGCTAACACAATACAACAAGATATCGGCGTTAGCTAACGCGACATAAAAAAGTTATCATAGTTTAAAATAGCCTGTAATATTGAGTTAAAAGATATAAAAACAACACATTCTCACCTGTGAGCGGTTATCCCATTTCTTTAGGAATGTAAATATCCGAAGGTTTTACTATCCGATGCTGTTTAATGTTGTGGTATTATTATACATAGGCTACTCGTTTTTTAAATTTTACTTTGAGTGACAACAGCATCTGAAACTTTGCCCTTTCCAAGATGGCGGATGCGTCAACGTGTCTGGAGCAGTCGAATGTGTCATCTAGGCTACATACGTATCTATATGACTCTCTTAACTAACTTATTGAGGTGGATCCTGGCCCAAGTTTTTTTTTCTTTTGCTTTAGGCTATGTATGCAAGAATTGTATATGTGCATATTTTACATATAAGCCTATTATTTCTATTTTTTGTACAAAGCATTTAATTCAGAGTCCAAACAACAACAACAACAACAAAATAGCCATCTTAAGGCAGGACATCTAAAGTTAAGGAATTTTTATTTATTTTTTTAATTTAGAGTGAGAAGGGATAATGCAATTAATGCAAGTCACTTTTCTTGGTTGATGCGGTCTCATAATATCTGGGTCATTCTACAAAACTCATCATGTGTTCCTATTTTACCCCTGTATCTCTATTTTTATCTCTGTTTTTGAGGCGCAAGCTGTTAATCCTGTTACCATGATTTTGTACTGTAAACAAAAATATCAGCATTGAATAGCTTTTTTTCTTCTTCAAACAAACACCACCATTTTATGATTTTGAGCCCTGTACTTTCATATAACCTATTCTGTATATTAGTAGTACCTTGAGATGGTACAATGCAGTTTATTGATACTTGTTTTAAATCATACAGAAACTTATTTTAAAATAAACTTTTCAAAATGCACCTGTTTAATAGTCACTCATCATACTATATCCTTACAATGCATTACCGTGGCCTTTGAGATGACAAACCAACGGGTCCAAAAAAATCTAAAATGAATGAATAAATATGACGCAGTTTCAAAATGACCATTTATTTTTTCTTCTTTTCTTTTTTGTAAAAGAACTTAAATACTGCTAGATTTGCCTTTTACACAATTATATTCCATAAAACAGTTTTTTCTTTCAAATTTGTTATAAATTAAAATGATATGCATGCAATTTTGCATTTCCATCTTTAATTTTCAACTTTCACAAAAAAAGGAAAAAATTGACACATTTTTATTCTTTTATCTGGAGCTCAGATGAAGCTGCTGTGAAACGGGAGAGAGCAGGATGGCAGGAAGGGATGAACAACGTTCCGGTTTTACAGAGAAGTTCCATCTGATTGTCTCAGGCAGCAAATTCAGAGATTTCAGATTTTTTTTGTTTAGTCCAGTTTTGGCATCGACTGCCAAATTCCTCATGTTCTTTCATCCTCATTATATAATTAACAGAGAAGCATGCTCATAGACAAATGCATACAGAATGTAATCGTTGCGGTCCTTCGTTTTTCAGAGTTTATTTTTTCTTTAAAATGTATTCTTTTGAAAATGCACAAACTAGCATAAATCAGTAAGGCGACAATATGCAGGCGAGGAAATCCATTTTTTGCCAATGCCTTGTGTCTGCAAGTCTCAGTTCCAGGTGTGAACTGCTCCCCTATGTTGAGGATCTACTTGTCCTTGGACGGTCCCTTTCACCCTGAAAACGTATGAGCAGAAGAACGTCACTTGGCGGATTTAGTCAGTAGTATTTGAGACGGGGTAAGCGGTCTGCCTTTGCCGAGGAGGTCACTGCATATCGGCTGAAGTGGGCTGGACGGCAGCTGCTCCAGTTGGCAGGGTGGAGAACAGGGTGCCAGTCACTCCTAAAGAATCAGAGCTAAACTAACTTTTTCGTCCTAGTTACATTTAGTGCTGAGGTCTTTGATGGTCTTTTTTAGAGACACCAAGCACCCTTGAGAAAAGATGGATCTATCTAAATTACAATGTAGCAAAGTGCCATAATTTCTGCTTTTAAATGATGAAAATGAATCATAAAAAGTCTTGCTAACTCTACTGAGGACTAGATCACGTGACACTTTTGTTCGGCATTCCTATGCTATGCATCTCTTCTTAACTGAAAATAATGCCCGGCGAGAAGTGAGTCTATGAGACTGGATGCAGTGCGTCATGCTAAACTGCACAGATGAGTGGCTGTCTGTGGCTGAATCTCAGATTCCTACGGTTTACGGCAGAAGTTAAAATTCCTCCGCCTAAGAAACTCCAAGATCGTTGTATTTAAGATTCCATTTCTGTAACAAAAGACAGCTGGCAGTAGGTTTGTGTTACATTATTACTGAAATGTTCCAGTTTGGCAGCCATTTTCTCAGGGTCCTGCTTATTGGTCTGTCCGCTCAAGTTATGCACTAATGACAAGGGAAAGCATGCGGTCAGGTAACATGCTGGCAATAATGACATAAAGACTAACTGAGCTCCTTATTCAGGGATCCTGTATACACCCTTTGAAACTCTCCGATTCTCTGCTATTGCTAGCTTCACAGAATATTTGCTTTTAAGGGCCAACCAATCATTCAATTCCATTTCGAAGCTAAATGGTTGCTTAGTTGAAGGAAAACCTGCCTTTTTGCAACAGAATAGACAAAACAAAAAGTCAACAAGCATATTAACATGTGAAAGCATAACAGCTGTCTCCAATTGCATGTTAAAAGGTCCTCTTTCCCCAGGCAGACACGTTGAGCCTCGTATAAGCGGGTTGGAAATGCAGGCTTTGGTCAGATGGCGAAGGTTCAGAGGGGCTAAACAGTTTCTGCTTTGTAGCTCAAGAGACCCTAACAAAAGGAAAACGTAATGGAAGATGTATACAATTCTGGACAGAAGCCATCTTGGCTCGGTGGCTCTGTGGCTCAGGCTTGGAGGACGAACGGGGCAGGGTGGCTCAGAGCCGGTGTCGTGAGTCCTGGCTGTAGCTGCCTGGGGAACTGCGATTGCGGTGGGGCTTGTAGGTGTCCTGGTAGGGGTCCTGGTAGCCCTGCTGCTCTTCCATGTAGTGGTGGTCTCGACCGCTGCCGCCGTGCTGCGAGCCAGAGGAGCCCCGGTTTCGTCCCTTGTGCGCTCGCTCGTTGTGGTAGTTCTCATCTGAGGTCATCAGGTTGCGCCGTTCATTGGGGGTGGAGTTGTCCCCGGTGTGGTTGGCGTGCCGTGTTTTTTGTCCCTGTTGATTCTGATGTACAAGTACCAAATAAAGTAAGAGCCAGCACTGATTTTAAAGGGATAGTTCACCCAAAAAAAGAAAACTGTCATCATTTACTCACCCTCAAGTTGTTCCACACCTGTATGAATTTCTTTCTTCTGCTGAACACATAATTTCATATTTTGAAGAATTTGGGTAATCAAACAGTTGTTGGGCCCCACTGACTTCCATAGTATGGATAAAAAAAATACTAAGATTCGGTTACCGACATTCAGCAGAAGAAAGAAAGTCATGCAGGTTTGGAACAACTTGAGGGTGAGTAAACGATGACAGAATTTTCATTTTTGGGTGAACTATCCCTTTAAGTGTTTTTTTAATACAGTACCATTCAAAAGTTTTTAGAAAGAAATTAATACTTTTATATTTAGCAAGGATACATTAATTGATCAAAAGTGACATTAAAGACATTTATAGGCCTGGTTTCACAGACAGGGCTTAGATTTGGCCTAAGCCCTGTCTGTGAAACAGGGCTTAAGTAGCTTTTATAAATGTACCTTAGAAAAAAAAAAACTAAAAAACATCACGGGTATGCATCTTGAGACAAAACAATGGGACTGACATATTTTAAAATTAGCAAGTGCAAGTTGCTTTCAGTTAAAACAGCTCAAACATGCATTTTATTCTAAGACTAGGCTTAAGCTTAATATCTGAATGTTTCAAAAGACTTGACACTGTTCTACATCAAATATATAAACAAATTATTTTAAAGAAAGATAACACAGGAACACTTTAAGCAAAAATTGTGGGGGAAGTATTTGAATAATTACTGGTTGTCAAATGTTACAGGAACATGTGCATAATTGTGAAGATTTACATCTGGGTTACTCTGCTGGGAAGGACACCTATGAGATTTTCAAGGGAACTGACTTCATACATCTAAAATTATCTTGGCAAAAGTTGGTAAAAAGTATTTGCAAAAAAATAGCTCAGAAAAGTGCAGACAAGTTTTGAAAAAAATACATTTAATTGTTTTCAGATGCCATTTAATTTGATATGTCATGTAAATAAATTAAACTAATACATTTTTAAGCATCCAAATATTTTGTATGCCCACTGTAGGTAGTTGACATGTCCTACAGTGACATGCATACCTCTGTTTATAACTGTTTTAAACTCTTTTTGCATTAAATTATGTTTTATTAACAAAGTTCAGGAGGAACACGTTCAAAGCAATCAGTAGGAGAGAAGGTCTATATACACATAGCCGACTCACCTATGCTCCTCGATAGTTTTCTGCATCCCTAAACCACCCCGTCTCCTCACACTCACCTGGTTACTATCCTAACCAGAGATACGGGGAGTACTCTGGGTTTGAGCCAAATTCCGAGCTCTGAGCCTTCCGCTCGGACAGCACGCCAAATACACATACTTTTTCTCTATTTGGATTATTTGTAAGTGTGAACTCATGAAAAAACTACTGTCAGGATTTACTAAAAACGTGCATAGAAAAATTAGCGCTGAAAAGGCGTGGACACATTATTTTTGCAGCTGACCGTATTGCTTTTGTTGCATTTTGCAGACACAAAATTTATGGAAGGAGAGTATTTAAATTAATCATGCAAGGTGATTTACTAAGGTTTGCACTAATCAATTTACTGGTCTTTGCCCCATTATTTACCGCCCAAAAAAGCATGTCTTAAACCAGACACTAATTGGAAGATTGCATTGGTCATTATAAAAATTATCCAGCTGCATCTCTGTTCTTTAATTAGCTTGCCGTCAGTAGATCACGCGCAGAACTTTCTACTCCCATTGTCGCTTTTTTGGAATTGCGCTCTCAGTAAATAGGAAATCAGGCCCTATGTGTTAAATAGCCATCTATATGTGATGTGCGTGTGTGACTGCGCACCTGCAAGCCGGATATGGCAGACGTGGTGTAAGGGGCCAGGGCAGCAGGGCCGAGGTTCCTGCCCAGCAGAGGGTTGAGTGGGGTACTGCTGGAGGTGTGGGTGGCCTTCCAGTACGCCTCAAGATACTCAGCCAGGTGCTCACATGCATCTTCCAACTGATTCTCATCCAAGATGATGTCAAACATTTCCTGTTAAAAAGGAACATACATCCACACAGCCATGCCACACACAAACACATTCAAAAATATTGACAAAGTATTAGAGTAATGGGCAACAATACTTCACTTTAGACATTTTACTAACTCTAAGTAATTTTGCAACTACCAGTCAGACTATTAGTAGACTAACACTATTTTAATGGTCCCATAAACAGACACTCAACAGACAATAAGCAACTTTGCAAGTACACGTCAACTTAGTCTACTAACCCTATCAGTCCACTAATACTCTAATGAGAGATAAGTGATATTTAGGCCCTGATTACACCTGGTATTAAGATGTGTTTTCATCGATCGGATCGCAAGTGGATGATGTGCAAGCGTCGGTGTAAGCAGAGTCTAAAAAGTTGAGCTTGTCTACTTTTGGCCACTTTCAGAGCATTGGAATTCGACCAGATTGCTTTTGTAGTGTAAACGCTCATGTGGTCGAATGCGTTCGAACAGCAACAAAGACACTAAAATTTGGTCTGAAGATGAAAAACGTACCAAGCACAATGTTCTCTCACCATTCCTGATTTCTCATTGCATTCGGCGTGGTCTTACGGCTGTCAGAGCAGAAACAAAACTGCTGTTCTCCGTATGTTTTTCTGTCGTCTCTGGGCGCGTTCATAAGTAAATTGTGTGAGCTTATTTTGTCCATTAGATCGAAAGATCTGAAAAAAACATGTCCCATCGTAGAAATCAGGACAGAAGTGGTTGAAAGTGGACAAAAGATTAAAAGACTAGGTATGAATGGGTGTCTCCCTCATCTACTTACGATCCGGTTGATCAAAACGAATCTTAATACTAGGTGTAAACAGGACCTTAGTTGCAAATTAATGAGAGTTAGCTGACATGTATTTGCAAAGTTACATTTGAATGTCTAAAGTGGAATATGGAACTAAAGTGTAACTGCCTGAGCTTAAAAAGGCATAAATCTTGAGTAATTTCTGTATTTTCCTTCCATATGTGTGGTTATGTTTGCACGTAAGGGAAGACGCACCGGAGGACACTGTGCTAGTTTATCTGCTGCTACGAGCTGTACATTGAGGTGTTTACTCTGCGACTTTCCTCTGGACTTGATGAGCCGCTGGAGGACCTACGGGACAGAAGAGTTGGTAACACAGCAAGAACAATAATTTGGTCTTTCTCTAATGAAACACTAAAACCATGACACAACAGCGTCTCTGAACGTCGCACCTTTGGCGAGGACACTTTGACATGGACGATGATGGGTGCTAGTGAAGTCTTCAACAGCTGAGCAGGATGGTTGATGGTGTCTGCATCCAGCACAACCAGCTGGAGTGAGCGAGCTAGTTCAAATATGCGCTCAATCTCGCTCTGTACCTCAGCTATACATGCATATCACACAAAGAGTTAGATATTAGTTTAAAGTTTGCACACAAATAGAACACACACACACACACACACATGTTTGTTTTTGTGAAATGTGGGGACATTCCATAGGCGTAATGCATTTTATACTGTACAAACCATATTTTCTATCCCCCTACACTGCCCCTGCCCCTAAACCTACCCATCACAGGAGACTGTGCAGTTTACTTTCTGTGAAAAAAACTCATCCTGTGTGATTTATAAGCATTTTGAAAAGTGAGGACATGGGGAACGTCCTCATATTTCACCCTGTTTTTGTAATACCTATGTCATACCCATGTCATTATACACATTTGTGTCCTGATATTTCACAAAAACATGCCCACACACACACACACACACACACACACACACACACACACACACACACACACACACACACACACACACACAAAATTGGACTTGGAAGTGACTTATTTTGACATTTGAGAATGTTGCATACGATTATATATTGCATTTGAAAGCAGTTTGATTAAAGTGCCAATATTATGCTATTTTAAAGGTTCCTAATTTCATTTCGGAGGTCTCCTACAATAGGTTTACATGCATCCAAGGTCAAAAAACAAAAATGTTCTCATAATATACAGTGCGTGCAGCATTACCATTTTTCTCACAGTGTCTCAAACAGCTCAATAAAGGATTCAGTTTCTCTAAACCCCTCCTTTCCGAGAGCCTACTCTGCTCTGATTGGTCAGAGATCCCAGTCTGTTGTGATTGGTCTACCGCTTACAGCACTTGTCAGAAACAAAATGCCCAATACCACATCTGAATTTCATTCAGGCAATTTGAGTCTGAATCCTCATCCTTTTGAATAGCATTCAAAGTGGATTTGCAGCACAGGAAACAGCGTCTTTTCAACATGTCGACAACACAAACCAAAATGTTCCAGGCCTCAACTACAGCTACAGTGTTTGAGGGCGGGGGAAGATAGTCGTTGCTTATGGGCAGCCAATAAAGAGCAAAGGCTGACATTACGCAATTGTCAATTTGTTACAAACCTATGTAAGCTTGAGCAGGAAGTAAGACGAATTACTGACGACTCATTTCAGGCAGTTAAGAATCAGTTCAAGTCACCTTTATAGCGCTACAGTATATACAAAACAGATAAACATCTGCATGAAAGGTAATATCCAAAAAAGCAAAATAGAGGCACTTTAAATTTAACCTGGACTATTATGTTTAGCCTAAAACTCTATGTCTTACCAAGACTGGATCTGGTATTTGAGCGCTCAATAATGGCTCTCTTGCTGGGATTGTTAAGCACTGATCTCTTTGCCAGTGAGATGTCTGCCGTCACACGTGTGATAGTTATCCTAGGACGATAAATACAGTATCTATGGTTAGCTGAAGTGAAAAGTTGAGCAGGAACATGATATTTTGAAATGACAGTGTAATCATCTATAAACCACTTTTGTTACTTACCTGCCATCAAACCGGTGTTTCAAGAAGTCAAAAAGAGCTTTCTGCATCATATCAGTGACCTGTACAAAAGATATGAAGGGTATTTAATATAAATAATAAAAACTTATCTATATAATAACTTCATATTTAAATAACAACATTTGCTGTGTTCCAAAACAATGTTTGCGTGTGCCATGTTTATGCTTATTAGGGTATTGTATTGTACTGTAGATGAGCAGCATGCTAGCGTCAAACTCCACTAAAATAAGAGTGCAACAGTGCAACCTACATTTTCAGCTGCCTTGGTTCCCGACTTATTTTCCCATTTATTTTGTCTCATAAAAAAGTCTTTGTTTAAGATTTTAAAGGCGCAAAACAAACCAGTAGCCACAAAGTGAATCAAAACACTCTGAATTAAAAGCAAATAATTGTTTGAAAATTGGACAAAAAGACAAGGTACAAAAACGATGTAATTAATGGGTTTAATCAGGGAAAGAAGTACAATCCCACGAAGCACTGAAATAAAAAAGGGTGTTTCCATGAAAGGGTGTACATGGTAGCTCGTCTGTTTGATCGGACCACATGGGCCAGCCTTAGCTCCACATGTGCATCAATGAGCCTTGGCCGTTTTGCCATTTCACCACTGTTTCATCCTTGGACCACTCCATACTGACCACTACAGACCGGGAACACCCCACAAGAGCAGTTTTGGAGATGCTCTGACCCAGTCATCTAGCCATCCCAATTTAGGCGACAGGATCATGGGCGGCCAAGGCTCATTGATGCACGTGGGGAGTGAAGGCTGGCCCGTGTGGTCCGATTAAACAGATGAGGTACTTTAGCTCAAATTGCTCAAGAAGCTAATGCTGTTAATGCTAATGTCTAGTGGAGTCCATGCCTTGACGGGTCAGGGCTGTTTTGGCGGCAAAAGGGGGACCAATACAATATTAGGAAAGAACATTATGGTCATAATGTTATGCCTGATCTGTGTATATATATCTCTCTGTACACACATACAGAGAGAGGTAAATAACATTTTCACATTTACTGCAAAATATGCATATTACACATACAAATACAAAAAGTAGTTTGAGAGCATGGAGAAACTCATTCATATTCACGATGTGCTAAAGAGTTAAATGTGCTAAAGTTGAAATAATGCAGCTTGAAGAAAAACATACCATCTAATAACAGCCACATAGCTCACATAGTCTGTCTTTAAAGGTTTACGAGTTATTGTTCAAAATCAATTCCCCTATTGAGAAAACTAATGGGATTTTACTACTAAAACCCGACTGTTGTACTTTATCAATTGCTAGTTGAGTCTCCTGTGGAAAGTGCTATTTGTGTGCTACATATTATGAATTTTCCAAATTGGTCACAAGAGCTAAGTAGATTACTTACTAAATGTAATCGGATACTGATTTCAACTTACATGACAAAATTGTAGTTACATATTCAATTACATTTCATATTTAAGATAATATATTCGGACTACTTTTGGATTACTTTTAGATTACTTTTAGAACTCATTTATCACATCGATTTGAGTAGAATAATTTTTACCATATTGATAAACAAAAAAATACAAAGACAAAGAAAATATATTCCATTCTTTGTTATGAACATGCAGTGCACTAAATATTACATTATGTCAGGGTTTCCCAGACTAGGGTTTGTGATGGAACGGCAGGGGTTTGTAAATTTAATGAAAAGCATTAAAGCATAAACATTTTAATTCAATCATTTTAAAACTTAATCTTTAATTTATTTAAAACTATTTTATTTGTTTACCTGCATGTCATGTGACAGTTAACCAACATCAGAGAGCTGTGAATTGTATTGTTTTTTATTATTATTATTATTTGTATTGACTTAATTTTAAAGAAACGATAGGCAATTCCTGCATTGCATGTAAATATGAAATTACGTGAATTTGTACATTTTAATGTGCTTGAAAGACAAAATCCAAATGGTAAAATAAAAACTGAAACTGAGTAATAATTCAAATAATAATTGTTTTAATCAGGAGTTGATTAGATATGCAATGTTGGGAAAACACTTGTTAAAAGTGAAATGATTTCTGTAAATCCAGTGATCAAATGCTGCGGCTCTCAGTTTTCAGTGATAGTCACATGACTAGTGACTGATCTTTGTGTGCAATTCCACAAACCTGGAAGACCTTCTGAATGTATAAAAGCAGTAGGCATTTTTAGGAAGGAAAATTAAAAAGATAAGAAAGAAGTAGTAGGGAGAATCAATCAATTATGAATTTTTGACTGCTATTGTAAGAATACCATGTAATCATGTATTGAATAAAAAAGTAACTGTAGTCTGAATACAAGTATTTTACAATGGTAATAATCTAATTACAAGTACTTCATTTTTGGAATCAGATTACGTAATCCACTTTACATGAAATCAGTTACTACCCAGCCCTGTTGGTCACTTATAAGGGTCCATGAAAATCTGCCTTAGAAGTCATTTGCGCATGTAGGCAGCGAGGCAGCTTTTGGAACAGAGCTTAACATTTTGTTTTAAGGACACATCTTCTGCCTCGTCAATGCATACGTTTACTTAAAACACATCACTGTAATTTAAACACCAAGCAGCTGCGTGAATAAACAAAACCCTTACAATAAAGCAAACCTGCATCTAGTTACGTCTCATAAAGGAGCTTGCTTTCCTTATTCATTCTCTCTACTTCACTGTCTCGCCTCCTCTTTGTCTCTCACATGGCTTCTTTCTTTCTCTCACCAATTTCCTCCCTCCATCACCGTTGCTGTTCTTCTCTCCCTTTTCTGTCTCTTTCTAATTTCAAACCGTGCTCTACTTTCTAGCACTGACGTCTCCTGGACCCCGGAAGGTTGTTGCCGTGGTAACGGCGAAGAGGAGGAGTATGTTTTTGTTTTCTCTGTGTGAGGAGATGGGGAGACTGGAATAGATATTATATTTTGCTGGTATCAATAACGCAAAATGCGCACACACAGACATGAAGCAATTCCTAAACAAAGAACGTCAGCTCTGCGGCCTTGACGGAGGAATTTTCTGTTTTCGATGTTGTTTTATGATGAATTTGCTGATTCACCTTTTAAAATCTCTCCAGATTGATCTGTTTGATGATGATACACCTCAACATCATTTCTGACAACCCACCTCATATCCTTTCAGGGATGGACCAACCAGCACCACAGGCCTCATGGAAGGCACAACATCATAGGGAGTCACATGTTCAGTCTGCATATGAGATCATAGGCAAATAACAGAGAACAGCGTAAAGGCCAATGCTTACATAATATCAGTTCAATACGTCAATTAGTTTTTAAGCACAATGACTTTAGTTTAACTTGAGAGGAATTTGTGTTTAAGACAGCGGCGACAGTCTCCTCAGTGACTGGACAGGAAGTTTAGGTGGGGATTCTTCCATCCTGTGGACACACTTACCACTTTCTGTTTCTGCTTGCCTGTACAGAGAGAGGGAAAAAAAGAAAGTCAGAATAAAGTACTGTCAAGTTCTTCAAATTTGAGAAAGCCATTCAAGTCATTCGTGGTCCACTGTCCCATGCTCACAAGAAGCTGCTCGTTTGATCTTTAGCCTTACGCAGGACAGTGTTGAGTAAAATCATCCACTGACGAATTGCCTACGATTCCGTATTTTTTTTTCTCTGGGAGATTCCTGTAACCCCACCCCCATCTCCTAAAGTCCCACCCCACCAGATCATTGGCTCACCTGATGACATCACATCCCCCAAACTGGAGGAGGAGCTTCCACTGGACTTACTAAAGAAATGAGCAGACAAACAGAGACAGAGATATACAATTTTTAGTCTGTGTGTCCAAACACACGAGCAGACTACTCTAAATCTCTACATTTAATACTACATGCTATAATCTCTAATCTCTAATAGCTAATGCATAAAACCTGGTCAGACCCAAACTGATTCTATGTCCTTGTCCATGTACTGTGACCTAGAATTGATGCTGCATGTAGAATTGTTATCAATAGTCACCTGGGTTTGTGGGTCAGTCATCCGATTTCAAACTGCGAGCTGGTGTCACCTAACCTGATACCCAGTTTTCAACAGATCAAATGTCAAACAATCTCAAAATTCCACTGTATTTTTTTTGGGGATCATTTCAAATCTACTGCCTCATCATTTAATGCTGGGTCTCTCATATGGTAGTCTCAGCATCCGCGCAGCCCACCTATGGACCTGGTCTGATGCATATTTTATACAAAAATGGCAAGAGCTCTCCAAAATTCTAAGCTCAAATCTAATTAGCTTCAATGCAATTTCCACTGTGCAAACATTTATCAGTCTTTTTTATATAGTGCCAGGCTGCCACAATGAACAAAGTTTCCAAGGTTCATACCATTAAAACATTAAAAGATATTCAGTTGAGACACTAAAAAGTATATGTCCTTGTGCACAACCGTATATTCTGTTTATTTTCAGAGTTATGTTCATGGGGGGAAAAAAATTCTGTATTTATTACTAATTATTACCACAAAACGTATTTCTGCAGCTCTAGTTCTACAACTACTTGACTGTGGTACCATTATTTGAAAGGGTTACTATTTTGTAACACTCTCTACTAATCTTTTATCATTGATTTAACACTTTAAATATTTCCCCCTGATTTTAAACATCAAACAAATTCAAGAAACAAAACAAAACAAAGACAAAAAAAAAAAAACATAAACGCAAACAAAAACAAATAATGATTGAATGCTGTGCTTTTTCAAACAGACCGTCTAAAGCCCCGTTTCCACCGAAATTTAACGGGAACAATTTGTCCCAGGAACTCTTTTCTCCCCAGACCTGCTGCTGTTTGTGTTTCCATCGCGGTCTAAAGTACCGTGAAGATTATGCAAATTAGTCCAGCACGTAGGACTGCGCGTGTCGACTTTACAGTTCCCACTGGATTTGTCCTTTGCAAATAAATGTAATAAAGCCTGAACCTCGTCGTCGCCCAATCGGTCGTATTTTATAAACTCCATTGTTGATTTGAATAGCAAACAACTCCAATCAGCATGTTCAGTTCCCAAGTCCCACTGCCAAAAGTTCCTGAACTTTGAAAAAGTACTACCTCTCGAGCAGGGCCGTTTTGAGGGGGAAATATTTACCCGGAACTTAATTTAGAACCCGGTCCCTGCGGTCGAAACACACAAGAGTACAACCCCAAAGTCACTAGTTCCTGGGGAAAGTTCCTGCGGAGGAAACGCGGCTTAAAATGGTGTTTTTTAGCCATAATATCATTGATTGTATCATTGATTTAAGAATTTAAATATTTTCTCCTGGTTTTAAACATTCAAACAAATTCAACAAAAAAACAAAAAGAAAAACAAATGATGATTGAATTCTGTGCTTTTTCAAACAGACAGTCTAGGTGGGTGGTTCTTGGCCATACTATTGATTGTATCATTGATAAAACTTTTTATATATTTTCCCTTTGTTTTAAACATCAAACATTCAAACAAATTCAACAAACAAAACAAAACAACAAAGACAAAATACTAAAACAAATGATTATTGAATTCTGTGCTTTTTCAAACCTCTTTTATCCTTGATTTAACATTTAAAATATTTTACCCTGGTTTTAAACATCAAACAAATTCAACAAACAAAAACAAAACAAAAAAACAAAGACAAACAACAAAAACAAATGACTGAATGCTGTGCTTTTTCAATCAGACAGTCTAAGTGGGTGGTTCTTGGCCAAAATAAACTGCACTGTGGACTAGATATCGATGTTGATACTGAAAAAGCTGGTTCTGGTACTGCATTACTGAAGCTAAGACATGCAACAAAAGAACAGTGAACTGTAATAAATGAACAATCTGTGGTCAAATTTAAGTCATGATGTATTTGGCAAAGATAACAGTCCTGATTACATATTAACAAGTCACAGGTAACTGGAGAAAAAAAAAACAAGAGGGTAAAACTCTGGTGTGAAACTGGAATGCAAATCCACAATACCCTCTGGGTTTCAATTGCAATGCTATTCCCCCAGATTTACTGAGGCAAAAGTCAATTTTCTTTAAAAGGCCACCTTTGTTCTTGAAGCCTACAACACTTATTTAATGGTAAGGTGTACAGACTGGGTTATATATAAAATAAGGCATGCAGTGACTAATATGTAATATTCTGTTTCTACACCAACATGCCATAGTATCTACTGTAGCTATAGAATAGCAACTATAGAGCATTTGGTTTTCTACAGATTCGAAAGGGCATCAAAAACAAGTTTTTAATAATGGCTCAAATTACATATGAAAATATGTAGTGGTGCATATTTTTGGAGAATTCTTCAACATTTCCTAGCCAGGTTGACTTAAAAAAAGGGATATAAACAGAAAGAATATTAAAGACCAAGAGGTTGTGGAAAATCAAATGCTCCATCAACTAGTATGTTCTCTGTCTGCTTACCCTTGTACACGGCTTTTCTTCTGTTCCAGCTGTGCTCTGATATTCTCCAGCTTCAGAGGACTGGGGATAAAACCAATCTCACAGCCTTCTTTCACCAGCCTCCCAATCCACCAGTCATTATTAAACTTCTGCATATGGAGCAGAGAAAGGACAAAAGAAATAAAAGCTTGGAAAAACTTTATCCCCTCTAAGCGTTTGACCAATGATACCAGCTTTAATAATGAATTTTGACTTGATTTTTTCTATATTCAAAGTCATTAGTGAGTTAGTAGTGACCCCTTCACTAATGGGCCACTAGGCCACAGTACCTCTTTGATGTGCAGGAAGTCTTTTGCATCGAATGAGATGGCAGTTCCTGGCACAGGCACATCTTCATCCAGCGCACCGCAGTAACTGACATTTGTCTTCACGGCAAAGGCCACCGCTTTGGCCTAGAAGTTGATGTTTTTTAGAATTAAAAACAAAATAAATATATAAAAAATAAGAACACACACATGTCTGGTTCACTATCTTTGTGTGGACTCTCCATAGACGTAATGGTTTTTATACTGTACAAACTATATATTCTATCCCCTTAAACTTATCCTACCCATCATAGAAAACTCTGCATTTTTACATTTTCAAAAAAAATTATTCTGCATGATTTATCAGTTTGTTTCCTCATTGGGATTTCAATTTATGTACCCACGGTGACTAAACTTACCCATCACAGAAAACGTTTTGCAGGTTTACGTTTCAAAACACTTAATTTAGTATGATTTATAACCCTTTTTCTTCATGGGGACCAAATTGTTTTATTTTTTATATATAACATTATTTCCATAATTTCAAATTTTACTGGTATTACTAACGTTGGGAATACCAGGTATACACACACAAACATGTTGTTTTATTTTAATGGGGATTTTCCATAGACAATGATTTTTATACTGTAAAACTGTATATTCTATCTCCTAAATCTCCTGTGTGTCCACACACACACACACACACGTTTGTTTTTGTGAAATTTGGGGACATTCCATAGGCGTAATGTATTTTATACTGTACAAACCGTATTTTCTATCCCCCTACACTGCCCCTGCCCCTAAACCTACCCATCACAGGAGACTGCGCAGTTTACTTAATGTGAAAAAAACCTCATCCTGTGTGATTTATAAGCATTTTGAAAAGTGAGGACATGGGGAACGTCCTCATATTTCACCCTCTTTTTGTAATACCTATGTCATACCCATGTCATTATACATATTTGTGTCCTGATATTTCACAAAAACATGCCCACACACACACACACACACTTTGTATTACATAAAAAAATCAAATTATTTAAAGTAACCAAATCATAACCAATCATATCCAATAGTGCGATGGAGGCATTGCCTCCTTTCACGTGACTTTCCCCCATTCATTCTTAATTGCCCCCCACCAAACCCACCACACACTTTAGGGGGTCTGGTAAAACTCAATGGGCTCAGGGGAGGCAAGAGAGATGCGGACTCCCACTGTAATTGACTTCAGAAAACCGTATTTTCTATCCCCTACACTGCCCCTGCCCCTAAACCTACCCATCACAGGAGACTGCAGTTTACTTTCTGTGAAAAAACTCATCCTGTGTGATTTATAAGCATTTTGAAAAGTGAGGACATGGGGAACGTCCTCATATTTCACCCTCTTTTGTAATACCTATGTCATACCCATGTCATTATACACATTTGTGTCCTGATATTTCACACACACACACACACACACACACACACACACACACACACACACACACACACACACACACACACACACACACACACACACACACACACACACACACACACACACACACACACACACACACACACACACACACACACACAATGTTGGAGTAATGCATTGCATTACAATATAAGATATATTTTGAATATGATAAACTCCATATATTAATATGTAGTAAGTGTGATCTGTGTCTGTCCTGACCTTTGCCCTCTCCAGCTGCTGTGCAGCCTGCTGTTCTCGCTCCTGCCGGCCCTGACTACCCCCCTCCGGCCTCTCCTCCTCCAACGACACATCTGAATCAGACGGCCTGCTAGTGTAGGAATCAGCTGAACCCTGCGAACAAAAGGCACATACTACATTACTTACAAGCATGCAGTGTAGTCATGGCTTTAAATGGGAAAGTTATTAAAATGATTAGTCCACCCAGACCACTTATGAAAAATTCAAAAATAGACTGTTCTGAAATATCAGCTCATTAACATATGGCTGCTCTGCCATGTTGATATCTATTCAGTATTCAGATAGTTGGTGTGCCCTGATGAAAGGAATATGCCACTGTGTGGAACCAATCATAACCAAGGACATTTACATATAGAAGTCTTAAAGGTACAGCATCAAAAACTGTGGCTCAATCAGTAGAACATGGCAGTCGCAATGCCAAGGTCATGGGTTTGATTCTCAAGTGAAATAAAATATGTACCTTGAATGCAATGCAAGTTGCTTTGGATAACAGCGTCTGCTAAATGTAAAATGTTTTATTCTATAGGTCAGAGTTTGAATGGAATATCACCTTGTAAAACTGAAAAATGTTTGTTTTGGGTTTAAGAAACCTTGTATAACCTTGAATTTGACAGATGGAAAAAAAGTGGAAAAAAGACCACTTTCCAAATTGAGAATAGAGAATGACTGACAAAAAAAAAAGATATTTACCTGAAATTGTCTCTCCTGACTATTGCATGAATAAATGTTGGCATTTTAACACAATTGTGAATAAAAAAAAACAAGAACAGACACTCCAAATGGTAAAAAATGATTTAAATGGTAAAAGACATTCCAAATGCTACAGTAAAACTTCTATACTTCTATTTAATATTAACATAGTTAACAAGTTAATACGTTTTCTTTTTTACTGAAGTCAATCTGTAAAACTTGCTACCGTATTTTTTACAGCAAATGTCTGTCTTTTTACTGTAAATTTCAGATAATTTAACAAAATTTTTACAGTGCCATGAACTATCTTTCTCTGCCATTATGCACATTGGTCTGGTCTGCTGGATTTTCATTACGCCTGTGATTCTCATGTTTGCCTATTCGGGACCGCTGCAAACACAGGTCAGCAAAAAACCCACCTGTACCTCTATTAACTAGACAGAGCTGTCACCCACACTCCTTAAGCAAACAGAAAAATACACCTGCGAGCTAAAGGTGAATTCAGGTAAACTCCTTTTGTTCAGTCTACATTACATAGTCTTTAAAAATAACAAACATTTACTAGTATAATAGGTAATACATATGTAATTTCGTAATTGGTAAAGTAATTAATTACAAAAATGTTCAATTTGTAACATGGATACCTTAATGTAAAATGCCACCCATCATTTTATGGATAATCAGTTATCCCATATTTTTGTATATAATAATAACTGAATATAAACATTCACTGTTTAAAACAGTGGAACCAGTATGCATTCAAATGATTTAGAGTTAGACTGTGATTTCCACCTTGAGGCATCTGTCACTGTCTGAGACAAATATAAACATATTGAATCCCAAAATAGAGTAAACAGGCTATGAAATGTCATATCTTTATCAACAGGACAGAAACCAATTATCTTCAAACCAAAAACTATAAATATATGTCTGAGTCTGAGCTTCAAAAACCCTTTAACTCCTGTACGTTCATTTCAACAACGTGTTCCTCGCGCGTTTCCATCATCCATCAGTTGTGAGAAAGTTCCTTTGACAACAGACAACAAACTACTCTAAATAGTAAAAAGTCTTCAAAAGGATACTACTCCAAAGTAAAAACTCAAACCCTCTGAGTATTCCTATGCGAAAACATAACTAGATTGTTTCCTTTAAGAATACATACCTTCACTGCTGGCTTCTCAGGACCATGAAAAACGTCACAATACATAACCTGAACATTTTCACCTGAAATCTCAACATCGTCCTCAGACGGCTCCATGACATTCAGAGAAGCACCTGATCCCTATCCGCTAAATAAAACATATACCGTTGGTATTCACACGTTCCCTATTTAAGATAATAAAGAAGATCCAACCAGCAAGTACATAGTCTTCTAATTAATGAGAGATACTGCTCGAAGTGAAGTGAAGCTGGGAAGCTGTATTCTGTTAATCCAATTTGGAAACAACATTAGCTCAAGTCAGTGAAAAGAATGATCGGGTCAATATCGCATTAGAGAGAGAGGCAGAGAGAGAGAGCGAAAAAGCCTTACAGTCGGCTAAAAAATTTCAGCATGCTGCCTATGGCGAAACACTTTTTCCCTGAAGGCAGCCGCTCGACACAAGCTTACTTCAGCAGGGACCCAATTGAGGCCGGTGAGTCCAATCACAAAACGCCTGATTCGGGAAACAAAAAAATGCACAAGTTTGCTTATCTTTCGCCGCAGAAGTGATGATTGTGAGCAAAAAGCGTAAATTCAAATGAATGGCTTTCATCCTCGATTTTAACGAGATAACGGTCTTTTTGCTGAAGAGTGACTTTGGAGGGCCTGTACAGATTCATGTATACATCGTGACGAGAGACAATGGCCCATAATGAAGTTAAACAGACAGGTTCCTCTTCAACTAAATTAAGCTTTTATTAAGCTTAGACGCTTTATAACTTCAGTTCAACTGGATTTGCAATGCAAAGCGCAGCGAATGTGGTTCAAACGGGTCTGTATTTTATTAGTAAAAAAAAATAAATTCTCCCAGACATCAATTTTGAAGTATGTAGAATATCAGTCATATATCAGTCATGAGTACAGACTATGTAGTTGCACAACTTTCTTGACCATTATGCTAGTTTATTGAAATTTTGGCAACATTTTAGTTTAGGGTCTAATTCTCACAATTAACTACTTGCTTTTAGCATGCATTTTACTAGGAAATGGGCTGTTTATTAGTACTTATAAAGCACATATTAATGCCTTATTCTTTATGACCATATTCTACATCCCTAAATCCTACCCAATACCTAAACTTAACTAACTAACTAACTAACTAACTAACTAACTAACTATTAAAAAGCAGTAATTAGGAGTTTTGAGGTAAAAATCATAGTTAATAGTTGTATTTAGCTATTGTAAAAGTTGTAGTTAATAACCGTAGTAATAGAGAGAATTAGAAAGTGTGAAATTTTAATTGATTTTATGTGTCCTAGTTTAAAAGTTATACGTTAATGCTGACTAAAAATACACACAACATAATATACCATGTTCATTCACAAAAGCACAGGAGTCTGATTATGGATTATGGTCTGTATCTTAAATAGATGGTATATATCCATATAGAACACTGAAATATAAACACAGCTGATGGGAATTAGAGTGGGTTCTATGGGCCTCAAACACAACAGACAATTCCTGATGGCTTTTCCAGACTTCTGGCTCGATTTCATTTTAAGGCATTCAAGTGAGGCACCTAAGCCATGTGACTCATTACATTCTACACATCAGCAAGAAACGGCTCTGCCCCTTTAACAGCCAGACAGTAAGGGAAGCTTTACAATTGATATGATAACACCTTAAGCATTTTAAAACTTAAAGAGATAGGTCCTACAAAGAAAGAACAGAAAGCCAAAAATCTTAATCCTGAAAAAAAAAAAAAAAAAACTGAAAAATGAATGAGACGTGCTGTTTTTTTTAGTGTTTTTTTTTTTTTACTGTGGCATTCTTTAAACACGCCGTATGGAATAGGAGTGAATGTTCAATGGGGATGTGTGATATTAACAACACATACTGAAAGACACACACACACGCAAGCCTCTGATGAGCATCTCCCAATTGTACACCCACGGAAATTGGTGGGCTGCATCTTAGAAAATCATGGTACACTGAGTCTCGCAGGCCCTGTATGTGCAGCACAGCTGAGCCAGTGTTCGGCACACGCACACGAGCGCGCTCACGCACGCACGCACTCATATAGCCAGTGGGAAAACACTATATATAGCCGTAGCCAATTCCGATCGAGAGAAAATAACTCACCGCCTCCGAGTCTTCAAATCCATGCAGGTACAAATTGTCATACATGGAGGTTTGCTATTCCAAAGAGGTCCTCTTGAAGAATAGAGAAAAAAAAGAGAGAAGGAGGTGGTGGAGATGGAGAGAGAGGGGGAGGAGGAGGAGGAGGAATAGGAGGAGGAGGGAGCCACCACCACAAAAAAAAAAAAAAAGAATCGATGGGGGGATGACGATCCCCTTGCTCCACAGAGGAAGAACAAGCAGGGAAAAAAAGGGTGAGAGATGCCTCACGAGAAAGGATGGAGAGAGAGAGAAAGAGGGAAAGCAGGCCTGTGCAGACGGCTCGGCCTGCAGGATGGAGTGGATCCCTCGTTCAGCCTCCAATTCTCTCACATCCTCAGGCAGGGAGAAGCTTCCCAACGGCTCACTGACGCGGACGTTTCATCATCTCTCAGCAACACGCTCACACACACACACGGCACAGCACAGCACTGCTCCCCGCATCAGAGAGAGAGAGTTGGTAAGGCAGAGAGAGAGAGAGAGAGAGAGAGAGAGAGAGAGAGAGAGGGAGAGAGAACCCTTCCTCAATCTCAGGCTGATGACACAGTTGACCAGCTGCATGCTGATTGGTCGAGCAGCCTCCTAGTCAGAGCTGCTGCTGACGTGTGTTCTCCTTGACTGTGAACGCTCATGAGAGAGAAAGAGAGAGAGCCTCCCTCTGCCTCTTTCATTCTGTCTTTCCTTCTGTCATTTTTTTACAGTCAGTTTTTCTCCAGTATGTTCCCTTTTATTTGCAATGATTCTATTTGATTCATTTAATCAATTATATTTTGAATGATCAAAATATAATTTATAACTCTAATCTTTTAATTATTATCACACATTTCTTTACCTGTCTCAGGATAAAACTGGTGGAGGTGGTGCTGCCATCAGACCTCTTCAGTCGACTACGGCGTGAATATGTTCCCCTGTTAACCTGTAGAGGGAGCAATGACGAAAACATGAATGAATTGATTCAGATGTGGTTGTTCCTCAATCCTTTCCCAACCATTTACTTTTGAGAATATATAGCATCTATGCTAATGGAATCATGATTATGATATTTGATATTAAGGTAACACTTTAGAATAATGGTCCGTCATTAATAGGTAACTATGCAGGAAGTAATGGAGGACAAATGAGTAGTACTACATTAAAACTTCAGCTACTACTATTAACTAATTTGTAAGCAAGATTTGTCACGGATCTGTGAAGGGTAGGACTCAAGCGCTGTATGAGTTTCACAAGTTTAATAACCAAATGAACGGATACAAGATGGCAGGGGTTGAAGTTAACACGGTCCAAAAATGGTTAAGGAACAAAACACTGAAACATAGCAGCCATTTATATGTAGTGATGGCATTTTCAAAACACTGCTTCATGAAGCTTCAACGCTTTATGAGTCTTCTGTTTCGAATCAATTGGTTCGGAGCGTGTATCAAACTGCCAAAGTCACCTGATTTCAATAAACAAGGCTTTATGTCATCACTGTTTCAAAACATTTCAAGTCAATGGTTCACCGGTGGGGGTGGGGTTGATCTCTGTGAACCAATCAAGGCATCAAGGCATGTCCGAATCCAATGTTAGCTTCACTTCCTGCCTCCTGAGAGACCTTCATCTGATTGATTTTTGAAGGCAGCATATATGTATCCTTAGCTGCCTTTGATATCCCACAAACTTCCATTCAGTAACAGTTGTGCTAGAAAAAAATATGGCGTCCGAAAGTTGCGTTTGCTGGTCAGTTTATGTGTAAATGTACGTTTTTGACCAACATTTTCTATTTCTGATGTAATTTCTAGCTAGAAATTACTAATTTAGTAATTAAAGCTACACTGTGTAACTTTTTTAGTTTATTCTTAGCTAAAAGCACTTAGTTATTTCAAAAATATATGTGCTCATTAATGTATATTTACTTCTTTCAAGTAATAAAGTATTCTCGTAAGTTTATAATATGCCATTGAAAATACATACGGGTGAGGGGTTCGAATGCGCATCGCCATGTTGCCCCTCCAATCTTGAAAGTACATTAGCCAAAGAGGGACATACCCGTAAATTTAAGCCTTTCGGCTTTTAACACTCGATGGCACTGTGTCGATTGTGAAGAGGGGGATTGCTTGAGACTGATATAGCCTACAATGTAAACTTTGCCTTACGCTAGTGATGTCGTACAATATACAGAATAACAATAGCACTGATAAAAGTTACTTTACTAAGATTAGCTTGCATTCGTCTGGGAACCTGATCGCTGATGTTAGCAATGAAATGGTAAAAAAATTACGAAAACGTAAAACTATTATTCATTTGTCATAACCTACATGTTAACTGACAAATTAAATAACTGCAAATTATAATAGTTTTCTAAAGTAACCTCATCACTTGAAGGAACACTCCTGGACGAGGTCGAACTGGAAGCCATGTTAATCTTGGACTAAATCGGCCACCGTAGGAGTTAAAACGAAATCGGAATTGAGAGGAACATAAACTAATATTCACTGGATGGTCATATACCTTTTCACCGCTAGATGGGGGAAAATATCACACAGCGTAGCTTTAATCTATTTTGCTGTATAGATCACTGTTACACTGCCTCGGAAATCAGTTTCGTGAGGTTCCGTACCATGGGTGGAGCAGACGCAATGATATTACGCAGCGCCTGAAAATATTCACCAAAGTAAATATCTTCTGAATGGTCTCACACAAACGTATCCATGGTTACAAGGCACGCTCCTTGAGCAAGGTGGTTGTCATGTTGGTTATGTTGACGAAAGTTAGCCTATTTTCAGGCACTGCATTATATCATTGCACTGCTGCACCCATGGTACATCAGCAAAGTTCCTTGATTATTATACAGGAATGAGAGTATAGTTACTAGCCATATCAGCCTAGAAAATCACAACTTTTCATTTTTGTCGGTCTTAGTACACAATGTAACTAAAGAAAAAGTCAAGTTTTAAATAGGAAAAATAGCAAACCTTTTTTGGTCATTTTTGAGCGAGATGCAAACAGTATAATCAGAATCAATGAATTATGCTAAGCTATGCTAAAAAGCACTATCGGCTGAATGGATTAGAAAACAGTAATCCAGACATACCGAGGCATACCGAGTGTCAAGATCCCACAATGTACCTATTCTTTCTGCTGAAGCTTCACGTCTTATTGCCTGTATCCACTTTTTTACGGTTCGGTAGCTTATAAAAACCTAGTTCTGGGTTTTTTAGCTTGTTTGCTGTACACCCTGTCACATAGCAGCTTTTAGACATTGTTCTGTTTTTCAGTCAAAATGACAAGGAGGCCGCTTCATGTAATACAAAGTCAATGGAGATCGCTGGATTGTTTCCCCCTCCGATGTGGGCGTGGCCTAAACACGCTCTGTCTTTATGTGCTCAAACACAAAACAAACATGAAAACATTAGACAGGACAGACAGAGCTGTCAGGGCATAACCCTGACAAGATTCACTGGTAACACTTCAGAATAATGGTCCTAGAATAAAATAATAAAAGTAACTGTGCAGGAAGTACTACTACTAACTACTATTACTAGCTACTACTATTAACTAATATAGAATCAAGCTTAACTAATCAGTAAATAATATCAAATTTAGGATCTAGTTCCTTAAGTAATCAAAAATTACTTGATGAGATTAGCCTCATTAATAACTATTAACGAACTGACAAATTATAAAGAACATTATTGTGTGTCTGGGACTCAATCAATCATATTTTTTTACTCTGAATAAAGTAATAAAATGCATCATTAATTACTCAAGTGTTATCTAGTCACTCTGCAGGAACTACTACTGATCTGGACCATTATTTTAAAATGAAAAAACATCTTTTCACTTTAAAATAATGGTCCAGGGTAGGGTTGCAGCACTCGTTCGTAAGTTCTTTCTTAAATTGGAACGTTAAGTCCACACTAGAGGCTTAATAGCTACTAGCTAGTTTGTAACTAACTTTATTCCGTTACAACATTTGTTCTTAAGGCAGAACGTAGCTAATAGGTCATAAGCTCCCCGTAAAGTAATGCATAGTCACATAATATGACATTTACCCTTAATAATCCAATAGCAGCCTTCAAATACGTGAGCAGAAAGTGTGTTGAAATGCAGTGAATTTCAGTTTATCCTTCATTCCAACAATTTTTGCCATATGTAACTAGCGGTAAAAATAAGTTTCCATTAAATATGATACTTAATCATGAATTACATTTTAGATATAAATAAAATTCAGAAACATTCAGTATTTGAAATGAAATTAATAAGTAATAAATATTGAAACGAAACATAATAAATTACATTTATTATTTACTGATTTTGTTTGACATGAACAACACAGGCCGATGGGACACATGCACACAGCTGCACGCTGTTTTGGACGGGTTCATGCTGAAGAGCTGCTAATTAAGTAATCTATTCACATAATGTTTTCTCTCTTAAAATGTAAGCGAGATTAAATGTCAGCATTATTATATACGTGTAAAGAACTGAAGTCTGTTACGTAAAGCAAGAGCTTATTGATACAGTTCAGTCGGTTTGCTATATTATTCCAATCGTTACTCCTGTTCGGAGGCTTGCGTAAATATTTTGTTTATATGTAGGGTTACACTTCAACTAAGTTGAATGGTGCAGCGCAAAAATATTTAGTAGTGCATAATTTGTACATCAAAACTAGGCAAAGTTGTAACTTGTAACTTACGCACAGCTGGTGCAACCGGCCCCTAGTGTGTTAATTGGTTCTGTCATCCTCAGTTTCCTTAGTTCACTTAGTTACATATTGATTTGAGTTTCAGTTCAGGTGTGTTTCATTAATTAATCTCATTAGTTCCTATTGTTTGGTGTGTATTTAAAGCTGCCCTAGAATGAAAAATTGAATTAACCTTGTCATAGTAAAATAACAAGAGTTCAGCACATGGAAATCACATATAGTGAGTTTCAAATACCATTGCCTCCTCCTTTATTTGTAAATCTTGTTTGTGAAAACACCACAGAAAAATAGGTGAATCTCAACATATAGCCATTGATGACGCAATCGATGGGGTCATTAATATGTACGCCCCCAACATTTGCATATGCTAGCCCATGTTCAATGTCAGGTGGAACTGCAGCCGAATCATCGCGAGTTCTGCAGGTAAACAAGCGTCACGCGAGGACAGCGAAAATGGCAGATCATGGACACAAATGTTATGTTCCAGGCTGTGCAGGGGATGTGAGGACTTTTCATACCCTTCCCACAGATAAAAAATGTCAACAGGCATGGTTGTTATAATCGGATACTGCAACAATTTAATTCAAAATTGTTCGTTTGCTCGGCCCATTTCACCACGGACAGTTTTTCTAACCTGGGACAATATCAAGCAGTCTATGCCCAGCATCTTCAATTCCAACTATATTGCTGCAAGCAGTAAGTAGTGTTTTTTATCCACTTATTGACTATCTAAACAATTTCTGATTAAATTTAAAGTTTCTTAGAGAGACAGCATTGTCTAGATAACGCAAGATGCTAGTACAGTAACAATAGGAAACTCCAAGAACCATACATAACTAGTCACTGCATACATTGTGACTATATAGACATGCAATATCGTTTTTACAAAAAAAGATGAGTCTAAAATGTAGTTGCACTAAAGCACTGGTTTTGGTTGTGTCGGGGGAAAAAGAAAAGCTTTCGAGTAGTCGTGCAAGGGGTTGCCAGAGTTCAGTAATTTAATCCCCCCATCAGAGCTTTTCTGTGAAAAGAACACATATTCTATCCGGTGTTTTACCTAAACATGTGCAATTTGGCAACCATGCACGCAAGCTCTCTCTCTCGTGCATGCAGTGATCTGAAAACACCAATAAACAAGTAAGCTGCATTTGAGCGATCTCCATTTGAGATGTTCTGCTTAAAGTGTCATTCAGTCAATCTGTGTTCTGTCAGGAGTCAGGACTCATGAGCTGGTTGTGCTGTTTGTGATTGTGTTAGCTAGCTGAACAACTGCACTTGTTTGAGCTGCTGAAATAAGCCAATCAGAGCAGAACTTATCGTTAATATTCATGACCCTTCCAAATAAGGCAAAAACCGAGCATTACATCCTAGGCTAGGCACAATTTCTAGGGTTTTAAATGGACCTGTAAAACTGTATCTGGACAATTTTTGCCCTTAAATAAGCCACACACTCTATGCAGATATCAGAGAACAATTTGAAAAATTGTTTTAAATCATTCTAGGGCACCTTTAAACCCTGTGTTTCTTTCAGTACTCTGTCTGTCCTCATCATTACACCGTTGGTTGTTCTGTTCCCGTTCTAGAGATTCTTCTGTGTTTTGTTGAGTTTGTTTGATTAGTTTAAAAAAGAAGCTTCTGCATCTAGATCCTGACAACCTTCCTTTGTACTGAAACTAGTGATGGGCAGACTGAGGCTTCATGAAACACTGAAACAGTTGAAGCAAATGTGTATTGTGTCAAAGCTTTGAATCATTTCGACACCCTTCTCCACGGCGACCCCTGCTGGTCAGAACAGTGTAAATGCAACAAAAACCCAAGCCAAACATGCATAAAAACCCACAGACATTTGTTCAAGGGTTCTCAGTGACTGCTCATGATTCATGGGTTCACAGAGATCGTCAACCCCTAGCGGTGAACAATTGACATTTCTAAGTGTTTAGAAACAGTCATGACGTAACGAAGCCTCTGAAATCGAAATCAGGTGACTTTGGCAGTGATTCACGACCTGAACCAATTGATTCGAAACAGAAGTTTCGTAAAGCTTTGAAGCGTCATGATAGCCTGGCGTGGCCATACTCAATTCTAGTCAGAATATGAGTCTGGTACCGCTCTATTGGGCTTTGATTATGGGGCGTGTTTCAACCGAGCCAGGAAAGACCTAAATTGGATAGACCCACAACCAATCAGAACAACGGAGCGACGCGTAACGTAAGTTGTCAAATGTCAACAGAACTCAACTGCACTGTTTTTCAACTCAACCAAGTCCATGTTTTTATCCATGTCCGCGGGTTGAAGCGACCCCAATTATGTGTTTATATAAACCAAGGAATGCGAATTTTACATATTTACATATTTTGCCAACCAAAAACGCCATTTATTTCCGGAGAACCCCCCGGAAAGTTATTGTTTTGGGCTATAGTTAAAAAAACGTTGCAACCCTGTCTGCACGCGCGCTGGATTAAGTAACGTTACACGAAAAAGATGAGTGTAAAAGAATTTAAGGATACACAGAGTACTTACCAACACGATCATCGTTTCTGAGAGAAATAGTGAAGGTGAATGCATATACGAACAAGTTCTCCGTTTAGGATGAGAGCAAATTCAACCCAATGCGCCTTTGATGACGTGAATGATTACGTTACTGTTGATCATCTGTCCATCATCGTCTAAAGCCTGCCCTGACAATTTCATAGGTCCGAACAGTTTCTGTTCGGCATAATTACTCCTCTATGGAGCGAGGCCAGACCGAATTGCCCGAGCAAAAAATGTTGTGGGCGGGGCTAAATTCGGATGGCATCCAGGCTAGCGTCATGAAGCAGTGTTTTGAAATTGCCATCTAACTAACTATAACCAGCGACCATGAGAGACTAGTGATTTGAACCATTATTTTAAAGTGAAAAAAGGAAAACTTTTCCACTTTAAAATAATAGTCCAAAGTACTAGTAGTTTCTGCAGAGTGACTAGGTAACACTGGAGTAATAAGTGATGTATTTATAAACATATTCATAATAAAAAAGACAACTGATTACATCTCAGATGCATGTTAAAGAGATGCAAGAATATTAGCTGAAATCTATACAGGTTTCAAACAACTTGAGGGTGAGTAAATTATGACAGAATTTTCATTTTTGGGTGAACTATCTCTTTAATGTTGTGATTTGAAATTAATTTGGTAATTCTTTGAAAATTGTCATAGGTAGTTGATAGATAGTAATAAGGCTAATCTCATTCAGTAACTATTGTTTCCTATCAGTCACGTTCGACTGTACGTCAGAACAGAACTGACGAATTGGGATCTCGACTGAGAGTCCAATTACCTTCAAATGGTAACAAGACAATCCAATGGACATTGGCGAGTGAGATTTGCATCGCAAAACCACTCTCCGTAATACAGGTATATAAGGCAACGTGCAGAACTCACTCATTTAAGCTTTTGCTTCAGAGCCAAGCGTTTCTCAAGTTGGGGTCACAAATCTAGGAAGAGGTTCTACAACGAGTGTTAGTGTGACGGCTCGTTAGCGGTGGTCGCTTCCAGAAAGAGCTTTTGCATACAGTGCAGGTTTCTGAAAGAGCAAATTGCACTCTGTGCAGACTCTCTAAAAGAGTATTGTGCATGCACTGCAGCCTTTTAAAAAAGAGGTGTGCATGCTGTGCAGTGACCTTTCCCCTGGGCGCTTCAGCACTAAAGAGCTTTTCCCCTAAAAGAGCAAAGACGGTTGTGACGTTGCGTCTTTCTCGAGATGTCATTCCACCCGTGTGTTTCTAGATGCGGTCGTTTCCTGTCTCCATCTGACAGTCACAATCACTGCCTCACGCGTCTAGGCCTCAGCACACAGGTAGCGTTCCTGGATGAATCATGTACCCACTGTGGGAAGATGACCATTGCGATGCTGGGATTGAGACTCAAAAGAGGTGGAGTCCCCTCTGCTATTCCCCGATCTAGCTACTTCGATTAAATACACCGGGTCAATCCCTGCGGCCCCCCACTCCTCTATTGCATCGCAAACTGTGGAGCTTCCGGGCAAGGTGGCTGGTCCTTCTCATGGGGGTCCTTCTCAAGGCCTGTAGGTTCTCAGCCGCGCTTATGGTCAAGGCTTACAGTGGCTGGTCCTTCTCATGGGGGACATGGGGGAACATTACATTTGTGACTTCGGCAGAAGATCAGCATGCATTGGAGGGTGGGCTAGAGTCCTCTGAGATAAAGATTCCATTACTCTGTTCTTACTTCCTTTGATGGTGGGGTGGCCAAGGGGTAAGTGGGTACCCCCCAGGTGGAGCGTGCAGTTGTGATGCAGCTATGCCCACAAAGTGCTGCTGCCTCACAGTGTCACCCGCTTCTCCCATCCAAGGCCTCTAGGTTCTCAGCCGCGCTTATGGTCAAGGCTTACAGTGCCCTCCTGATAGGAATACCAGGCCAAGGCACTCAAAGAGTTGCATGAGGGAAGTCACACGGCGATGGAAAGTCACTGCACGGTCAATTGGGCAGACAATGTCCTCCAGGAGCACCATCTCTGGCTGAACCAGACCGAGATAGACGCAGACAAAGTCCGCTTCTCCCAGGCAAGCTCTATCACTGGGTCCCAAGAGGGCTCGGATGACAGTGAGTGACGCTGTGCCTTGCCACTCTCTTCCCCTTCTTCTATTGCCAGCTGGCAGGAGCTTGTGGTTTGAGGTCGCAACGGCCTCTCACAAACCCCCTGCCATTCCCTCATGGGAACCGTGGAGCCAGGTAAGTGTTGTCAAATTGCTTCATATGAGACCACTTCAGCACTGGTTACACAGCCTGGTTACACGATGGGCATGGCAACACGGAACAAGGCAAGGCAAGGCAAGGCAAGTTTATTTATATAGCACATTTCATACACAATGGCAATTCAAAGTGCTTTACATAGAAAATAAAATTAAAACAGTGATAAGAAATAAGAATAGCATGTGTAAGAATTAAAAATAAAAACAGGATAATTAAACTTAAAATAAGAAAAATAATAAAGATGATGCATAGATTAGATGATAGGTGCAATCAGTCGGGCGTGCAGTGGTACAGTGGTTATTCAGTAAAGGCACAGCTGAACAGATGTGTTTTGAGTCTGGATTTGAATGTGACTACTGTTGGAGCACATCCGATCTCTTCAGGAAGCTGGTTCCAGCTGTGGCTGGCATAATAGCTAAACGCAGACTCTCCTTGCTTTGAGTGAACTCTTGGTATTTCTAACTGACTTGATCCTGATGATCTGAGTGATCTGTTGGGTTTGTATTTAATCAGCATATCTGCAATGTATTGAGGTCCTAGGCTATTAAGTGATTTATATACCAGTAATAATACTTTAAAATCGATCCTAAATGTAACTGGAAGCCAATGTAAAGACCTGAGGACTGGCGTGATATGGTCATATTTTCTGGATCTGCTCAGAATCCTGGCCGCAGCGTTCTGTATTATTGTTCAATATTATTGAATTTGCTGGAACACACCGGGTGACGGTCACACCGGCCTGTTGTCAAGCTTTTAACCCATGGTTAACCCTTTTAACCTTTTTTTATCAGAGTGGTCTACGCTCCCATCATGTCACAACTTGCCTGCCATCTCCTCCTCTGGTTTTAGAAGCATCTGAGGTCACTTCGCGCCATTCACATTTCAGGCAAGCTCAGTCATGAAGTTGACAAGCTCTCATGCTCCAGGGAAACAAAGAGATTTGGAGACACTTCGGGGATGCACAGGTAAACCTGTTTGCCTCTTCAAACACATCCCATTGCCAGTTGTTTTACTCCCTGACCAAGGAGACCCTTGGCACAGATGCACTGGCACACAGCTGGCCCCCGGGGCCTACGCAAGTATGCGTTTCCCCCAGTGAGCCTGATCGCACAGACACTGTGCAAGGTCAGGGAGGACGAGGAGCAGGTCTTGATGGTTGCCCCTCACTGGCCCACCCTACGAGGCGTACCTACACTTTGAAGTGGAACCTATTTGTTGACTGGTGCTCTTCCCACCAGGAAGACCACCGTAAATGTCCGATCAGAGCAGTGCTTTCTTTCCTTCAAGAAGGGCTGGAGTGAAGGTTGTCTCCCTTCACCCTCAAAGTGTATGTTGCCACTATCGCCGCACATCACAATGCAATTGATGGTAAGTCTGTGGGAAAGCATGACTGATGATTATCAGGCTCCTGAGAGATGCAAGGAGGTTGAACCCTCCCTACCCTCACCTCATTTCCTCTTGGGACCTCTCAGCCTTGCAGAGAGCACCATTTGAGCCACTAGAGTCAGTCGAGCTTAAGAGCCTGTCCTTTAAGACAGCACTCCTCTTTGTGCTCACATCCATTAAGAGGATAGGGGACCTGCAGACATTCTCTGTCAATAAAACGTGCCTCGAATTGGGCCAGCCAACTCTAACAAAGTCCTGAGACCCCGGCTTGGATATGTGTCTCCATACAAGTTTCCAGGTGGTGAACTTGCAAGTGTTGCTAGATAAGACCCCTTATTCCTAATTCTGAAGTGAACAACTCCTTTAAGAGAGTGCTGTACACTTCCTTATATACCCATACCACAGGGTGTGGTTCCCAGTGCAAATCTCAACCGCCAATTTCCATTGGCTTGTTTTGTTACCACTTGAAGGTGATTGGGCTCTCAGGGGAGATCCAAATTCATCAGTTCAATTCTGACGTAACGTCTCTGTTCCCTCCTTCAGGGAATGAGGGTTACATTAGTAACCTAGACGATTACTTAAGGTACTATCTCAGTCGTAAATGTAATATTACTTGATTAGTTAAGCTTTTCCCCATTTTAGTTGATATTAGTAGCTGAAGTGTTAATATAGTACTACTCATTTGTCCTGTATTCCTGCATAATTACTTATTAACTCTTTCCCGCCAAACACAGAATTTTCAGGGTTTCCGAGTTTTCACTGTTAGACGCTAGGGGGCGCTATTACACATCTTCTGAATGAGTACAGAATCTCCTGATCAAAACACACATGAGGAAAACAAGCGATCGCATGTAAGCAGATGCATATGCAAAATAACTTGATCTTCAACATTAAACATCATATAAATCACAACTATCTCATGTAACTGAATGAAATGTGGATCAAGGGCGAGCTACAGGACTGTGCAAGCATTAGGGGTGTTGATGTTCTCAATCTGCTCCATCTGTGTTTGATCATCGCTCTGAATCTTATCTGGAAACTTGATTTTCTCAGCCTTTTGTTCAAAATGTAGCTTTTTTTAATGAAACTTACCCATATTCAAGTGTTGATAAAAAAAGGAATGCATAAAGCTAGAATAAAACAGGGTTTTTTTTGTTTAAATGAAGAGGGTCAGCTCTTTCTTTTGGTGTATTGCATGCTCAGATATTCATAAAACAAAATATTCTTTGGGCTATTAAAGTTTTGTGAAAATGGTCCAAACCCTGGTGGTGGCTGGCAACTTTTTTTTTTTTTTAAAACTCTGGCAGGGAAAGAATTCATGACGAACCATTATTCTAAAGTGTTACCGATAATAGCTAACAATCAGTATTGAATTTGTTGGCCAATATTATTGAATTTGCTTGTTATAGATTATAAGAATTGTATAGTAGTATGCAGACAAAAATATACACTGATTGTTGCATTGAAATAAATTAGAAATGGGTAAAATATCTCTAGACTATGCATTATGTAGAAACAGCCAAATTTGGTGATGGCAGGGAGAGTACCAGCAGAGAACACTGCGCTGATGCCATTAATGAGGGAATTTCATTTGGTAATGACAGCCACTTGCATCAATGTAAACTATCGGTGCAATATATTGTAGGAGCAGAAAAAGTACAGAGCAGTCATTCAGCTCGAGGCTATATCAGAGATATTAACCCTTCCATACCCCATGGGAAAATAAAAATTACAGCTGTATAAACAAAATGGAAATTTGAAAGAGCAAGAGAGAGACAAGGGAGTGGATTGACAAAAAAATAGTCACTACAGGGACACATTAATTAGCCAGGTCTGATTTGTTTCTATTTCTGGGCATCTCTAGAGTTCTATAGTAGTGTTGAGGATAGTCAGAGAGCTTGTTCTTTTTAAAGTTTGCTTAATAGGGCCACCAAAAGTAGGTCACTGTGCTCATTTCACACCATTAAGGCTGATCTTTATGTCGTCAGGTGATCTAAGTGAGTTTCCTTCATTATTTCTGTCAAATACTAAATACTAAATAGTAAGTATTACTTGTGCTTCAAATATTTCACGTGATTTGATCAAGTTTAGTGACACTCTTAAAAATAAAGGTTCTTCAATGGCATTTAAGCTTTCATGACGAATATTTAACAACCACAGAACCTTTTCACTTCACAAGGGGTTCTTTATAGATTTTTAAACGGTTCCAGAACTGTTCACCGAAAGGTTTTTTAAGGAACCAAAAATGATTCATTATGGCATCGTTGCGTAAACCATATTTTCTAACCTTGTGTTCACAAGAGTATAGTAAAAGTCTCAACGCTTTAAGTGCCCTTGACGCCCCTTTCTGAACAATTAAAACAACAAAATTCCAGAAGCCACTGAAAACAAAGTATACTTCAGTTTAACACTAGTTCAGATTACTAGAGCAAATACCAACCAAAAACGTCATCTAAAAGTTATCTAACAAAAGGAACAAAGTACTGATGTCTTATCTCAAGTCTCAACATGGTCACCTGAAATATAGGCGCTTGGATTCCCTCGCCGATCTTATTCCTAATATAAATGTGTCGAGACATCTCGGCCAGCACATCGGTCCAGATCGGGGGTTGCTGGCCTGCTGGCCCGGCCCAGTGGAAGTTTGGAGGGTTTCGGACGGCTTGATCCAGCTTCGGTGATGTGTGTGAGTGTTACCCCGCGCTAGTGAAGATCCGCTCTGCTCCCGTGCATCAGAAGAGCCAGAAAGAGACCGGTCACAGCCTGACAGGTGTCAGATGCGCGCGCACCACGGCACTGCGCGCTCCTGTGGGCGCAATGTGAATGTTTTTGGTTAGAATGAAATTATGACTAAATAAATCAGTCGCATAAGTCTACTTCATCAAACTAATAAAAACAGAGCACACGGTTTATGACGAGAAAATAGTTGTTATATTTCTGTAATACAGCCATTAAAAATAATTAAGATCGTTTAGAACAGTAGCAGAACCCTGTCTCCACATAGTGGCGCTATTGCTTGAACAAGCTAAATTATATTATGCACAGCAATGTGATTCATATACACCTTCACATTAGAGAATTGTGTAAGCCTAAGCCCTTTTAGATAAAAATTGCCTACTCTTGTACAATACTTTTCCATAAAAAAAATTCAGATGTACCGACTTTTGGTTTTGTCTGGTTTTTTATATGTATTTGTAGTGCATAATAACTTGTGAACCTACAATAAATGGGGAAAATGTGCATATGCTTACACAAGTCAAATTAATTAATCTGATAGGTGCGACTCTCACATATCAGAAGCAGGATTATTTTGTACAGGTGTAAGAGTGACATTTGATTAAATGTAAGTTTATTACTTCCGTGTTTATCCTTTTTCTTTGTTATTGAAGGAAGCTACAAACACAATATGAAGACTTCAGATGCAAAAGCCTCTAAGTCCGCCTGACGTTTTTCTTTAGCCTTTTTGTCAAGCAAGTACCGGTACTTCTGAATGGGCTGAGGCTGGGATTTAGTTGGTTTTGAAGTGAAAGTATTTTATGAACGTAGGCTATACTATATACGGAGAGCATTCACTCAGTAGGCTTTATCGTTAACAAACTTTTGAGTGAAGTGGCTTTTAGAGGCTTTTGCATCTGAACTCTTCATATTAAAAA
The DNA here is from genome assembly GCA_023029165.1 of Gobiocypris rarus. NCBI lineage: Eukaryota > Metazoa > Chordata > Actinopteri > Cypriniformes > Gobionidae > Gobiocypris > Gobiocypris rarus. Next base: position 12,036,821 of record CM040921.1, read on the forward strand.
TACTTCATTTGGTTGTTCTAAATGTAGGCTGTGTCTGGTGCCTACAGAACACAAGAGGGCAACCGCTCATTAGAGGAGCGCTGACAGGGGATACGGTTTTGTGATTGGCTGGTCAGCATGTCCCCCTCTTGCCGGCAGATGCTGAAACTACACCACATGGTGCCAAAAATCCCAAGTAGGGCCCGCTGAATCCTGTGGTGGACACCCAACCCTGCCCACATCCAAAATGTCACATTGAGACTCCCCATTTACATCAGGTCTTCATCAGGCAACATGGAACCATATTGCACAAGGACTGATGAAGATTTGATGGGCGGAACTGTGCGCTTTCACTAAAAAAAGTAGTTTGGAGCTGTTATTTTCAGTGTGCGGACATCACACTTCTTTTACAAAGCAGAACCAAGTAATCTAGAAAAAAAAAAATATATATATATATATATATATATATATATATATATATATATATATATATATATATATATATATATATATATATATATATATATATATATATATATTGATCAATCACATTTTTTTTGTAGTAGTAGTTTATTTGTATTTTTTTTAAATACCTAAAAACATATAAAATGACTTATTTCTCCTATGACTGGAGACAATGGTAACAGTTTGCAATAAGGTCCTATTAGTTAACATTAACTAATAATGTGCAAATCATGTTACAGTATTTGTGAATCATTGTTAACACTAATACAAATACAACTGTTCATTTTCATGATAGCTCAGGTCTATTAAATAACATGAACAGATACAACCTTTGGTTACACTTTATTTTAACTACATGTACTTGGTTAGGGTTAGGATTAGGTGCATGTAATTATGCACGATTTATAGTAACAGTAACACTTTATTTTACAGTGTCATTGTTACATACGTTAGTAATAACAGTAAATTATGCATAATTACATGCAACTAACCCTCAACCAAATCCCAATCCTATCAAACCTTATAGTACATGCTGTTGATTAATATTACTCAGTACTTAAATATATAATTACACTGTAACAATGACACCTTAAAATAAAGTGTAACCATAGTAACTACTATAGGAACTACATGTAATGTGTAGCATTAAAAAGTGTTACCAAACTTTTGATTTTAAAAATGTATTAATAAATGTTGAAATCAATATTAGACTAAAACATACTTTAGAAGTATTTTTCATTGTGGGTTCATGTTAACTAATGGAACCTTATTGTAAAGTGTTAACCATGCAAAAAGCCCAAAGCATCTTTCACTGTAAAAAGTGGAAACTTGCAATTGTTACGTTAAATAGAGCTATTTCTGCATTCTTTCAAGTATTTTTTCAGGTACTTTGGTAAGCATTATTATTATTATTAGTAGTAGTTGTAGTAGTAGTAGGCTACTAGTAGTATAACACCATTATGAGCAGAAAGCATCTTTCTCTATTGACGGCCATTCAAAAATATCCATGCAAATAAAAAAATAATTGCATTATATTATAGTATGTTTTACCATGTTTTAACCTGTAGTTTCCCACACATGCCAACATGCACACAGACAGAAAAGCTTTACCATGATAACAAAAACACAATTGATGTGAATGGTCTTATATTCTCTCTTTAATGGCATCAGACATTGATGACAGCATTTTAATACAGCAGAACTCTGTTCTAGACAGACATGATATATCTAAGAGGGCATCATAAAAGATACAATTTCATTATCATAAAAAGAAATAAATATAAATCAACATCAATCCAAAAATCGGAGCATATCTCTCTTAAATAACGTTGTATAAGCATACAATAATTGAACCAACATCAGTGTCAAAAACAGAATCAAAAACAACAGTGATTTGCACATGACGAAAGAATAACCTTTAACAGATCATTTGCATGACTGAAACAAATTCACATTTCACAGTCAATTTCATGAGTGCTTAGCACTGTACTGTACTCTCCCAATGTATCGATATTCCATTTATGAATGTACCTCTTGTTAAAAACAAGTACAGTACAAAAGGACAGCATCATCATCTGTTAGAAAGATGTCAACGTTGTCATTGCTGTCGTCGCTGCCAGCTGAACACAGTGATACACTGATCTCACTTTGCCTTCATCATTTTCTACGTTGGCTTATAGAAGAAACTTGCCAGTAGTTAATTTCTTTCACTTGAATAGGAGATTGTTTTTGTGAAGAACAACCTCAGAGTTGAAGAAACTGAGAGGATGGACTGTGCATGATCAGTTTGGATAAATGAGGTTTAAAAACTCTAACCTGGTTTATTTCCCGAAAGTTCCTCCGCTGGTCTATGGGAGGAACGGGAATTGACACTTGAAAATGGTGGAGCCTTAATATCTGAACAAAAGGCAAGAAGAGTCATGTGACTCTAAGCCATGTGACGGATTACTATTATGCTGCAGCAGGTGTAGCTTAACGTACTAAACACACAACAGTTTGCGATAGACAGTCAAGGCTACAGTATGAAATACAGCATAAAGGTCTACACCCTCCATTATGCACTATAAGGGGCCAGGATTATGAAACACACAGCGAAAATGACTAAACCCTTCATTGTGCACTACAGAGGGCCAATATGATAAAATACAACATTACATGTAATACATATGTGTTTGATGATATTGAGCTTATGAAAGAGAACTGATCAGATAAGTAGTCTGTATCTACTGCATCTACTGATACAAATCTGTGCAGTCAGCATTTCCACTTCAAGTTCATGCTTGAAATGTAAATGTGCGATAACCATCGGAACAAATTGAAATAGCATTTGCGTTGAGCAGATTTACTGTAGCTTAGCTTGAAGAAGCTTGAATTTCTAATGCGCAGGACTCGTGTAACATCATAATTAACAATCTATCTGCATTACATCCAAACAAACAAGAGTCATTTCATTAAGTCTCCACTTTTCCGAAAGTGCCATCGGGAGGTCTGTAATATTTAGGAAAGGCCTTCAGCTGCAGACAGTTAAAGGCATACTTGCGACATCCAATGTTCTTCGTGGTATTCTCACGGCGGCAGCCCTCACTGGCAGGGGAATGGGGCGGGATTGAGTGTGTAAAAACAAGTAGAAAACAAACAGAACATGAAGCCATGTTTAGAAAAATCACAAGCAAAAATTATCACAGCCACAAAAGATGGCAGCAGACATTTCAGCAGTGTTATGAGCATGAGTGTTATGGGTGACCAGAGAAAATGAGGGTGGCCAAAGCTGGTCATCATCAAAAAAAAGCAGCATAAACAAACCACGTCACAATACAGTTAACACAAGCGGAAAAGGCTAATGCAACATTTCTCTGGGGATAAGAAAAGCGGGTCACTAAAAGTTCTTTAGGACCATTTTTAGGTAGCACATAGGCAGTCAATGCTCTGAAGCACATTTGACACAAGAGTAGAAATCTTTAAGATCAGCATGCTACATTGGCTGTGTATTAGGGTATGGTAAACAATTATTCATGGTAAATAATTACATTTGATCAGGGCGACACGTCCCTTTTATTGAGATTCCAAAAATTCTGTTTCACCACCGTCTTTTATATATACATAGAAATTGTTGATACTTTCAAAAATGTGCTTACACATAAATATCAAATAAAAACAACAACTGAAACTCTTATAACTCCATCAACTGTTGTAATGTAAATGATATCAGTAAGCATGTTATGGTATGAAACTATGGTTATGGTTGTCAAACTGTCCAATTAGAAATGAAACATCTGTGCAATCTGTCATTCTCATCTACATCATCTGACTTACTTTCTTCCATGGAACACAAAAGTAGAAATTCTGAAAAAGGTTCATGCTGCTCCATACAATAATAGTAGATCAACAGAACAGGTTATCAAAGCTCTGAAAAAAAGCACCCTAAGAGTTGTCTATATCATATGACATGTGCACTTAAGGCCTGGGTATACTTAATTTTCCATGTTCCACTCCGTCTCGCGCACAGTCGTATCCGCACAGCTTTCAGAGTATACTCAACTGCGGATAAGTGCGGATGGACGTGTTCGACACATGTGCAGTAAAATTGCTTTTATATACCAGACATCAGGGAGCAGCAACGAGTCACGTCATTTAAAGGACATTTGCCGGAAGGATAGAAGAAGGAAAGTAGCGTATCCGCCATTGCATGCAAAGTTTAGGACGAGAACCAAAACATAAACGATGGCGAATGATATATGCTATTTTATCGCTAATAACTCTTTACACACTCTTCTTTGACTACTCCACGGTACATTACATTTACAACTGTGCATATTGCCACCTAGTGGAGTCTTCTGTCTCAACATTCACCTTGCATTTTGTGCATACATCGTCCACGCGGTCACGATAATTTGACTGCAAAGTGGCTCGCTCGCGCGGATGTCCGCGTAAATAAAAATGACGTCACATGGACAGTAACTGGACCATAGTGGAACGTGGACAGCCGCAGTATACTTAAAGGGTTAATTTAAAAAATTCTTTCAACCTTTATGTTGTTCCAAACCCATATGAGTTTCTTTCTTCTGTTTGGCTAAAATTAAGATATTTTGAAGAATGTTGGTAACCAGACAGTTGATGGTCGTCATTGACAATATCTTCTATTGTGTTCAACAAATGAAAGAAACTCATAGGTTTGAAACAACATATGGGTGAGTAAATGACAGAATTTTCATTTTTGGGTGAACTATCCCTTTAAGGGCCAGATTTACTAAACAGGGCAAAGTAGCGCGAGAGTAGAATTCCATAAAAGCACTGATGGAAGTGGACAGATCTGCGCGTGATCTACAGACAAATGAATGAACACAGACGCAACTGGATCATTTCCATAATAACCAGCGCAATCTACCCGTTAGCATCTGGTTTAAGGGGGCGGTAAATAATAACGGACACCAGTAAATTGAAGAGCGCAAACCTTTGTAAATCACCTCGCATGATTCATTTAAATACTCTCCTCCCATGTATTTTGTGCCTGAAAGGGAAATTCCTACAAATGCATGCAATAAGGTCAGCTGCAAAAATAACTGTCAACGCCTTTTCGGCAAGGACAGTTCATTTATCACTACGTGTGTTTGGTAAATCCAGACAGTAGTTTTTTTAAAGCCAAAAGAGGGTTTGGGCTGGCGCAGGCTGTTAGTAAATCTGGCCCTTAGTCTTCTAAACCCCCTGTGTGATAAATAGGGCTGGGCGATATCTAAAAAAAAATTATATCTCGATTTTATCAAAATTTGTACGATATTCGATATATAACTCGATATGTTTGCAATTGCTTTTAAATAAAAAAATTGTAAAAAAATTTTTGCCCCCTATAAAAACAACAAAAACTATTTAGATAGAACCAAATTAAATACAAAATGTTTACGTTTACTGAACAGGTTGGGATGACCAAAATCTTAAATTATGATACGAGTAATTTAATATTTTGTTAAATGTACTTTTATAATTACAATATAGATTTTTAATGTAATCTTTAAAAAAAAACATAAGCAAAACATGCAAATTACAAACAATATGACAAAAACAGTGCTCTATTTTCAGCTACAGTGGGTCTAGTAGCAAGTCAAGAAATAAATAAAAAATCTAAATATATATTTAAAAAAAAAACTGCTTAGTCTTCACTCTATAAATTAACTATAGGCTACACTGATTCTTAATAAATATATTAAAGTTGTTTAGCCAAGCATGGGGTGGTTTTCTATTTTTCGTTGTTGTGTGATTAACATAAAATCACACAGAATATGAGGTCCGGCCCTTTAAGAGCTCCACGGACCAAATTCATTGTAACACACGATTTCTCACTCAACTCTCTGTACGTTCACTAAACTCATACACTACTGTGTTTACCTGAATACTCTCCAGGACGTGCATTTTTTACATTTGTTTGACCATTGAAACCCAATAATCCATGAAAGAACTGAATCCCGATCGTATGTTGTCTGAAAGGCGTGTGCGCGCGCTTCAGGTCAGAGTCCGGGAGCGCGAGCACATCCCGCGCCACGCTATTATTTCTCTCATGTGCGCATGTTTCTGTTGCTTTCTTTGTCATGCGCTGCTCGTATATATTTAACACTTCTGCTTCCAATGTTTAGTGAATGGTGGAAGCAGACCTCTGGTAATGTTTTTTGGGAAAGTATGCATGTTGAATTTGAAATATTCGATATTCACGATATTTTCAAATTTTACATCGTCGTCAAAATTATTGCGATATTATCGATAATATTCGATATAACGCCCAGCCCTAGTGATAAACAGAATGAAATTTGAGTTGTTCACTGAAAAATCGTATGAGAAAAATGTCTGGAAAAGCTTGGACTCTGCTAAATATCTCCTTTTAAGTTCCATGGAAAAAAGAAACATACAAAGGAATAAATAAATCACAGAATTCTCAATTTTGGGTGAATTCACCACTTTAATGGCTAAATTAGTTTTTCATGAATTTCTATTCTAGTAACCAAATCAGACCTGTTTCTTTGCCATGCAGAGACCTTTTGTTTTCAACTAAATGAGCATGTATGCTCAATTCACACGCTTTAAGTGTAAAATGAGGTAGAAATAAGAAATCTATTTTGACATAAGAAAATGTACAACTGTTATAAGAGGAAGCATAAAAAAACACTGCATGTTGTATATTATCTCTATAAAATATGATTCTCAGAGCATGAAAGCTCAATAAATCAAAAGAGATGTGCTCTGAGCCAATTTATTAATCAAGCAGATTCGTTAAACCAGTCCACAAAACTATTCCCTAATCTAAGATCCTCATTTTAAAACATGGTTCCCAAAACATTCACCAACACAGCTTCAAACCAAAAACTGATCCTTAAAACTAGGGCTGCATAATCAATACAAAAAAAAAAAATTATTATGAGTTACCACAATTAATCATGAGGCATTTAAAGGGGCAGTGTGTAGTATTTATGAGGATCTATAGACAGAAATGCAATATATTATACATAACTATGTTTTCAGTGGTGTATAAAGACCTTACATAATGTATTGTTACTACAGTAGGCCTAAACGGACAAACTGCTCTACAGAGCGCTAGTCACTCTTTGTTCTCTCCAATGATGACATTTTTGTCCTGTGTCTATGTACTTCGAAATGGAGGGGTGAGCGTTGGGTGATGAAAGTTTCTGTTGAAAACAACAGAAAGTTATTTGCGAGTTAACAGTTGATAATTTGCAATTATTTGGATAGATGTTGCGCAGTTTGTTCGTGATTTAGACAGAACAACATTACATTTACACTGACATGCAGCTGTTTTAATATTTATGAAATAATGGAATAATGGAATAATGAAGAAAACTAATAATACAATAATTCAGATTACAATATCAAGGGAAATCATCTAGAATCCATTTTTTTTGTCATAATCATGCAGTCCTACTAAAAGGAACACTCCACCGTTTTTAGAAATAGGGTTTATTCAACATCTTTCCTACATTTAGATATGTGGGCAAATGCATTTTGTCTCAGTGCATGCATTGTTTTAGTTTGGCAGGGTCGCCGCTATACAGGTCCTTCTCAAAAAATTAGCATATTGTGATAAAAGTTCATTAGTTTCCATAATGTAATGATAAAAATTAAACTTTCATATATTTTAGATTCATTGCACACCAACTGAAATATTTCAGGTATTTTATTGTTTTAATACTGATGATTTTGGCATACAGCTCATGAAAACACAAAATTCCTATCTCAAAAAAATAGCATATTTCATCCGACCATGTAAGAAAAGTGTTTTTAATACAAAAAAAGTCAACCTTCAAATAATTATGTTCAGTTATGCACTCAATACTTGGTCGGGAATCCTTTTGCAGAAATGACTGCTTCAATGCGGCGTGGCATGGAGGCAATCAGCCTGTGGCACTGCTGAGGTGTTATGGAGGCCCAGGATGCTTCGATAGCGGCCTTAAGCTCATCCAGAGTGTTGGGTCTTGCGTCTCTCAACTTTCTCTTCACAATATCCCACAGATTCTCTATGGGGTTCAGGTCAGGAGAGTTGGCAGACCAATTGAGCACAGTAATACCATGGTCAGTAAACCATTTACCAGTGGTTTTGGCACTGTGAGCAGGTGCCAGGTCGTGCTGAAAAACGAAATCTTCAACTCCATAAAGCTTTTCAGCAGATGGAAGCATGAAGTGCTCCAAAATCTCCTGATAGCTAGCTGCATTGACCCTGCACTTGATAAAACACAGTGGACCAACACCAGCAGCTGACATGGCACCCCAGACCATCACTGACTGTCTGGATGTTTCTACTCCAGACTCAGTCCACTGCTTCCGCAGGTCCCCCAAGGTCTGGAATCGGTCCTTCTCCACAATCTTCCTCAGGGTCCGGTCACCTCTTCTCGTTGTGCAGCGTTTTTTGCCACACTTTTTCCTTCCCACAGACTTCCCACTGAGGTGCCTTGATACAGCACTCTGGGAACAGCCTATTCGTTCAGAAATTTCTTTCTGTGTCTTACCCTCTTGCTGGAGGGTGTCAATGATGGCCTTCTGGACAGCAGTCAGGTCGGCAGTCTTACCCATGATTGCGGTTTTGAGTAATGAACCAGGCTGGGAGTTTTTAAAAGCCTCAGAAATCTTTTGCAGGTGTTTAGAGTTAATTAGTTGATTAGGTTAGGTTATTAGGTTAATAGTTCGTTTAGAAAACCTTTTCATGATATGCTAATTTTTTGGGATTTTTTGAGCTGTATGCCAACATCATCAGTATTAAAACAATAAAAGACCTGAAATATTTCAGTTGGTGTGCAATGAATCTAAAATATATGAAAAAGACCTGAAATATTTCAGTTGGTGTGCAATTAATCAATTTAATTTTTATCATTACATTATGGAAAATAATGAACTTTTATCACAATATGCTAATTTTTTGAGAAGGACGTGTATATCTCTGTGTGATATCTCTGCGCCCAAGTAGCAGTGCTTCGCCTGTGCTTCCCCATAATATAGTCCCAAGTCAAAATCTGCCTAGGAAATCGCCTAGTCTTAATCTGCATCGCTATTTGTACTCGTTGAGAATATGCAGGCCACAAGAATTAATTAGGTGTTTTTTTGTTTGTTTTTTTGATCACTTTTACTCGGGACATGCTAGCTGGCAACATAGGATTCCATTCATTATGCTAAGCTAAGCTAGCTGCAGCCCTGCCAAACTAAAACAATGCATGCCATGCACTGAGACAAAAATGCATTTTCCCACATATCTAAATGTAGGAAAGAAGTTGAATAAGCCCTATTTCTAAAAACGGTGGAGTGTTTCTTTAAAACCAATGATCAAACTTTAAAGCTATCAATCTTAAACTGAGACCTATCCCTAAATTCTATTCTTTAAAACCTACCAATGACATTCATCCAAACCTGAGGCAGTATCTTAGACTGTCACTGTCTAAACAGACTTCAAAATCACCCACCAAAACCGTTCTCCAACTTACTGTATAAGATGCAATCATACTCAGAATACAGCTAGTAACATTATCCAACATGATTTAAAACAAACAGGAAAAAGTCTGGAAGTCATCTCTGACTTTTTCAAGCAAACTGAGCAAAAATAGACTCACAGAGCCGCAACATCATTATAAATGAATCCCTTCAGCATCTCAAATGGAGATATTTTGGGACAGTCAATTTCTTTAGTGGGTCAGATGAAAGCCTGGTAAAGGTTAATTTCTTTTCTCTTTTTTCTTGTAACGGGCAGCTCTTTAGAGCATGTAAACTCAAGCAGTGCTAACTTGTAAACAGCAGATGTACTGGCCGTGGCATGTGGCCAGACAAATTTTTACGAAGCACAGAGAGGCCATTTCTAATTTGGCACAGAGGGAAGCACGATTAAACTGGGAGTCCTTTAAAATGATGTAATCTCTAATCATTGCGGTAAATATTTACATATCAAATATGTATTTACATATAAATAAGAGAAGAATTCTGAAGATTTGTAGCCTGTACGTCATGATTAGTTTTGGCAAAATAACATACATTCTATTCAGTAGTCCTGCATAAGGACACTTTACTTAAAGCAACACATGGATGCTCTTGTCATCTAAACAGATACATCCTAAAAGGACTGTTCCAGGTTCAGTACAAGTCAAAGTGAATCTGACGCCATCTAGCAAATATTGATTACGACGTCTCTCAATTTGTAAAAGGAAGCCGTGGTTGTACTTTCAAAATGGCGTATTTTAATGTTAGTTCCTTGCACCATAGACTTTCATTGTTGAGAACCCGGAACATTCCTTTACACAAAATTCCTATTAACCCTATTGCCATGTACTTCCTGTCAGCTGACAGTGAAAAAGTAATTCTCAAGTGCATATCTAGATTTCCCTGACTGAAAATACAATCTTATATGGCCAAATTTAACAGTTTGATTGGAAAGGCTGCAAACAGTGCAGACCAATCATTGTAAAAGAACAAAACGTTTTCTTCCTGCAAAACATGGGAAGACATGGACACACTTAACACCCTAAAGTGCAATACATTTTTAAAGCAAGTGCGATGATAGTTGAAATTAGCTTTGGCCAGGCCTTAGCTTTGCATTTAGATAGAAACACATGGAAGACGTAACAAAATCGACCACAAAAATCACTGGAAAATTCCATGATACTGTTACAGAAACAATATCTCAGTATTATAAATATATTGTACGGACCACCAGCACATATGCATGTGCTGAATAATAGTTTGTTATAATAACATAAATAAAACAGTTTTATATTATAAGAATATTTAGTATTGAATAAATAAATCAATGTCTTAAATATATATGTTCAATGTACCATCTAAAATAATTCAGAATATTTGTAATATGTCACAAATTAATGTACAAACTTTTCTCTTATATCATCCAAGATTACTTAAGAAGAGAGAGAGGTAAGGCAGAAAGAAACACCAAGACCTTTAGACTGGCTGTTATGGCCCCGATATACTTCAAGCGAAATTGAAGAATGAACTGGTGTCAACAAAATCTTATGTAACAAAATCAGCTCAAAACAAAGTTTGATTCGAAAGCTTGCCGAAGTGAACTTTCCAGGAAAGTTCACTCTGGCTGGTAAACACATTCAAATTAATATTTGGTGCTGATTATGTAATAGGTAGGTTTGCTCTGAGGCTCCGCCTTTTTGAATGTGGAACTCTTCTCTGGTTCACTTTGTCGAGGTCAGACACGAGTGAAGTCATATACTGTAAAGCTACTTTATAGTATTGAAGCTGTTGCTCTAACTGAAAGTGACACTGCTAGTTTTTAATATTTATTACTGTAAGCCGTTTGTCTACCAAAGGTTACGCCTTGCAGCGCAGGGTTTTTTTCAGTACAGGCGCTTTGCTTGCTATGATACGGAATATCCGGAAGTGTTACTAGTATCTCATTTCACAGATAGATTGTTTCTGTATTGTATCTATATAAAAATGCTGATACAATGTAAAGTATTTGCTCTGGCTCTTGTTTTAAATTATTTTGTTCCGTTATAATGCTTGTTATTATCATTTGTTGACGTTGTAAAAGCAGAATGTGGTGGTTGGTCGGTGTGGTATTTGTCCCACCCCTCCTCTACTGTGATTGGATGGCTGGGTAAAAAGTGACAGTGATGAGCGTTGCGTTTAACTCAAAGTTGAACATTCTTCAACTCTCGGCCACCGGTAAAACAATGTCAAGCGTTCTGTGTTTCAGCGTAAAATAGACGGTTTGTTTTGCTCATGCTGTTCTAAAAACGCGGCGCTTCCTCTGAAAATAATTGGAAAAATATGCCAGCCACGTGAAAAGGCGCCTTGGTGGACACACTGTCTAAAGCTGCTTGCTTTGAAGCAATCTATTGTATAAAGTGTTATATAAATAAACATGACTTGACAGGTGTGGCGAATTGCAGAGCTAATGCAGACATAACCAGATGCTTTCTTAACGGCTGTTTTCTCATTGCCATTGTTTTTGTTGCGTGTCAATTTTGTTAGTGAGAGGAAAGTGCGCAGCATTTAGATATTCATCTAAATGCGATCTCAGCAGCGTTGGGATGTTTGCTTACATTATACCTGCTAATGTATTTTGATCTTCTTTTTATCCCTAAGCGAAGAATGAAAACGATTTTTGCCATGAGTATATCGGGGCCTTTAGAGAAAAGAGCTGAAATAAACCAGAGAAATTTCAGCGTTGTCTGCAAACAGCTCCTCAACCACAGGAGGAGAAAGTGAAAAACAGAGAAAGGAAGTGCTGAGATTGCTAGAGCGAAGAGAGAGAGAAAGAAAACAAAAACAAAAACAAAAGGGGTCTCAGGCTCAGCTGCAGCGGAGTTTGGCCAGCAGGTAGGCTATGCTGAGGAACACCCAGACGATGAGCAGGTTTGGGCTCAGGGCCAGAAGGGGCAGAGAGTAGAGCAGACTGGGGTCCAGCCTGAAGTCACGTATGGGCAATAAGCCGCTCAGGTTCTTCTGAATTACCCCCTCCCTGGTCCCAATGCTGCAGAGAGGGGCAGGGACGGAGGGACGGGAGGACGGGGACGAGGAATCAGCGGCAAAGGCCAGAGAGGACAAACAGAATGGGCCGACATGCACAGAATGAGGTGACGTGACCACGGAGGTGGTTCCAACATTCATATAAAGTAATCATGAAATGAAAATTGAAGAGAAGATAAAGTGGAGACATGATGAAAAGGCGTCGAGTTGAATCCATCCGTCGGATATGAATGTAAAACGAAAAGTAATCCCAAAAGACATAAAACAGACAACGTGAAGTAGGAAACGAAATATAGACACAGAGAAGGGAAGGAGAGAGAATAAAGAAAGAGAAAATTAAGAGTGATGTTCTGCATCTTTGCCATTTAAAATAAAGAAATGGGCTCCATGTTGGACAGAAGTGGGCGTATGGGGGCTGCTGCTGCTGCCAGCACTGGGCCATGCAAATCAAGCGTCCTCCCAGCATGCAACAGGCCAACAGAGCCATCATAACAAACCAACTGTAAACATTGAAAACAACCTTGTGTACAGCATCTCTGCATCTATAAGGAGATCCAACTGTTTTACATACAGGCTTGTGAAGAATATAAATATATATATATATATATATATATATATATATATATATATATATATATATATATATATATATATATATATATATATATATATATATAGGTATAGATAGACTGCTGGCTTTCTTTGAGATGCATTTAAAATCACTCAATCTCACGCGCACACAAGGGACAGCCAGCACAGTGCAGTGGCAGCATTGTGGGTAATACTTTAGTTAATTAGTTAATGATTAAATATTATGAACTAACAAGGAGAACATTTTTACAGCACTTATTTTGATCTACTCTAGGTTAATGTTAATTTATAAATATAAAGTTGTTCACTGTATTATAATAAACTAAGAAATGCTAATTTACACTAACATTCAAATGTTATGGGTTCGGTAAGATTTTTGATCAAACAGAGTAAAACAGTAATAAACTGTGAAATATTAAAAAACTATTATTATTAAAGCTTATATGCTGATTGGGTGCTCAAAAACATTTATTATTATCAATGTTAAAAACTGGTGCTGATTAATATTTTTGTGGAATTTTGTTAATATTTTATGCTATTTTTAACAGGATTGTTTGATTAATAGAATAGAACAGTATTTCTTTGAAGAATAAATCTTTTGAAAAATGATAAATGTCTTCACTGTCACTTTTGATCAATGCATTAGTCCTTGCTGAATAAAAGTATTATTTTATTTCCAAAAAAGGAAATCTTACAGCATTTTTCCAAATTTTTGAACAGCAGCGTATGTAGAAATTAACATTATCTAGATTTTACAAATGCTGTAAAAGTATGGCCATTGCTAGTTCATGATTCCTAATGCATTAACTAATGTTAACAAATGAAAACGTATCGTAAAGTGTTAAAATTGAGTGTTTACCGAGACTCTATAAAACATCAACAAAACCTTCCTGTGCTCATCTTGCCTCTTTCATGGTTTCCATAGGACAGATAAACAGTTCAGTACAAATGTAACTACATAAATTTGTTTAGATCTGTCCTCAGATTGCACAGGAGACAAGACGAGAAAATTATAAGACAAACCCGTATGGAGTCAATATAATGCCACATAGTTTTGCAAAATAATAAAGTATTGCAAAAGGAAAAAAAGTTTTGCAAACAAAAATAAAATATTACACAAGAAAAATTAAGTATTGAGAGAAAAAAAGTAAAAGGAAAATAAAGTTGTTTCATTTGCAACACAACTTTTATTCTGTGCAGCGTTTCAGTGTGCTTGCGAGACCGTTTGCCCTGTGCGCTTCACTTTTCTGTGCGTGTCTTTGTGGCACTGTTTTGACATGGGGGGTGGAGTCAAGAAACTGGGGCGTGTTCAGCTGACATGGCCACGCCTCCCTCCGTGTGACATCATCTCCTCGAGACGCAGATCAGCACAGATGATGAAGGCACCAGGGCTGAGCTCATGCGGGTGGAGTAACGGTCAGGTAGCCTACTATATTTTCTCCAGTAGAAGAAACAATTTAAGCATGAGTCTGAGATATTTTTAATGATAAAAGTCTGTCAAGTTAATTACATTCTATTTACAACTTAAAACTAGCAGTAACTTTGACGTCAACAGGTTAATGCTTCTAATACACATTTAGTTAACAAAATAAAACTATAAACATTTAAATGCTATAAATGTGTGCACACTGAGACTGAGAGAAGTAAACAGTGCTGGCTATTTTCACACAGTTTGCATTAGCCAGTAGTCCAAAGCTAATAATAAACACCACTTCAAACTTAAGCAAACGCTTTTAATACACATTTATTCATAACAAAACAAAATCATGTCCGTTTTAATGCTAGTAAAAGTGTGAGTACAAGGAAACGCTCCACCCACATGAGCTCAGCCATGGTGCCTTCATCTGTGCTGATCTGCGTCTCGAGGAGATGATGTCACACGGAGGAGGCGTGACCATGTCAGCTGAACACGCCCCAGTTTCTTGACTCCACCCCCCCATGTCAAAACAGTGCCACAAAGACACGCACAGAAAAGTGAAGCGCACAGGGATAGCACACTGAAACGCTGCGCAGAATAAAAGTTGTGCTGCAAATGAAACAACTTTATTTTCCTTTTCCTTTTTTTCTCTCTCAATACTTTATTTTTGTTCGCAAAACTTTTTTTTTTCTCTCAATACTTAATTTTTCGTGTGCAATACTTTATTTTTGTTTGCAAAACTTTTTTTTTTTCTCTCAATACTTAATTTTTCGTGTGCAATACTTTATTTTTGTTTGCAAAACTTTTTTTTTCTTTTGCAATACTTTATTATTTTGCAAAACTATGTGGCATTATATTGACTCCATAAACCCAACAATTTCACACTCTTATTTAAAAGCACAGAACATCTGGCAAGCAGACAGCCAAACAAATCAGCCAGTTTCAGTTTCAGCAGTTTCCTCACTCTACAGGAGCGATTTATTTGTGTTTACGTCTCTCGTAGAGCGTGGAGAGAGGGGATGAAGGATGGAAAGGTGGAATGGGAAGGAATAAACTCTCTATGTCCCTAAATAAGTTAGCAAATATAAAAGTCATAAACATATTAGGCCACATAAGCCACAAAGCAATAAAGACAGAAAATTGTTACTGCAAACAGCAAGAAGCAAAAAGCAATGAGGGATGATGCATTGGGGGATCCTTGAGAGAGAAGGAGAAAGAAAGGAAGAAAAGAGAAAGAGAAAAAAAAGAGAGGCATATCCCCAAAGCATGCAGTGCTTAAGAACGGGCAGATGTTCAGGTGTCTTACCTGCGCATGCAGTCGAGGGCCTGGGTGAAAACCTGCGGGGCCATACCGTGCTCGTGCTGCAGGATCAGACACTGCTCCAGAGTCACAGACATAGCAGTGCGATCCTTCGCACTTTTACAGCTGGTAAAACGCACTCCATTCAGTCGCCGACAAATCTGAGCGTGGAGAGGGAAAAAAAAAAGATCCACAGTCAACCACAGATTTACACATACTCCAGTTCAGGATTCAAGTGTCTTTCGAAAAGGAACACTTAGGGCCAGATTTACGAACAGCTTGCACCAGCGCAAAAAGACTACTGTCAGGATTTACTACAGACATGCGGTGAAAAATCTGAAAGAGTTCTTTTTGCGGCTGAAATTATTGCACATGCATTTGTAGGAGTTTCCCTTCAGATGCAAAATTTGGGAGGAGAGTATTTAAAATAATCACGTAATGTGATTTACTAAGGTTTGCCATTGTCAATTTACTGGTGTTTGCTCCATTATTTACCGCCCCAAAAAAGCAGGTCTTATGCTGCCTTCACGTGCTCTCGGAATTATCGTAAATACGAGTTTCCTAGGTAAAAATTGCACATGAACGCACTCTGATATCGGGTTTACGGAAGTTCGGAAATAATTTTGATACCCCAATTCCCGAGGTGAGCCTGTCATAAACTTTAAACATGGTGGCGGGGAGAACTACTGCTGTGGCAGGTGTGGTTTTATTAGCTTTTTCCCAAAAAACAGCTAGGTCATCTTGTCTTGACATTAAGGTAGTGCATATTTGCATGTACCAGTAATCATTTGCAGTGTATTGTATGTGTTTGATACACAGCGAAAACAGACTGCAATTGACTGAAATTGCAGAATCGGTAGAAAGCGGACTTCTGTAATGTTTATATGATTGTCAGTGAACAGGACACAACATATGATGTTGGTTTTAATAATATTTTCCCAATAAATAGGCAAGAATAACCTAATGTCCAACATGATTCCTGTTCATTCCGACAACAAAGCACTTGAATGCAACAAGCTCGTAATCACGATTTCTGATCCGGCTGCGTCTGTGTTCTTTAATTTGCGTGTTGTCTGTGGATCACACGTAGAACTTTCCACTCACATCTGTGCTTTTTTGGAATTGCGCTCTCACGCTAATTTGCCCTGTTTAGTAAATCTGGCCCTTAGATGCAAACTCTGTTGGTACTGTGCTGAACTATAAGAAATCAGTTTCAGACTTAAAAGTTCTCAAGTTTTTTTGCTGTATTTATTCTAAATGATTTATTAGTGGACATAATGTTTTTTAAATGAATGTGCCCCCATAATCTTAAATCAAAATGTTTCCTCCTTCTTGCAACATCTCTTTTCACAAGGGCAGGAAAACCTGTCAAGTCACAATAGTGAACCACAATGATCCAATCAATTCCTTGTGGACAAAATAAACTCCAGCCCAACATTTTAAGTTAAATTTTAGTTTTTTGGAATTTAAACAAAATTGTCATGTAAACATAGCCTGGAATGCCAGCTGAATTTAGCCCCGCCCACAAAATTTTTAGCTCAGGCAATTCGGTCTGGACTCGATCCATAGAGGAGTTATTATGCCCAAACAGAAACTGTTCGGACCAATGAAATTGTCAGGGCGGGCTTTAGACGATGATGGACAGATGATCAACAGTAACGTAATCATCCACGTCATCAAAGGCGCATTGGGTTGAATTTGCTCTCACCCTAAACGGAGAACTTGTTCGTATATGCATTCACCTTCACTATTTCTCTCAGAAACGATGATCGTGTTGGTAAGTGCTCTGTGTATCCTTAAATGCTTTTATTACAATACTGGCAAAGATCGTTTACACTCATCTTTTTCTTCTAACATTACTTAATCCAGCGTGCATGCAATTGCTACTCAAAACTATAGCCCAAAGCAATACCTTTTCGGGGGTTGGGGAGGCTTCTCTGGATAAAAATTATATCACATAATTTGGGTCGCTTCAACCCGCGGACATGGAGAACAACCCGCGGGAAAACACGGACTTGGCAACACAGTGCAGTTGAGTTCTGTTGACATTTGACAACTAACCTTATGCGTCGCTCTGTTGCTCTGATTGGTTGTAGGTCTATCCAACTGAGGTCTTTCCTGGTTAGGTTGAAACACGCCCCATAATAAAAGCCCAATGGAGCGGTATCAGACTCATATTCTGACTAGAATTGAGTATGACCACGTCAGGCTAATGTAAACATGTAAACGGCCTGAAATCATAACTCTATGATTTTAGTAGTGGTAATCTTAGATTAATCTAGATTAAAATGGCTCATTTGAATTCTGCCGAAGGCATTCAGAATATGTGCGCTACCCAAATAATGACTGGTGCTTTCACACTCGGTTCGATTGACTGGACCGAACCCGAGTTCGATTGCTCCCTGGACCGTGTTCATATTATATTTTTGGGTCCGAAACCGGGTGCGCTTTGCGCCATCAAAGCAGCAGCTGTTTACCCCGTTACTTGGTAACGACGTTGAGCGAGAAGGTGACAAAATGAATAGCGTTGTTTACCTAACTTTTATATTTTTGTTTTTGAACTGTTAATTTTGTTACCAAAGCTTTAGTAGGTAATGGCACTTGCGTCTATCTGCCGGGAATGTACTGCAAATGGTCTAAAGAACGCTGACGACGAGCAGAAATGAGATTTACAGCTCTCTGCTTACAGTACGTCAGTCACGCCAGGACTCGAGTACGGTTCGCGGGTCCACATCCGAGTTCGGAAGACAGCGTTCACGCTTGATGTGGTAATTTCACAGCAATTTCACAGGTTCGAACACTCGTTCTCGCTCCCTACAGTGCAATTCGGCTAGGTAGCTTGCGTAGTAATAGACCCTCCCAACCCAACTTTGAGAATAGATTAACGGCGATATTTTTTTTATCGCCCGATAAAAGTCTCAGGTTAACGCACCACGTTAACGCCGATAACGGCCCACCACTAGATTTTAGTAAAGTGGCACTACAATTGACCTCGATATTGTGTGCTTGTACCGAAAGACAGAGGTGACATGTAATGTGTAATCTCAAACGAGACTGTAGCTCAACTACACAAAAAACCCACGGTAGATACATTTTTCAGCAGTGCAGTATTCTTTCCATTCCTTTTTCCCATAGGGATTTAAAAAAAGTCATAATTAAAAGAGTTATAAGCCATGAAACAAGCCAATCAGCAACAAGGTGAATCAGGGGCATCCTGCTCATAGTATTCGAGGGGGCACCACTGGGGTTTCATGTGGAAAAACTAACCCCCTCAAATAAAAATAACTATTATTATTTAGAATAAAACTTTACTTTAGCTTTCATTGTAATAATTACTTAACGTAACGTAACGTAAAGCACACCAATAGTAATTATGGGGTTAATTACCGGTTAAAATTAAAAAAATTGTCCTTTGGAAGCTGCATTCATATGAATTTGTCTAAAAAAATCTGTGGAGGCACGGTTTGAATGGCCATGACACCTCTGAGGTGAATCCCAACACTACAAACTTTTGATTTGAAGCAAAAAAGTGTTTGAAAATCAGACAAAAGGACAAAGGACTGTGTACTTAAGTCATTTGAGTCATTTCACCCTTTAAGTAGGAGAATTGTTACCTCTGCAGCCTGCCACAAGATGTCTACATTTTTATTTTTTCTAGCATGAACATTTTGACCGAGGAACCGCAACAGCTCTGGGAGACACGTCTGACTTCGAGAGCGAGGAAGACCTGAGAGAGAGACAGAAGATTAAAACCAGAGTGCTTTAATCTTGCTATAATTTCCTTTTTGATAAGTAGAGAGAAAAAAACAGAACATGAGAGAGAGTGCTATCTTACAGTCCTCTGGTAAAACTTCCTTGAACTGCTGGTAGTAAGAGTTAAGACGTGCCAGGCTCTCCCCGTTGATGAACTCCTGAAGTGATGTGTCTCCAAATCTGCAACACAAAACAATTTGATTTCCCTTTAGATATTTTCAGTATGAACACAAGTGTAAGCCAAAAAGAGATCAGATAAAACAATTATGGAATAATGTTATTTGTTGATGTTATGCAAGCACTCTTGAGGGCTGTTTTACATAATCAAGACTCACTTCTCGGCGAGCGTTTGCTGCTCGTTGATGCCCACGTTGAACAGCACCGGCTGTACCCGCAGCAGCATGCCGTTCTGGATCTCCCTTGGCAATGCATCAAACATGCTACCTGGGAGCGGGATGCGAACGTTGAACCCGTCTCGATTTCCGGTGATCACCGGCAGCATATCGGGGGAAGAGGTAGAGGTGGCCTGCGTCACCTTGAACGTAACGTTCCGAAGGTCCATTATTCCTATGCTCATGTCCTCTAACATGGCTAACTCCTCTCCTGTGATACACACACACCAGGGCAAAATTAATGTACCCAATGCAAAGTGATTCAAAACAGAATGCTTCACTCACACTGGAATAAGGGGTCACTGTGTATCCAGGAGCAAAGTATGGGCATGCTGCATGTGTGTAAATGTGTGTTTACCGTAAGTACTTAATAGACACTCAAACTGAGCGAGCAGACCAATGGTGTAAAGCTGTCTCAGAAAACCGTCATCACGGAGACAGTTTCTCAGTTTGATGATGAAGCCACAAATTACTGCTGTGAGCTTAAGAGAGACAAAAAGACAGAAAAAAAACAGAGAGCAAGAAGACGTGTCAGAAAACAACAATGAGTGTAAAGGAATGGCTCTCCCTACATTATGTTATTACAAAACTTGCATGAACTGTAATTTTATGGAAAAACTTTCAAATTCAATTGGAAGGGTAACATATTTCAGGTTTAGGATGACCAAGGGAACATTTTAATTTGAGTGAACTATCCTTTTAAAGGTCATCCTTAGTTCAGCCAAAAATTCTGTCATCATTTACTCACTCTCATGTCATTCCAAATCCATAATACGTTTTATACACAAATATAGATATTTTTAATAAAACGAGGGATTTCTGTCTCTCTACTGAAGTTCCATTCATCCAAAATTTTGACACTTCAAAAAGTTCATAAAGAGATCATAAGAAGAATCCAGTCTTCTGTAGAGACACGATCACGTTATATGATGAACAGATTTAATTTAGGCTTTTATTCACATATGTGACTCTGGACCACAAACTAGTCTGGACCACAAACTAATGTTTTTGAAGAAAATCTGGAAGCTGAATAAATAAACTTTCCATTGATGCATGGTTTGTTAGGATAGGACAATACTTGGGCGATATACAACTATTTGAAAATCTGAGGGTGCACAATCTAAATTAAGAAAATCACATTTAAAAAATCACATTGTCCTAATGAAGTCCAATGCATATTACTACTACTAATAAATGTTATATATATTTACGGTAGGAAATTTACCAAAATATCTTCATGGAACATGATCTTTACTTAATATCCTAATGGTTTTTGTCATAAAAGAAAATTGATAATTTTGACCCATACAATGTATTGTTTGCTATTGCCACACATATATCCCTGTGCGACTTATGACTGGTTTTGTGGTCCAGGGTCACATATAAAGACTAATCAACAAACATACATTGAGCACATGAAATAGGATAAACATCAGCTCTAACGTGCTTGCATGACGTTTAATTCCAGAAGACTTGAGTTAAACTGCTTGATTCATATGGATCTCTTTTAAATTGGAACTCTTTATTAACTTTTTGAATCATTAAAATTTTGGATGAATTGACTTTATGAAAAATATCTTCATTTGTCTTTTGAACTTGAACGAAAGTCTTAAGGGTTTGGAAAGACATGAGGGTGATTTTCATTTTTGGGTTAACCAACCCTGTAAGGTCATGGAGATGTTCACTAATGTGTGTGCTTGAGAACTAACTGTCTGGCAGAAGACCACGTCCCGGCGGTACTGCAGGTTGAGGTCCATCGCGATGGTGGGTGCGCTGTCTTGCATGAGCAAGAATACCATCGACTTCTTGGCTTTGTCACTCATCATGGCCACACACTCCGTTAGGGTCGTCAAGAGGGGATACAGGGCCTCGGTCCACTCACCTGACACACACACACAGAATCTACTGCTAATATCACATAATCAAATTCTTCTTAAGTCAGAGCTTTACATTCTCATGTTTCACTTTAAAGATCCCATGAAATCAAAAGTGAAGTTGTAACTTTGAATCTGTTTACTAGCCCAAAAATATACATTGTCATAATTTACTCGCCCTAATTTTATTCCAAACCCACAAGACTTGCATTCATCTTTGAAACACAAATGAAGATATCTTTAATGAAACCTAAAAGATTTGTCCCTCCATTGAAACGCCATTCCACCAGACTTTCAAGCTTCAGAAAGTTTATAGAGACATCGTAAAAGTAATCCACAAGAATCGAGCAGTTTAAGACACAATCTCTTTATATGATGAGCAGATTTTTTTTCATTTATTCAAATATGAACATTCATCAACACATGCTCAGTAAATAAATGGTAAACTGAAGCTCAAACATGCTTGCTTGAGTCAAGTACGCTTGAGTTTACATTTACCATGTTTGATATTCTCCATGTATGTTTATGTGAATATAAATGAAATTTGCTCTTTATATAAAGGAATCATGTCTTTTTAATATACTTGGATTGAACTGCTCGATTCATATGGATTACTTTTACAATCAAAAATTTAGGGGAAAGGACTTTTAAATGAAGGGACAGAAATCTCTCAAATCTCTTTAAAAATATCTTCATTCGTGTTTTGAAGATGAATGGAAGTCTTATGGTTTTGGAACAACATGAGTGTAAATAACAGATTTTTATATTTTGGATGAAATATCCCTTTGAGGTGATTGTAAACACTGACAAATTTGCTTTTAGCAGATATATGCCCTTAAAGGATTAATTCATTTAAAAATGAAAATTTCCTTATAATCTACTCAGTCCATGCCATCCAAGATGTTCATGTCTTTCTTTATTCAGTGGAAAAGAAATTAAGCTTTTTGAGGAAACATTTCAGGATTTTTCTCCACACAATGGTCTTCAGTGGCAACCAAAAGGTCCAAATCAGTGCAGTTTCAAAGGGCTTCGAAGGCTCTGCACGATCCCAGACGAGGAAAAGGGTCTTATCTAGCGAAACCATCAGTCATTTTCTAAAATAAATGAAAATGTATATACTTTTAGGCAGAAGCACCGCCCCGTGTTTACAAAGTGCTCGTACTTTACTTTAGTAAAAACATACTTTAACATACTTTAGTAAAAAAAAGGTTAAAACAATGATGTTGGACGATTTTGAAGTTGGAGATGGATTTTTTTTGTAAAGTGCGTTTGTATGAGTCTTCGCATGTTCGCTGGCGGTGCTTCCGCCTACGTCTAGCATGACCTTTCCGACGTGATTGGGCAATCCGTGGCACATAGCAGAGCAGCGCAATTTAGATTAAAAAGTATATGAATGTTCATTTTTTTTCTTAAAAATGACAGATGGTTTCGCTAGATAAGACCCTGTTCCTCAGCTGGAATCGCACATAGCCTTTGAATCCATTCGAAGCGCTTTAAAAATGCATTGATTTGGACCTTCAACATTTTGGTTGCCATTGAAGACCATTGTGTGGAGAAAATCCTGAAAGGTTTCCCCAAAAACATAATTTCTTTTCGACTGAAGAAAGAAAGACATGAACATCTTGGATGAGATGGGGGTGAGTAAATTGTTAGGAAATTTTCATTTTAAAGTGAACTAATCCTTTAAGGTTTACAATCCCTCTCGTCCAGTTTAGAATTTTGTCCTAACAAATGCTTTCTAGAACTGTAACGTTCCTTTCCCTCCTAAACTATAAAAAATATACTCTAAATATACTTCACATCAGAGTGAATGAAGCCTTGAAATGTTATAGGTCATTTTTTTGTATAAACTAAATGCCTTTGGCTATTCAAAAAAGTAACAAGCTCTTCGATATGTCCCGTCCCGACTTCCCTTTTCAATCAAAAATACCACATCAGTAGCACATCTAGTAACTGTGTTTGACAAGCCACAGGGACTTCATAGGAAACATGAATGCACTGGAATCAGAACAGTAGCAATGACAGTTTGACATCAAGTAATGTCATTAAACAAGGATGAAAGACAACAGATATGACATAAAAGTGAACACCTATTTAGCATAAGCGCATAAGCTTAATGGAG
The DNA here is from genome assembly GCA_023029165.1 of Gobiocypris rarus. Lineage (NCBI taxonomy): Eukaryota > Metazoa > Chordata > Actinopteri > Cypriniformes > Gobionidae > Gobiocypris > Gobiocypris rarus. The sequence goes on from CM040921.1 coordinate 12,060,690, forward strand.
GGATAGGGGCTCTTACCTGGGTAACTCTCCTCTCCGCTGCTGCTGCTGCTGCTGCTGCCATCTAGAGGGATGGAGGTGCAACTTGCAACAGTTATTTAGCGACTGCAACAAGCACAGCACACGCAGCTCACACAGACACTGAGACGGCAGTAACAATGTTAAAACAAGTCAAGCAGATTTAACAACTACTACAAATTGGAATGCTGCAAAGGTTTGTCTAGAAATAATATGTAATAAAGTAATATTACAGCTGCCTAGCAAACTGATGATTTCATAGTCATTATATAATGGAAAAGACTACAGTAAATCACAGCATGCTGGCACTGCCAAGTGACTAACTGGCACAGACAGCCAGCACCAGACAGACAGCCTGTGAGCATGTTAGTCAGCCAGCCAATCAAAGGAGAGCACCCGGTCACGTGTTCACAGTAGGCAAATATGCTGGGTCAAACAACAGAATGTTCCAGAAACATATTCCAGAGACATGGCACATCAACAGAGAGTCACACGGAGTCAACACACTCTCATTAACATAAACTGTGGCATGGAAGCCACTTGGATGTCAGTTTTTCCATACAATAATATTGTTTTTGTCACTGATAATTGAAAAGAGATAAACAAATATACACGTATCACAAGACTCTTTAAAATCAGACAACATACACAATGATGTACCATAGATACATACATGTAGGTAAAAAAAAAATCCATTTGATGGGGTGGATTAGAAAAAGTGGGTAAAAAAGTAAAAACAATTCAAAAGCTTGTTGCTATGGCAGCATGCAAAACTGTCTGAAGATGAACAGGTGACAGGGTGTTTGAAAAATAGATACAGAAAGGGTGATAACTAGATAGAAGAGATAAGTATGTACATGTGTTAGTGTTTGTACTACTGTGTAGATGCAATTGACAAGCAGCAGGGAATGTGACGCAGAGAGCAGAAAGGCAGAAAAACATAACAAATGAAATTGACTCTGCCTACTAGATCACATGATGTTCTCAAAAATATAATTGAGAGAGAGAGAAGGTGTGAACAAGACAGAGAAAGGCACCTACAGGCATGCATTTCTGCATTAACCGGGCATGCAGGGTTCAGATCGGGTGGTGAGGAATAAGGTGGTGGTGGTGATGATGGAGGTGACGGTGACTGTTGTTGTGGTTCAGGGGCCGAAGAATCTTCCATGCAGACAGGGTTGATCCAGAAGGCTTTTGTTTTCCTATTACCTTTCTTACTGGCGCCGCCCTGCTGGTCAGCCTGGAACATGTCCTCACTGCTGCTGCTGTGCAAACGGTCCCTCTGCAGCAGTTTGTCCACTCGCTGGATTATACACTCCAGACTTTTGTCAACATTCCCCCACACCTTTTCCTGTAACAAAGAAACAATTAGTACAAAGTGAAATTTGGGCACAGAAAACATGCACAAAACATTTGGTTAGACTTTATTTTAAGGTGTCTTTGTTACACTGTAATTCTACATTTAAGTACTGAGCAATATTAATTAACTACATGTACTTACCATAGGGTTAGGATTATGGTTAGGTTTGGGGTTAGTTGCATGTAATTATGCATCAGTTATAGTTATTACTATAGTAAGTACATGTAACGTTCACTTTACATACCCCGGGCGTTATCAAGACAGTTGTGAAAGGTAGTCAGTGGAAGGACAATGATGTGTCAAAACTCATAAGTATTACAGTGACAGCTCTATATACAAGCAAAACATGAGGGCTTGAATCAATAATGTTTAAAAACTCATATACTGCCTGTGCATAAATTCGCTGGCTTCGGTGGCAGATCATACTATAAATAAATGCATAATTGCTTACTTCAATGTTCTCTGTGTTTACTTTCGTATGACAACGTGCTGCGTAACATCTTTTTATCGTTCTTTTGTCCTCTCGGGTCAGTGAGGGTCATTGAGCACTAAGGCTTACAGTGAGAACATAGCCTTAGATGTGTTAATATACACTAGATCTAGCATGACCAGCAGTCATATCACCCTGCAGCCCACGACTGGTTTCCCACTGAAGCTAAGCAGGGCTGAGCCTAGTTAGTCAAGTCAAGTCAAGTCAACTTTATTTATATAGCGCTTTTAACAATGCAGATTGTTTCAAAGCAGCTTCACAGTGTTAGACAGAAAAATAATGCAACAGAATATATTTCGATTATCATACAGTAACAATGTGGGCTTTAGATCAGTAATTAGATAAGTAATTTGGTCTATATGGTTAATTTAGTTTAATAATTAGATTTATTTTGAAATATTTTGAAAAATAGTTTTTTCCCCAACTGAGCAAGCCAAGCCAGAGGCGACAGTGGCAAGGAAACCAAAACCCCATCAGGAGACCTAATGGAGAAAAATAAACCTTGGGAGAAACCAGGCTCAGTTGGGGTGCCAGTTCTCCTCTGGTTAGTACCTGGATGGGAGACCAACTGTGAAAACTAGGTAGCTGCTGGTAGAGGTGTTAGTGTGGCCAGCAGTGGGTGCTCACCCTGTGGTCTGTTTGGGTCCTAATGCCCCAGTATAGTGATGGGGACACTATACTGTAACAAGCACCATCCTTCAGATGAGATGTTAAACCGAGGTTCTGACTCTCTGTGGTCATTAAAAATCCCAGGATGTAAAGAGTAGGGGTGTTACCCCGGCATCCTGGCCAAATTTGCCCATTGGCCCCTGTCCATCATGGCCTCCTAATCATCCCCATATATATATATATATATATATATATATATATATATATATATATATATATACACGTATACATGATTACATGATTGGCTTCATCACTCTGTCTCCTCTCCACCAATAAGATGATTCTGGCGCAATATGGCTGCCGTCGCATCATCCAGGTGGATGCTGCACATTGGTGGTGGTTGAGGAAATTTCCCTCTTCTATATGTAAAACGCTATTTAAATGTAACTAATTATTATTATTATAGAGCTTAACACATTTACATCAGATTTTAAATCAGGTAACTAAACCTGTCAGAGAATCGTGAAAATCCCAAAACAACAAAAGTGTAAATATTGTTAGCAAATATTTTAATTTGGGATTTTCTTACAGTTTAGTTTCAATGGATTTGCTGTGAACAGGCCTCTAAAGCTTTCTTACCCACTCTTCCTCATGCCAATCTACGTGGAGGGATGAACGACTGTTACTGCCGCTCCATTTGGCCAGCAGTGTGTCCTGATCATTCCTCAGCACCACCTGCTCTGAGTCAGCAGAGGGTGAGTTTTTAGAGGCTATGTACTCAGGTCTAGCCGCGTTCAGGGCCTGCACTGCAGACGCCAGCAGTTTACAGTCACACACCATCACCAGCTGGCGTGTCTGAAAGTGAGAGAGAAAAAGGGGTTTAGTATCAGCCTCAGACCATACTGGGGACAAGATAGAAAGAAAAAAAAGTTGGCGATTTGTAATTTCAAATGGATCTAAAAGTAGCATTAAATGGGCAGGAGCTATATTTTCTCTGACACCCACCTTATCAGCTAAGATGGCGAGGGTTCTCTCCATTCCGTTAGCGGAGCGTTCTTTAGCAGCACGAGACAGGCGTTCAGCGTAGTAGCTGACCTGAGTCTTGAGCGTGTTGATATGGGAAATTATCTCTTTGGCACGGACTATGTCCTGAGGGATGTAGACGATGGACTGGGAGCTGGACAGAGCACTGCTGCTGGGCCAGAGAGAGCTTGATTATTTACACGCCATACAAGCAATACACACACATATACCACTACATTAGTGCACAACAACAGACAGATAATGATTGTGCATTTCATTCAAACAGTGATGCTCTAGAGACTTTGAAAAGCACCAAACACTTCAGGTCCTCAATCTTGATTTTTCAGAGCAAAGAGGAGAATAGTGCCATCAGTCCTTTGAATGGAAGAACTGTTTCACTAAGTGCTTCTGTGCATTAAAAGGTACAGCAACAGTAGAGTGTGTTTGTACATCTTCAATGAGCGGACAGCATCATTTTGAGAAAAATATATTGTTGGGTGAATCCCCTAAATCTTTAAAGAAATGGGACATACTCTATATTGCCAAAAGTTTTGGGACGCCTGCCTTTACACGCACATGAACTTTAATGACATCCCATTCTAAATCTGTAGGTTTAAATATGGAATTGACCCACCCTTTGCAGCTATAACAGCTTCAACTCTTCTGGGAAGGCTTTTCACAAGGTTTAGCAGTGTGTTTATGGGACTTTTTGACCATTCTTCTAGAAGCGCATTTGTGAGGTCAGGCGCTGATGTTGGAGAAGAAGGCCTTGCTCGTAGTCTCTGCTCTAATTCATCAAAAAGGTGTTCTATCGGGGTGAGGCCAGTCAAGTTCCTCCAAACCAAACTCGCTCATCCATGTCTTTATGGACCTTGCTTTGTGCACTGGAGCATAGTCATGTTGGAAAAGGAAGGGGCCATCCCCAAACTGTTCCCACAAAGTTGGGAGCATGAGATGGTCCCAAATGTCTTGGTATGCTGAAGCATTAAGAATTCCTTACACTGGAACTAAGGGGCCAATACCAACCCCTGAAAAACAATACCCCGTCCACCAAACTTTACACTTGGCACAATGCAGTCAGGCAAGTACTGTTCTCCTGGCAATCGCCAAAACCAGACTCATCCATCGGATTGCCAGACAGAGAAGCATGATTCGTCACTCTAGAGAACATGTCTTTTCTGCTCTAGAGTCCAGTGGTGGCATGCTTTACACCACTGCATCCAATGCTTTGCATTGCACTTTGTGATGTAAGGCTTAGATACAGTTGCTCGGCTATGGAAACCCATTCCATGAAGCTCTCTACACACTGTTCTTGAGCTAATCTGAAGGCCACACAAAGTTCAGAGGTCTGTAGCTACTGACTCTGCAGAAAGTTGCTGACACCGCTCTGTGATTTTACGTGGCTGAGTTGCTGTTGTTCCTAATTGCTTCCACTTTGTTATAATACAGTTGACCGTGGAATATTTAGTAGTGAGGAAAATTCACGAATTGACTTTTTGCATAGTGGACAACCTTTCATGGTACCACGCTTGAATTCTCTGAGCTCCTGAAAGTGACCCATTCTTTCACAAATGTTTGTTGAAGCAGTCTGCATGCCTAGGTGCTTGATTTTATACACCTTTGGTAATGGAAGTGAGTGGAACACCTGAATTCAGTGTCTCAATACTTTTGGCAATATTGTGTATTTCACCTCTATTTTAAATGTAATATACTGTATAAGAAATTACATTTAGCATAAAATCTGTTTTTAGGGAGCATTAATTAAAAAGTCATTTTTTCACTGTGGTATTGTCACTGCAAAAACTGTTAAAAACAATTTTATTGATTATTATTGTTTTAATTAACACATAGCACTGTGGTACTGAACTTATTTAATCTGAGAATGAGATTTATTAATTGGAATGCCTTTCATTTTCATGAAAATTGTGTCACAATAGAAAAAGAAAATCTCAAAGACCCTAAACATAGGATTAAATGTCCTTATGCAAAATAAATGTTCTTTTTGTTTCGGGGATGAAATACTAGAGCCTGGACATTTCTATGTGAAATTTCCCCAGTTATTGCAGTAAATCAGCCTAGAAAAATAACAACAGACCTGAGATTCTGAATAACAACGAAAGATCAAACAACTTTTTTTCCAACACACACACACACACACACACACACACACACACACACACACACACACACACACACACACACACACACACACACACACACACACACACACACACACACACACACACACACACACACACACACACACACACACACTCATGTTGTGTTTCAATGTTTTATGGGGACATTCCATAGGCGTAATGCATTTTATACTGTACAAACCGTATTTTCTATCCCCTACACTGCCCCTGCCCCTAAACCTACCCATCACAGGAGACATGCTGCATTTTTACTTTTTCAAAAACATCACTTAGTGTGATTTATAAGATGTTTTCCTCATGGGGACCAAAAATGTCCCCACAAGAACAAAAATTTGGATATTGCCATTTTTGTGGGGACATTTTGTCCCCATACCGTAGGGATTACCAGTCCACACACACACACACACACACACACACACACACACACACACACACACACACACACACACACACACACACACACATGTTGTGTTTCAATGTTTTATGGGGACATTCCATAGGCGTAATGCATTTTATACTGTACAAACCGTATTTTCTATCCCCCTACACTGCCCCTGCCCCTAAACCTACCCATCACAGGAGACATGCTGCATTTTTACTTTTTCAAAAACATCACTTAGTGTGATTTATAAGATGTTTTCCTCATGGGGACCAAAAAATGTCCCCACAAGGACAAAAATTTGGATATTGCCATCTTTGTGGGGACATTTTGTCCCCATACCGTAGGGATTACCAGTCCACACACACACACACACACACACACACACACACACACACACACACACACACACACACACACACACACACACACACACACACACACACACACACACACACACACACACACACACACACACACACACACACACACACACCTATTACTCTTTTGTAGCAACCACAGAGAAGGGATGATGGAATCACAGAATAATGAATATCATTCCGTTCCAAAACAGTCTAGGCTGTCAGTAGGCGCTCATCCGGCACAAAGACTGTTCCAAAACTTAGGCAATCTAATTGCGTTGCGCCCAAAGTTTAAGGCGCATTGGATGAGTCTATAATGCTGCAGCTCACTAGGTTTTGGATCAGAGATGTCATGCATAAAATGCTAACAAACCACAAAAAAACGAATAAAAATAAGTTCAAACAAACTCACCATTCCTCTTCATAAATGCTGATTAGAAAGCAAAAATGCAATTAAAACATATGAAAAATAAACTAAGAGCATATCTTAAAGGAAAACTGCTACTGACAAAACATTAGCAAACCAACACATAACCAAAAGCAGCCCAGAGAAGGTGATAAACACCAATGAGAGCAATGATTCTGATTACATTATTAAAGGTAAAATACAATTATAAATACAATAGTTTGTGTGACATAAAATGATAAAGCTAGCAAAACTCTAGTGTGATTTTAAAGGGCTACTATTATGCTCAGGTTCATGTTCACTATCAGGTTCATGATTTTGTTCAGGGGGTCTACTAGAATAGGTTTACATGATTCAATGTTCAAATAATATTTTGTTTTATAATCTACATTCTTGTTTTAGTTTTGTTTTCTTTAAAATCAACTGTCTGCTCTGAATGGCCCCAAAAGTATTAACAGGCACTGTAAATATTACTGTAACTATGCTATGTTGTCAGTTTTGCTGTCAGTTCAATCCCAAATCTGATAATGACAGTAAATAAGTAAAGAACAAGCTGATCGACCAAAATCACCTTTGCAAGTGTGCAGGACACAGTAGTAACTTTTTATTTTACATTTTTTTGTGGTGAGAACACAAAAGTTTGTGGATATACTGCTGTCTTGCCTTTGAAGTGGCCTTCCTGGACTAATAACTCTTTGTTTGAGGGCATTATGCCCATGGTGAAGCAGCCACATTACAGAAATAATGTCAGGACTATAAATGAAACTATGAATGAGACGCTCAAGGCGTTTAGTACATGTACCAACAGCTATATTACAAACTAATGGAAAGGTCAAAAAAAGCATAATATGTCCCCATAACATGCTCCCTCAGTAAAATGTTTTTGAATAGTTTTATTCTTAATGAGCGAATCATCACACATTTATTACAGCATAAAGGAAATCGATAAATTCTAGTTAGGGGAAACTACCAGACAGTTGATTAACAAAAAGATATACATATATCTAAACTGCTGTCTGTGCCATAGGTCATTACCACAAACTAAATGCATGATAGCTCTTCCTTTACATGCAACACATGCACGTACATGCGGACACATATGTACAGAACACTGAATTTACATATTTTTAAAACCAGGCAAACTGGTTAAGGTGTCAAACTTAACTTACACTTTCTTTGCTTCCTCAAATTTCTGTAGGAGTTTCCGCAAACCACCGTTTTTGAAGCCCTGGCAGTGAGCTGCAGGCGCCCCAATCGTGACCAAATCATAGGTGTGATCTAGAAACACATTCACACATCCACTTCATTTTACACTTTATATAAACATTCATGTTACTGTGTACTATTAGTTACATAGTACTAAGAAATACAGATCAACAACCGGTTCTTAATGCAGTATATAATTATAATTATATAAATGATATAAAGATATACAGTTTTATATATATATATATATATATACACATACACTGCGATATGTACATTTGCAATTACAATAAATAAGGTCACATTGTGAGATATAAAGTTGCATGTGAAATAAGAAGTCGTAAATATGAGAAATAATTTTGCACTGCGATATAAAAAGTTGCATTACAAAATCACGTGAAAAAAAGTCATGAGAAGTTGCATTGTGTCATATGAAGTCACATTGTGAGATATATTTTATTATTTAATAAGTTCAAAAATAGAACTTATTTGTTATAAAAACAAAAACAAGACCAGCCAAGGTGAAAAAACTAACGCAAAAGTAATGTAACGCATTACTTTAAAAAAATAACACAATAAGTTACATTTTAAGGGAGTAACACAATATTGTAATGCTTTGTGTTTCAAAGTAACTTTCCTCAACACTGATAGCAAATGAATTTGAGCCCATTTGTGCGCCCATGGGCATGCTGGTCTGAAAACAAGGTGTGTTCAGGCGCATTGTTGGCGTGTCACTATTTTGATGCAACTGAAATAGACTGCACCGCTGACCAACTGAAACGTGGTCCAAAGTCAATGGCGCTGTCTGGTTACCACCAGAGGGAACTCCACCCCGGACTATCACTCCATCACAAACTACATTTCCCATAACTCACTGCTCCTCATCATCCCTGATTACATGCACCTGTGTGTTTACCTCACCCTAAATAAACTTAGGCTGAATCCGAAATCGCCCCCTAAACCCTATTCACTATTCCCTATGTTAGTCCACTATTACAGTTCACTTGAAGGAGTGAATGAAAATGAGTGCGTGAAGTCAGACAGCCGCTTTGTGTACATCGGCTGTACACTCGTTATTGCGGTGCAATGTGGGATTGAATGAGTGCACGAGAACATGTCCACTATGGTTTCGGACACCATTACAAATGGTTGTCCTTTCAAATAGTGCCCTATTTGAGGGTAAAGGGGGCGATTTCAGATTCAGCCCAGGTTATCTCAGTCATTCATTGCAAAGTCTTGTTTAGTGTAACACTGCAATTCTGAGCGTTCTCCCTGGTTTCTTGTCTTCTGTTCTTTTTGGATTACTTGCCTGTGTCTGGATTACTCTTTTGCCTGTGTTCCCTGCCTTGTGTTTATTTTGTTTGTTTGGAGTGCCTGCCTGTTAATTGACCCATTCCCTGTATTCTTGACTACGATTGTGGAATACCCTCCAATAAGGCTGCATTCGGATACTGAGTCTCGGAGCAGTATTGTTACAGGCACAGTATTTTTTGTGTTATTTAAAGAGCGCTTTAGTAACATGCACCCATAGGCGAGTACACAACGTGTATACATTCTGCTTATTACACACAGGGATGTGCAGCACGCAAACATGCCAAATAATTAAAAATAAAAGAATTACAAAGTAAAAGATTATTATTACACACATAAAGATAAAAATGCCTACATGTCATAACGGATAGTCATTGCATGTATCAGATTTACCTATTTGCAGTAATGACGAAAGAAATCAAAACTAAAAGAACATCAGTGATCGTCTGAGTGTGTGTTTGTGTTGAGTGCATGAAATCTTCTGTATGAGAGACTATTTACATGTGCTAAGTGCTCTGAATAATAACACCTACTGCCTGCTGGGATTTACTCAGTAAAGAGCACATACGCCAAAGTGGACAGGAATATATAGAGCAGTGACAAAAACCTTTCAAACGGAGGGAAACAAAGAAAAGAGGAATGGGATGACTAATGAAATAAGTACACAGAATGAAAGAAATAGATCTAACCACAGCCAGACTCATCCTGAACCCTCATTCTCTGCACATGGAGGTTGGTGGGCATAAATTCCAACTTCCTTTCTGCTTTCAGATTACTGGCTTTAAATGATGGACCTGTAAGAGACAGACAGATAGAAACGAAATCTCTTGATACCCCTTTGTCATTCAAATAGTGTAGACATGTCTACTATTCTTAGTCTTCCAGAACACTGGAGAATCTTTCATAGAATTCTGGGTCATCTGGAAGTTTTTTTTTTCCTGCCAGTTCAACCCTATGAAGCATATTTGATACTTGAACTGAAAAACTGGTTAAAAAAACAGCTGTACACAATGTACTACATGTCTTCTTTCATCTGATTGTTAATATCTTTGATGGTTATTAATCTTTTAAGGAAGTAAAAGGGCTTTTGGTACCATTCTAAAAATGTCAACGTTCAGTTCATGGTTGTCATGAGTTTTCTATTCTGTTCATACCCGAGTTTTATTGTGAGTCTTATAGTATGTTAATTATTTATTTTCTCTTTCGTGCCCTTCCTGTTTGTTACCATAGTTACCAGGGCTTGAAATTAACTTATTTGCTCAGCAGCCATTGTGTCATACCCAAATCAAGTCTACATGAAATGTATAACATGACAGGTCATCAAATAGGCCTATTTATCTGTGATAAGGTTGTGTGTAAAGCTCCTTAATATAGACAGAAAACACTGGGGGTCCTATCATACACCCGTTGCAATGCGACGCCAGGCATGACGCAAGTGTTTTTCGCTAGTTTCATTTGTTTAAATAGCTAATGCACTCATGCCCATCTGTTCGCACATTGCTATTTTGTTATAACTGAAAATGACTGCACCACTGACCAAAAAAAACCTAGTCTAAAGTCAATAGCGCAGTATTTTTTGTTATTTAAAGGGAGCGTTAGTAATATGCACCTATAGGTGGGTGCACAGCGTGTGTACTCTCTGCTTATTACACACACAGGGAGCAGTACACAAACTTTTTAAAATATTAAAAATAAAAGGATTCAGTCTTTCCGCTCTTAAATTCTGCCATGTAAATAGCGAATCCGCCATGGTACAAGCGCAACTGGCTTTTAAAGGGAATGGGAGATGACACTGTGATTGGTTTATTGCATGTTACGCCCGAAACACACCAATGACTCATTAAGAGACTAGGTATGACCCTTTTGGACCACGCCTTTTCTTTCTGTCGTTAAACAAGCAAAAGTGGACCCGCCTTAAGTGCACCTCCAGTGCTTCAGACCATGCGGTCAGATCATTAAAAAAGGGCCCTTTATTCTCAAGCAATATTCTCATTAATGTTCTATGACAAATTTAAATCGAGCATACTTTATGTATGAGCCCATACGGTAGCCTAGTGAAATACAAATCCATATTTTCATGTGATTTGACAGTTTATTTGATTAAATATCAAAAAGCTAAAGGTTGTGCATCATACCTGACACCTTGATAAGCACTTAACAGTTGGTTTTATGACTAAGTTATTATCTTCAAATGTTATTGAAGTTAGAAACGTGTATACCAATGTCGTAGGGGAGTGCGGGGCACATCCTAACACGGGGTTAGTTGTAACGCACATGGTTAAAAACTTTCCCAACATGCCAGGATGATGAAACGTTGTGTATTTTACTAGTTGCCATATCAACATTATTTAGAGAAAAAATTGCGCCAAAATTATTTTTTATTTTGGAAGATATCACTGAACATTTATTTAACCATAGCAAAAGTACATTTCTTACTTAGGTTTATTTTTCATCCATGTTTTTTGTGTTTATTTTAAATAAGACAAATCTGATATTATTTGAATCTTATATCTGTTAATTAACAGTTGAGATCGTTCTTTAATGCTTATCTAACCAGCATAAGACACGAGCCGCCAGTTGCGCCAGTAAATCCCAGTTGCGCAGATGGGTTGCGTTGTAACACTGCATTACAATGAGCCTCTATTGGATTATATTCTATTATATATGCTATTATATTCTATACTTTTATGAATTATTTTGAGAAACCATGAGAAAAGGGTGAATAATGACTGAGAGTCAATGTTCAGAAATGATTTGTTACTATTATGTTTTAAGTAACTATGCTGTATAGCTGTGTTTAGTAATGTGTTTGTTGTCAAACTCAAAAATGAGTATATTTTTAATGATTAAAAAATGACATTATTTTATTTTAAAAAGTTAATAATTGTATTTTATTGACAAAATATTCTAGTTTATTCTAGTCAATATTCTAGGTAACATTTTAAGCTGTCATTTGATCATGTTACAAACAAAGTACCCTTCACATGTTACAATATACCCACCAATGGGGCATGTTGTCACACTTCACTTCCACTCTTTAGGGGTAAATCAAGAAAAAGGTATATACTGTATTAATGAAACAAAACCACATAATTGTACTAGACGTGTGAAATGAATGTGGGAAAAAATACTCTGAACCCAAAGTGGATTTACACAAACTGAGAAAGTCAAAAAGTATTAGGTTGTGCCCTGCTCTCCCCTATGTAACTTCCATTAAACATTCCATTCATAAGCTCAACAGAATCGCGTGTGATTGGTTATAATGCGCAACGTGATTATAACAGATGCCTTTTGAAAGGACTACAATAAAATTCAACCCACCAAAGTGGCTAGTGGGAGTGACTATGTTACATGCCACAGCTGAAATTCACCCTTAAATGGCGGGTTGGCGGGTGTTAATTATCAAGCCCTGATAGTTACACATTAATTAGAGTACTCAGTTCATGTGTTCCTCGTTTAGTTACCTTTGTTTGCTTGCTCTGTGTATATAAGCCCTCAGTTATAGATAGTTCCTTGATCTGGTATTAATACCATAGACTGTAAAAGTTTATAAAACACTGTTATCTTAAATCTTTGTAAATATATAAATGTTGTTTAATTAAAGCTACTTTGACTATGTCAAATACTTCTGCTCTCTTCTTCATCTTTGTGGACTACAACATGACAGTGGTACACATTAAATCTTTGCATATTTGTGTAAAATAAACGCATGAATAAATGTTATATTGTAAGTAATATTTCAAGATTAACTGGACTAAATACTTAGGTTTACTTGAAAAATCATAATACAATGTGAGTATTAAATATGATACAACAGGCTTTTGAGGAATGTTTATTTGTACATCTCTTAATCATCATCATTGTATTGCATTGCATTATAAGTTTTCCCATATTTTTTATATAGTTCCATATTATCCTATATCATACTATATGAGCCATAATTCAAAAGTGTCAAATATGATCCTCAAAAATACTTGACACTTTAGTTTAAAGTCCAATTCTCACTATTATTATCTAGTTGCTTATTAGCATGCATTTTGGATATGGGCTGTTTATTAGAACTTATAAAGCACATATTAATGCCTCATTCTGTATGACCATATTCTACATCCCTTAATCCTACCAATACCAAAACATAACCTTACTAACTATTAATAAGCAGTAATTAGGAATTTATTGAGGCAAAAGTCATAGTTAACAGTTAGTTAGTGAGAATTGGACCCTAATCTAAAGTGTGACCCAGAAATATGACACTCAAAAATTATAATTTTGTAAATCATGCTTAAATCAGCATGATTTAAGAATTATTTGAATAGTGACCTAGAAATAGGGCAGAATCTGACATATTTCTTCTTCATTTTATGTAGTTGTTTCAAAATGTTCAAATGATATTTTATTTCCAAATTTTAAATTATCTTTTGAATCCCAGACTTTTGTACTCCTCTGTATCATCGTATGTTTCTTGTGAACATGTTACATGTTCTGTACTGAACATCTGAACACAAGTACTAAACATCTGAAAGTCCTGAATCCAACAAAAGAACAGCTCCTGCAATCTCAAAGTGCAGACTGACCTTTGTATTCCTGCAGGTCTGTGATTGTATCCTGATAGGTCAGAAGAATGCTCTGGTACTGCGTTACGATTTGCCGCCGGAGATTCTCCCAACACGGAGATAACTCCCCCAACTCCTCCAGCTCACATACTCTACGAGCATCAGAACACACGATCATGTAAATGATTGCTCTTTTATTTATATACACACGGTCAAAATGGTCATAGTGTACATGCTGTCTGAGGTTATGATGTACACCTGGCAGAATCCTCTTCCAGTAAGAGTTTGACAAACTGTCGTGGGATGTTAAGTGACAGGACGCTCTCAGCCATCTGTTCAAGGATTCGTAAATGATTCCCATCAGTGGTTGGCAATCGGTACATCCGCGACATGGTGCCACCAAACACTGAGATGCAGAAACAGGATTAAACCATAAAGAGAAATCAATTGTAGCATTAAAAGTGAATTTGTGAGCATTTATGATATTATGACCAGGCCCTGGATTTCACTTCTGTCAATATAAATGCAACTAAGTGCCCTTGTTCTTTGGAAAAGCACTATTACAACAATAAATCATAATTATCATTAGTTATTCTTAGTACCAGAAATGTTTCTGTCAATATTTCCCATAGTGCCATTAAGCAACATGTATCTAGTGGTGGTTGGTGCTTTTCAAGAGCTGGGAAGCACGGATGTCACTCGTCACTTTTTTGTTAAGGCAAAATATGTATTAAGATTAAGATCTTACAAATGACCCTCATGTCGTTCCAAACCCTTAAGACCTTCGTTCATCTTTGGAACACAAATTAAGATATTTTGGATAAAACCAGAGAGGTTTCTGAACTATCCATAGGCAGCAACGTTATTGCAACTTTCAAAGCTCAGAAAGATAGTAAAGACATTGATAAAATAGTCCATGTGACTACAGTGGTTCAACCTTAATGTTATGAAGCGACAAGAACACTTTTTGTGTGCAAAAAAAACAAACAAAAATACTGACTTTATTCAACAATTTCTTCTCGTCTGTGTCAGTCTCCAACGCTTTTGACGTATTAAACACAGTGCAGCGCTTCCAGGTTCTACGTCAGAAAGCCGTCTCACCATTGACTGACGCTGTTCATGTGAGCACCACGACGCATGCGTGTGATGCTGACGCAGGAGCTGGCCAATAATGAGACGGCATTCTGACGTAGAACCTGGAAGCTCTACTGGTTTCACTACATGAATATCGTAGGAGAATGACATTAAAAAGAAGATATTGTTAAATAAACTTGTTATTTGTTTTGTTTGAGTACAAAAAAGTATTTTCGTCGCTTCATAAAATTAAAGAATTAGTTCACCTCAAAATGAAAATTTCTTGATAATTTACTCACCCCAATGCCATCCAGGATGTCCATGTCTTTCTTTCTTCAGTAGAAAACAAATTTAGTTTTTTGAGGAAGACATTTCAGGATTTTGGTCTTCAATTGCAACCAATAAGTTGAACGTCCACATCAATGCAGTTTCAAAGGGCTTTGAAGTGCTTCAAATGGTACTGAGCGATCCCAGCTGAGGAACTTCGCTTATCTAGCGAAACGTGTTAAAGAAAATGGTTAAAGAAAAATATGCTGTATTTGTTAACTCTCGGGGCGCATCAAAACTTGCAAACACACGTCTCTGCAGACATATTTCACAAAATGAAGCAATGGGAAAGAAGCCTATCATGTGGGACCATTTCAGCAGAAAGGGCGACGAAGTTACTTGCAAAATATGCTACGCGGAATTAAAATACAGCCGTAGCACAAGCTCTTGGCTGGTGGAAACCAAATGAAAGGCGCTTCCCGAGGCTGGCCGCTCTAGCGAGGCGTTATCTCTGTATTCCCTGGGCATCAGTGCCATCTGAATCCTTAATGCTTTTGTTGTGTGGTTCAAGTTTACTAAAGTAAACATTGTCACGTATAGATGGTTTATAGAACAATTACTCAGAGTCTCCCTCTGTCGTTTCAAAGAACAGCACAACGGTCGAGCGCGTCTAAACACTTCCTCAAACAGACAAAGGCGAGCGCGCAGTCAGCGCAGCGGAGGCTCGCACTGCAGAGACAGACGAAAGTATAAACGAGGCTTGCTGCCGCAGGTCTAACTGTCAACAGGTTGTGCTCCAGACTAACTTACATCATTTACACATGTTACTTTTTAAAAAATAAAAACCAGTCAAGCTATGGCTTGAGGTAGGCCTGCTATTTTGATTTGACGGGAAAAACTATTCCGGTTCTTCAAAGCTTCAAACGGATTCAGTGTATTTTTGTTTTATCATCTTAATATGGTAATTATTATAGGCCTATTTATTTTGTTTTTTATTTATATGATTTTATTCAGTTTTTCTCTGTTGTAAGAAAAGCTGCAGGTGCGTGAAAATGTGATATTGTGTGAATCCAGGTTCAGTTGTTGTCGATCTGTTGTGTATGCTGCTGATTGCACAGTAAAATAAACCCGTGAAAAACGTATTCACAGACACTCATCAATTGTATTTTTATTTGATGTCAATTCAATATTATAATCTTATCAGTTAAAGGTTAATAATCGATTAATGAGCATCGGTTGTCGGTTGGGAAAATTAACCGAAATGAGTATCACTAGGCGTGACCTTTTCAACGTACGTTACGCAATGCCTGGCTCGTTGCAGACTAGCTCAAGATGATCAATTGTGGTTAAAAAAGTATATACAATTTCATTTTTTTAAGAAAATGACAAGCAAAGTTCCTCAGCTGGGATCGCTCAGTACCATTTGAAGCATTTCAAAGCCCTTTGAAACTGCATTGATGTGGACGTTCAACATAATTTCTTTTCCACTGAAGAAAGAAAGACATCTTGGATGGCATTGGGGTGAGTACATTTTCATTTTGAAGTGAACTAATCATTTAAGGTTGAACCACTGTAGTCACATCGATTATTTTAACAATGTCTTTACTACCTTTCGTGGCCTTGAAAGTTGCAATAACGTTGCTGCCTATGGATTGTTCAGATCCAAAATATCTTAATTTGTGTTCCGAAGATGAACGAAGGCCTTGCGAGTTTGGAACGACATGAGAGTGAGTAATTAATAAAAAATTTCATTTTTGGGAACTAACCTTTAACTTGTTGTTTTGCTTTTTTATAGAAATAAAATCACTTCGTTCAGTTGGACAACAGATGCTACAATTATAAACTGAAAGCGTCTGCTCATCTCCATGCAGCATGTGCTGCAGAGTCGCAGCAAAGAGCTGCAAGAGTCAGATTTGACTACCGGTAATCACGTGACGTGAGTAAGGAGAGATGAAGGACAAGCCGATGGCAGAGGATTTGACCCCCCAGTGTTGTTGTTAATACCGGTGTTGCCGCAAGTTACGGCAGGTGTGAAAATGTACAAACGTGACATCCCTAATTTCCATCACAATGAATACTTAATAGGGTGTGAAAAAAAGTCACTGTTTCTAGTCACTGATATTCATACCGGATCGTAGAAAGGAGTCTTTCCACAGAGAGGCGTACTTCACTCGGACACCCACAGATTCTGTCAGACTCTCATCCACGGGGAGGACTGTCTGCAGCAATGGCACATGAAAGAATGAAAACACTCTCATCAGAATAAGTAAAACTAGTAAACAAACATGCTGTTAGTTGAGTCACTGGGGCATAGTCAGGCTCACCCTGCCATTGATGGTGTCATGAAGTTGTTTGATTGGTGTATGCTGATCTCTCTTCTCCTCTAGCTGCCAGGCAATGACTGTAATACTACCCACATGCTTGTTTTCTGCTGACCTGAAGAAAAGGGATCACAGACGCCGATACATTCAAACTGCATATGCTTACGGTCTTTTTCAGCAATGAACCAGACTTTTCTAGATACCCCATCTAGGATATTGCTCAAACAAACTATCTAGACTTCAAAAAATGATGGGTTGGATCACCTGAGAGGTAAGTTAAGTCTGTGGTTCTTTTCCTGCAGAAGGTCCTTCACTGGGAACATCACTGAGCCAAGAAGGTACATCTAGAAAGATAGAAGACAAAGCAGCATAGTCTGAGCTGTTTTTTATTTTATTTCAGAGTTGCTCTCATTTGATGTGCGTGGTATGTATCTCACCGTTCCTTGTGAGCGATCTTTTACATCGTACACACAGAGCTTGACCTGTGTGTGCTGGTTAATGTAGGAGTCTTGGAAGAAAGCCACACTGCTGAGGAACATGGGATTATTTGTACCCTGCAAAACAGAAGTCAAACCATTTGTTTTGGTTAGTCGTCCAAATCAGTCCACATTGCTGCATAAATGACAGAAAATTAACAACCGCTTAGGTGATCACAAGTGTTAAAAAGGCTGGGTAAAAATGTAGATTTTCTGGTTAACTGTGACCTTTGTTTGAACTTGATAATTCTTAAAATTCCACAACTAAACTTTTAGTCAATGCCGAGATTCCTCTACTGCCCAACGGCACTGCCCAACGCTAAGTGCTCTTGAGTATCTTGTCAAATCGAATCAGAAAAATATCTTGATTCTTTGCCCTAACCTTACCAAATGACAGATGTAAAAGGGGTCTAAACTGTTTTGTGATCACTGAAACATAATTCAGAGTGGTAAACCAGATGTTGCCTCATTCTGTCTCGGCTGACCACTTGTGATCAGATCATGCGAGACAGATGTTCATGGGATAGTTCACCCAAAAATATAAATTCTGTCATCACCCTGAAATTGTTACAAACCAGTATAAATTTCTTTCTTCTGCTGAACACAAAATAAGTTTTTTTGAAGAATATGGGTAACCAAACAGTTGATGAAACCAATTGACTTTCATAGCAGGAAAAAAAATACTTTTATCTAAAATATACACTCATCTAAAGGATTATTAGGAACACCATACTAATACTGTGTTTGACCCCCTTTCGCCTTCAGAACTGCCTTAATTCTACGCATTGATTCAACAAGGTGCTGAAAGCATTCTTTAGAAATGTTGGCACATATTGATAGGATAGCATCTTGCAATTGATGGAGATTTGTGGGATGCACATCCAGGTCACGAAGCTCCCGTTCCACCACATCCCAAAGATGCTCTATTGGGTTGAGATCTGGTGACTGTGGGGGACATTTTAGTACAGTGAACTCATTGTCATGTTCAAGAAACCAATTTGAAATGATTCGAGCTTTGTGACATGGTGCATTATCCTGCTGGAAGTAGCCATCAGAGAATGGGTACATGGTGGTCATAAAGGGATGGACATGGTCAGAAACAATTCTCAGATAGGCCGTGGCATTTAAACAATGCCCAATTGGCACAAAGGGGCCTAAAGTGTGCCAAGAAAACACCCCCCACACCATTACACCACCACCACCAGCCTGCACAGTGGTAACAAGGCATGATGGATCCATGTTCTGATTCCGTTTACGCCAAATTCGGATTCTACCATCTGAATGTCTCAACAGAAATCGAGACTCATCAGACCAGGCAACATTTTTCCAGTCTTCAACTGTCCAATTGTGGTGAGCTTCTGCAAATTGTAGCCTTTTTTTCCTATTTGTAGTGGAGATGAGTGGTATCCGGTGGGGTCTTCTGCTGTTGTAGCCCTTCCGCCTCAAGATTGTGCGTGTTGTGGCTTCACAAATGCTTTGCTGCATACCTCGGTTGTAACGAGTGGTTATTTCAGTCAAAGTTGCTCTTTTATCAGCTTGAATCAGTCAGCCCATTCTCCTCTGACCTCTAGTATCAACAAGGCATTTTAGCCCACAGGACTGCCACATACTGGATGTTTTTCCCTTTTCACACCATTCTTTGTAAACCCTGGAAATGGTTGTGCGTGAAAATCCTAGTAACTGAGCAGATTGTAAAATACTCAGACCGGCCCGTCTGGCACCAACAACATGTCACGTTCAAAATTGCTTAAATCACCTTTCTTTCCCATTCTGACATTCAGTTTGGAGTTCAGGAGATTGTCCTGACCAGGACCACACCACTAAATGCATTGAAGCAACTGCCATGTGATTAGTTGATTAGATAATTTCATTAATGAGAAATTGAACAGGTGTTCCTAATAATCCTTTAGGTGAGATAACACTTTAGTTTGGGGTCCAATCCTCACTATTAACTAGTTGTTATTAGCATGAATATTACTAGGATATGGGCTGTTTATTAGTACTTATAAAGCACATATTAATGCCTTATTCTGCCAAACCATTTTCTACATCCCTTACTAACTATTAATAAGCAGTATTTAGGAGTTTACCAAGGCAAAAGTCGTAGGTAATAGTAAGTTAATTGTGAGAATTGGACCCTTATCTAAAGTGTGACCAAAATATCGTCTTTTGTATTCAGCAGAAGAAATACATTTTTGGGTGAACTATCGCTTTAACACCAGGTGGGAATAGTTTGGGTTTTGGGTTAGAGCGTTGGGTAAGACCTGGGCTGACAATAAAACGAAAACATTTGTGTCCATCTCACCTCAATGATCTCTGTCTGTGCATGCTTAGTCCAGAAAGCCTGAGGAGGTGTGGTACAGCTCACAGCAACAAAACAGTTGGGTTTTCGGTCCAGAGACGGTGTGGTCAGCTCACTGCAGACTACAAAACCACATACAAATGCGTTCACGCTTGAGGGTCATAACAGTGTAAAGATTTTCCACGGGAAGCATTGTATATATGAATGAGCTACAGTGTACCTCAAGTGTTATTTGCTAAGACTTGCCGATTCTCTGAGATATAATCAGACCTCTGCAGTTAAACTACTTTATTTACAACTGATGAGAGATAGAGGCAGTCACTTAAACCAAACGCAGCTGCTTAAGTGGTTATCTTCACGTAAGCATACAGTAGGACACAGAGCTCTCACAGAAATATTTACACTCCTGTTCAGTGTCATTTACAGTCCAAAGATCAGACCTGACAGTCAGCTGAACCCTTATATGCCCAGCAGTCTTGGCTACTAATGGAGAACACATCATTTCTGCTGCTTTAGAAAAATCTGAATGTGTGACCATAAAAAAAAAAAGAAAGCAAGACTGACCAAGACTGAACTCCAGCACTGGCTCATCTGGATCTTGACTGTTTCCTACAAAGAGCAGAAAGATAGAGACCTGATAAAATTCACATGTAAAGTAAAAATGTACATTAAGTTCATGGGTACTACTGTATACCTTCTAATGCTAGTCCAAGCATCTCTGAAGAAAGCTCTAATGTATTTGCTCTGTACACCGACCATGGCCGTTCCCTCCGTGACATTGTGGCAGGATGTTTATGTGTGTTGATGCTAGAGTAGCAGGAGTGGTGGAAACTCACACACAGCCAGGCACACTCCCGTGTGGCCGTTTCCTCCTCTGTTATCTGAGAGAGAGAGAGAGAGAGAGAGAGAGAGAGAGAGAGAGAGAGAGAGAGAGAGAGAGAGAGAGAGAGAGAGAGAGAGAGAGAGAGAGAGAGAGAGAGAGAGAGAGAGAGAGAGAGAGAGAGAGAGAGAGAGAGAGAGAGATTTCCAGATTTGGTGGAAACAGAAACTTTGGAGTACTTCACGGATCACTTTTTTTTCTTATGGGCACAACTGAAGGGTTCTAGAGTATAATGGAAGCTTTTAAATAGAAACAATCCTTGTGGGGGTTTGCTGGGACAACAAAAATTCTGAATCTTCAGAATCAATTTTAAGTTTTACCACATATGTGCAGCGTGTGCTAGAGACATATTATGCTTGCTACCACACACACACACACACACACACACACACACACACACACACACACACACACACACACACACACACACACACACACACAAAAACTCTCTCAAACAATTATCTTAACTTTATAAAGGATCACATGGACAATTGTGGGCTTCGTTGCATTGGATATGCACTATGAGAAACCTTTGTTTGTCTCATACTTTGTTACTGTACTTGCATAAATTTTTCAAATATCTGTACTTCATCATTATTATTTTGGGAAAATGTTACTTCCCTACATTCAAAAGAATAATTATAATATTGTACTTTTTACTCCACTATATTCCATAAAACATTGTTTCTCATTATATGCTATATGATCAATATATGCTATACTAATCTATACTGTATATCTGCTTATCCTTTTAGGTTTTTAAGCATTTGAGAGACCTTTTATGAATAATTTGTACCTCTAGTAGGCATATAACTTCATAATGTTAACAGACATGGTTGATGAACAGAACCTCGCCTGCCCACATCATCCTCTATGAGTCAAACAAGAACAAGAGGACCTGATGTTAAAGTGAACACACTCAGATGCATCAAATCTCAACAAATGGCCCGTTTATAAATCCACGTAGCATGGTCCAAAGGTCTGAGACTACATTTTAAATCTGGAATTCTTTTTCTGTAGACATGGACATAATGTTTTTTTAAACAAAGCAAGGCCATGATATAAATGAAGAAAAACGTGCATTTTGCTACATTTCCTATTTCACTGCATTAATGCCATGGAATGTGATGGCAGCTCAATTGATGTTGTTATTAAAGCAAAAGTGGAGCATACCAAATACCAAATTTAAGAATTTCTTAAATTTGCACATTTCTCAATGTTTTCCTTAAACTGTGATGCTGGAAAAACTGAAAAATATTGTATTCAATTAAGAAAATTGTTAAATAGAAGAATTTTCACAAGTGGATTCAGACTTAAAGACCCTGCAGTATGCACTGTCACACACATGTCTCAAGTTCAAACACAGATTGCACAAACAGTGATAATGGTACAGTTTGTGAGTGAATATGTGTGTATGAATGCAGTTTGGCAGCTTGTTTAAATGAATGTTGAGCTGCAAGCACGTGTATGTGCCTTTACACATGAGAACACAGGTGAAAAGGAGAGATTCCCCTCTACAATTCATTGTCTCACGACTTTCTACCATTATTTACTATCCTTTACTAATTATTTATATTTCCAAATCATGTTAATGGTCTTTTGTTATACATCAAAACTTTGACTTAGACAATTTACAGAAATATGACCGAACATTTCTGCTCAGCTGGCTGTCTCCACGGAGATGGTGTTTTATGGTATTGTCACTCTATGTGGGATTGTTATTTCATTGCAGCTGAAATGCAAAAAAACAAGACCTGCTGTGGGAGATTATTATAGCAAGTGAGCTGCAAACTTTCACTTGCTATTGACATAACCTCAATGACCCATTTTGCCTTCTGCAAAAACCACAAGAAAAAAACAAGTTATTAAAGTAGTGATTCATCAAAATGGAAAATTCTTGACCAGAAATTCTGGATTTAAGGCACACTTTAAAGCCCAAAGGCACATCTAGAGTTGTTTTATTCTGAGTGACATACACAAAAGTAAAGACTCATAACTCCAACTAGCAAGGAAAGTCAAAAGTTAGGTATCGTTTGATAGAAAACTTTTTACATTTTTAGATAAAATCATTACATTTGGACATTCCCATGCTGAGATAAAAGACAAAAAAGTGTGATCAAGCGACATTTTTTACATATCTTACATTTTTTTTGGTGAAGTCCCCCTTGGTGTATTCTACTCCGTAACTCCTTTCAAATGACACATGACTATCTGAGCTGTATGACACATTTCAACCTCAAAGACACTTGGGCCGACTGTTCTCAAATGGGAGAACAACAGCACAGGCAACCCCCTATAGAAATGGAATTCTATCCACTAATTGATTGACACTCTGTTTTAATGAATGAACATGCATTTCCCCAGTACATTTTGTGTATCATTACTGTTTGTATATTGTCTTTTATATTGTATAGTGTTTTGCATGCTTGATGATAGAATTACTAGTTAATGTTAACTGATCTAGCTGGTGTCTCCTATCAAAATATTTATCATAATGACTCACACTTTAGTGGACATCACTTTCTCATTGAATGCATTGTGTATTTATTATGTCTATCAAAATATAAATGATCACATACTTTCCCGCTTAGTCCTATCATTTGAATGAGTCTGCCTTTCAAACAAAGGCAATCTCCCGCCTAAGAATTGCAAGTTTCCTATTGGTCAAGCCAAAAGTAAAAGGTGTGGCCTCTGTGAAACTTAAAAATCCAACACAAAGTTCCCTCCGCGATGTGGAGATGTAGTATGTAGAGATGTGGCATTCCATTCCCCGAATGCTTTTCGTGTGAGACCTCATCCGGCTTCGCCACCGCGGCTGCACACACACACATCAAGCCATGTGGACCTTCTTCGACCATAGAAGAAGACCATAGTCGTTTTTTCTCTCAACATGGAAGGAATCGTTTGCAACTGCAACACCATCGGACCGAACTATCAAGACTTTCTCCTGTGATTATATGCAGATGCTCTTCAAAAGCTCAGGCAAATGCAAGTAACGTACAATATACAAAATAGCGGTGTAGTTAGTTTAAAGGGATAGTTCACCCAAAAATAAAAATGTGTTTATCTTCTTACCCCCAGTGCATCCAAGATGTAGTTGTCTTTGTTTCTTCAGTAGAACAAAAATGAAGATTTTAAACTCAAACCGTTGCAGTCTGTCAGCCATAATGCATGTGAAATTGGGTAACATTTCTATGAGAGTAAAAAAAAACATGCTTAGACAACATGCACAAACAGTATTTATGTTATTTTTTTACCTCACATCCATCTCATCTCGTGTCATTACTTCCGTCTAGTAAGGTCAAACCGGCGCGATCATAGATATATATTACGTAGATGCCTCATTCGACCGATCCGTGCAGGCACTAATGAGGAATCTATATATATATATATCAATGATCGCACCGGTTTGACCTTACTAGACTGAAGTAATGACACTAGATGAGATTTGTCTGGATATGAGGTAAAAAAATAACATAAGTACTGTTAGGTTTCTCACAGAAACCGATCGGTTTGTGTCTTAAGACATCAATGTGTCATCACGAGCCACAGGGTTTTTGTGCATGTGGTCTAAGCATGTTTTTTTGTACTCTCATATAATTGTTACCCATTCAAATGCATTATGACTAGCAGACTGCAACGGTTGGATTTAAAAATCTTAATTTGTATTGCACTGAAGAAACAAAGACACCTACATCTTGGATGCACTGGGGATAAGCAGATAAACATCACATTTTGATTTTTGGGTGAACTATCCCCAAATAAACTGTAAACCCCTTTGTTCAAACAAAGGAGCTTGTTGTCATAACTGATGGTTCTCCCAGGCTTTTGACTCTTTTTCATAGCTTCTTTCCTCTGTTCTGATACGTTTTTCAGCCACTTTCCATTCTACCCATGTATGTGTGCTTGTGTGTATGTTTGTGTAGAGTAGTTATGTGTTCATGTTTTAGTTAAATAAAGTTTATTCTGATCTGCTTATAAATAAATTGTCACTTTAACGAAACGATCATGGCTACGAGCTAAGAAAGAGTTATTTTTTGTGTGGCCACAGAAAATATCCTTTCTGAAGAGTTAATAGACAATCAGTACTGAATGTTCACTGGATGAACAGATTATTTGGTTGTAATATTAATTCAGTTACATTAAGGTAATTCGGTTAACCGATCCAAATATTCATAATTAATTATAACAAGTTATGATTAATTATTAATATTTCCCCTTTGAGCTCATTTGTTACAAGTGTTCATTTAAAATTAATATTTCAAATTAGGAAACAAATGATTTTATTATCTATTATCTATTATAATAATATATTATTAATATTATTAACAACAACAGTATTAATGATAATAATAATAATGATAATACTAATTACATTAAAAAATAAATGTTTTAAACATTCAAATAGAAAACAGTTCTTTAAATATGTAATAATATTTAAAAATATTACTGTTTTTACTGTAGTTTTTTATTTAAAATGTAACCTCTTTGAGAAAAAGAGACTTTCTAAAAAAAAAAATTGATTTATGTTTCTACATTTTTGACAGGTACTGTAAATAGTTGCTAGGGTGATCTGGGTGACCTTCCATAACATCCATACAGACATTTCTACCGCAGTTAATAACAGAAACTTTGTTTGCACAACTGATCCAGTCTCAGTACTTTGATATTTTGGTAGGATATTTCTTTCTAATGTTAGCAAATAAAATAAAATAAAAATCCTGCTTCCAGATTTATATAATCCAAGTAGCCTATATATAATATAAATAAAAATAACTGGTCTTCTCAATGTAGTACACAAATTGCCAGGAATTTATAGGATTAAAGAGTATTACAATAAATTACTGTAATTTAGGTTCTGGGTCCAGTCAGCATCAGTCTGGCGCAGGCGCAGTGTGCCACGTTGTTCATGTTTTTACAAAAGTCCTGAGGGAAACTTAATCGGGGATGGTCATCGTGTCTGCAGAACATGCAAAACGAAAGTCACTGCAATAGGAGGAAACACTTAAAATCTGCGTCGTCATCTTCTTGACCATCACACACTGTTGTATAGTGAACGCAAGGCAAG
The DNA here is from genome assembly GCA_023029165.1 of Gobiocypris rarus. Lineage (NCBI taxonomy): Eukaryota > Metazoa > Chordata > Actinopteri > Cypriniformes > Gobionidae > Gobiocypris > Gobiocypris rarus. The sequence goes on from CM040921.1 coordinate 12,086,951, forward strand.
TTAACTTTGACCTCGATACCAAAACTACGTCTGGGAAACAAAATGTTGTTTTGAGTTGAAATATTTTATCTCACACACTTGAAATGAACGTGAAACTTCCGCGAAGAAAAGTTTGCAGCAAGTGGCTTTGATCCAAAGGCGAACGAACAAGTTCAGACAAGACTATTAAGGGTGACATTCAAGGGATAATAATGGATATTCATTGTACACTTACACATAAATAATTATGGGGACATAATGAATTGAGATTAATCATGTTTTACATCTGTCCGGTTTATAAATCATCCAGACAAGATGATCACAACATTATAGTAGTATTAATAATAAAGTTATCTGATTTCATTTTTAATACAATCAAAAATGGAGATGCAAGACGGCAAGTTGCATTTGAATGAAACGAGAGAGCACGTCCATTGTGATGCAAGGATGTGCGTTGTGTTTTATAATGCGTTGCTATAGACGACGGTCATTATAAGGAAGGAAATGCTCTATGCTTTAAAACGTGCATAGAGCTGCTTGATGTATTTGTTGTTTGTTGATTTTCAAATATAAAACTTGTTGAAATGTTTTCAGTGTGTGCATCAGTCCTTTTTGAACACTTTCATCTTATTTTAACATAATCGTGATCATTTTGGTCACTATAATCGTGATAAGAAATTTTCCTACCGTCCCATCCCTACTTTAGACTAACTAAGGAAGTGAAGCTAACAATGGATTCTGATGTGCCTTGACGCTTTCCTACCTTGATGTGTCCTCAGAAGGCAGCATTCTCCAGTTTTCAGACGCAGCCAATATAATGCTTCCTTAGAAAGTTCTTATGCTGTCATGCTATAAGAGTCTCACCACTCAAACATAAAGGTGGCACCTAGATTGTATCATGTGGAAACTGCTTTTTGGCCACAATCTTAGGCCTTTTTTTCTCTTTTGGACAAAACGAAAATTGTATGGCATCACTTTACTACAAAAAAAATTCAAGGAATCCCTAATTAAAAAAAGTTCCTTAGAATGCGAAACTTATCACTTGGATAAACACTAAACAAACACACACCTTCTGTAAAGCAGAAAGTATTTTAACCCTGAAATAATAACGCACTTAATCGCTTTAAGGTACAGATACTACTTCCTACAGTACAGTGCTGTATCTCTCACGGTTTGACCAATCTTGTCTACCCTAAGACTGCTTGATGATCCGTTTATGAAGATGAATGTTAACAGTTGCAGTTAATTGAAAGAACCCATCAACTACAAACAGAGACTGCTTGACTACCTTGGCTGGATCTGAACTGTAACTTCTTGTTTTTAATCTCGGTGGATCAGAAAGAGACATTAACACCAACATTTAGTGCCATTTATAGGTCCTGGAGACCCCACCAGATTTATGAGTCACATGAACTAGAACAGGGAGACAGGGAGAGCTTTTTCAGATAATCCCTACGGACTACCTGACACACTTTTTCTTCATGTGCTGAGAAACGGCCCACAAATTCTAACGGACTCCTCCGAGCAAGTATGTAATTCTTTAGGAGTCCACTGTCATTTATAACAGCAAGAAATACTTCAACAGGCACTGGTTTGAGTAGATGACGCCTTTGAGTGTGTTGCAGAGGGCAAGGAGAGTTGAAGTGAAAGCACTTTTCACTTCTCTCTTGTTGGTAACAGCATTTCTCATGTGTAACAGACAGGAACTTGATGCAGCTGGTTGCCCTAAACTGCCTTAAAGGAACACGCCAACTTTTTGGGACTTAAGCTTATTCACTGTATCCCCCAGAGTAAGTCCATACATACCACTCATTTCCATGCGTGCCATAACTCTGTCTGACACCGCTAGCCTAGCTTAGCACAAAGACTGGAGGTAAACGGCTCCATCTAGCCTACTGCTCAATAAGTGACAAAATAACGCCAGCATTTTCCTATTTACATGTTGTGATGTGTATAGTTACATTGTGTACTAAGACCGACGGAAAATGAAAAGCTGTGATTTTGTAGACCGATATGGCTAGGAACTACACTCTCATTCCTGCGTAATAATCAAGGAACTTTGCTAGCGTACCATGGGTGCAGCAGTGCAATGATATTACACAGCGCCTGAAAATAGGCTAACTTCCGTCAACATAACCAACGTGATAACCTGCTTGCACAGAGAGTGTGCTGGGGACTATTTTCAGGCGCTGCGTAATATCATTAAAAAGTATAATTAAAAGTATGCTAAAACATAGAGGACAACGCACTGAAATCTTTATCACGTCACATGTAATCGCTCAATCAGTATTTCAACCACGGAAATATGACAATAAAACAGTTTGTGAACAATATGTCACGTAATGTCAAACTCACATTTACCTCAGAAAAACCATTCAGTGTCCATTAAGAGACCAGATTCAGAGACCACTCGTTAGTCAGCTCTAGAGAGGAGCATTTTGATAAATATATGCACCACATTACATAGGCTATTCATTATAATGTTTTATGTTTGTCAATGTTAATGCAAGTTTGAATTAATCCATCAAGTTTTTCTGATTGCCACCTTTTAAATGTTTATATTTAAAAAAACTAATTTGAGTAGAAATATGATTATGTAAATATACGCAGTGATTCAGTGGTTCATGTGGGTTGTCTACAAACCGGAAGGTTAGTGCTTCTATCCCTGGTTCCAATATGTAAATATGTAAAGGGCTTTGGTGGCTATGGGTCTGTTGAAAGCACTATATAAATGCAGACCATTTACCATAATATAACTTTATTATTATAAAAACATCCTTGAGCATTTGAATTCATGTTTGTATTTAAATCAGTTAATGTTAACCTTCGATATTAGTAATGTAATGAATTGGTAAATTCATGTGTTACTAGGGCCTAGTAAGACACTGCTTAGCTGGTTCAGGTGTGTTTAACTAGGGTTTGATCTAAACTCTGCAAGACTGTGGCCCTCCAGGATTGAGTTTGAGACCCCTGATGTATACGGTTGAGAGACCACTTGTGTAACAGTATACTGGATCCATTCATTAGGTCTTAAAGTGACAACAGCCTAATAAACCTGCTGTCATCTGTCATTACTGTTAATCAAAGAACAAAATAAATCACTCACTGACCTTGACTGAATAACTTTTGCAACTGTAATACTTTATTTATTAAAAGAAAACTTTGCAGAGTTATTTTACTTTTTGATTTCAATTTCTGAACTTTGTTTAGCTACTTTGTATTACTGACTGTCTTTAATAATGTTTGAAATGTATATTAGTTAGTCTAGTTTACTAGTTAGTTGTTATGGGCTGCTGGTATTCAGTTGCAACAGAATGTTTTGATAAGGCAGAATAAATATGTTTGATATCTATGCTTCTTTTTTATTAGAATCTCTAAAATTCAAATGATATCCAACCCTAGTACCCGTTATGCCTTACCATCTACCGAGGGGGTCCTTGTATGAGACCCTGGCTATAAACAGTCCACTCCCAAAGTATGAAACCAAAGGCACCTTGAATAGTATGCCTTCTGCTTGAAATTAAGTGACGTGTGTGGTCAAAACAAAGCCACGTTTTTCAAATATTCATGAGAGTAAGAGAGAAAGAGTGTAGAAAAAATGAGTTTTTTTCCACAGGCACTGAGTAAGGAGGAGAGCAGAGACTGGAGACCAAAAAAGGGCAAACCTAGTTTCCCAATTTTCACTTTCTGTCTGACTGCCAAACCTAAAACCCATAGCTGTCCTTCTCTTACACTCAAAGTCTCTCTCTCTCTCTCTCTTATATATATATATATATATATATATATATATATATATATATATATATATATATATATATATAGTATACAGTATAATGACATTAAGGAATTAAGCAGGTGAGTGGCCTGAAACCTCCTCAGATGTTCTGTATCTCTAGTTAAACTTCCCACACAGAGAGAGTTAACAAACCAAGCTGAACATGATCCAGAACTGATCATCTCTATAACACATCAGTGTCTCCTTTCCTCTTCCCACACACCTCTCATTTACAGCTGCATCACTTCCTCCCACACACACACTCAGGTAAAACCTTCTCAGTTTTAAACTGTCATTTTTACCCTCTCTCAAGCGCTGTCAACTCCAAACCATCCTTTTGATTTAAATTGTTCAACAATGGACTAGTTCACCAAATATACCACTATTTGTCAAACCAAAAAACAACCCAATTTTATCCCGCTGTTCATACAAGCAAGTTCCTCATAGTTGTGTTTCCAGTCATAGTCTTTTACATTAGGGATGCACAATATTAGGGATGTCCCGATCAAGTTTTTGGTGGCCCCGATCTGATGTGAGTCACTGTCTCTGTCTGCTTTCAAACTAGTTCTGGTCCAGTTTGAATTATGAACACAAAATGGACCAAAGACTTGTAAACAAACCAAAAACAGGATATGATGTCACAAGATGCGACCCTAAAAAGGACAGAATGCTTAAGCATTCCTGTTTTTTCTCATCATATTATGTTGCAATGTTGCTTATCACAGTGCGGTACAGGCATCAGAACTGTGTCTCCTTGCAGCAGATCTTTGTTTGTGATGGAGAGATTCCTGCCACTGTTTTGACTCCTTTACACATTTTATAAGCTCTTCACGAGTTGTCAGACCCATCATATACGCACACACACAGCGAGTGCATTTAGCCCAGCACACAACATTGTTTTGGATGTTCGACAAGTATATTCGCAAAATATACAACACAAAAGCCTTTTTTTTCTTTAGGTTTGGTGGTAAAAATGACAGTGTGAACTCTAAGCAAACCAGGACTAAATGTATCATTTTCTATTTTGGTCCAGACCAAAAGTACAAAGAGAACTGAAGTAAAAGTGTGAAAGTGGTGAAGATGAGACAAAAGATTAAGCTTAAAGCTGTTATTTAAGGCATTGCATTTGCCTCAAGCTCTACAATGCATTGTCAAAGTAAACCAATGTGTTAAACTGTGGTACTAGAGGGAATAAAATAAACACATAAGGACAGTTTATAGGGGTAATAATAGTCGTCTCCTAATGTTTTCTGTCAGAGGGGCATCCTGAGAAACTTCCAGTATGTAAAATCTCCAGATGGCCTCACTAGCATTAGGGAGACACTGATCTATGAGCTTGAGCAGCAAACACTGCACTAAGAATAGTGTGTGATGGAAAGATAAATAGGGAGAAAAAGAGCGGGAGAGAGAGAGCCCTTGTGTGAGTGTGTATGTGTTTTTGTACTCGAGAACAAAAAAACTGCCCATCCTTTTAGGTAGTCCGTTCATCCAAATGGAGTTTGCATAATTTCTTTAGAGGACAACCACAGATGTTACCCTTTGAGATGAAAATGAGCAACAGCCATCTTTCCCCCAGCATGAGCTCATATACAAAGCATTATTCACTATTCTTTTTGCACGTATAACATGTATAACAGGCTTTTTACAGAGTTTTACAGAACCCAAGCCTCTAAAGGTTTTGGTTTTATTACAATAGCCAACAAATAAATAACCTCAGGCGACGGATCAAATGAAAAAAAAGGCGTACAAAACATCAGAAGTATGCTGAAAGACGCCGTACAACATAAATCTCACATCTAATGCAATTACTCAATCAGTGTTTCAAACACAGAAAGACGTCATTTTTTGTAAACAACTTTTGTAAACAATGTCATGTAACATTGCATTTAACTCAGAAGCCATAGCTTGGTAGTTACCTTGAAAAAAAAATTATAAAAAAGAGATTCATTTTGCTAAATATGCATATTTATTACAGATTTTACTTAATTTATTATGTCTTATATAATGAATGTTTGAATAAATCTGTCATGAAAACAAGTTGTGACAGCCACCGTTTAAATGTTTGTACTTCAATAACAAAATGGAGAAAAAACATAATTATGTAAATAAATACAAAAACTGCCTTGCATGACATTTAAATGTTTGAGGGTTGATTATATAAAAGAGAAATAAAAAAGCTCAATAGAAATGTAAAAAAAGAAGAAGAAAAAAACACATTTATTAAAACGTACACTACATTTAAAATGAAATCTGAAAATATAAAAATAAAAGCTAATTCAAAATATTACTAAATACTATAATGGTATATAAGTAATACTTAAATAACACTTTTCCATAGGTAATGGGTTAACACTTTCAGGTTTCATTTTAAGAAAATAAAAGAATGTGTACCTTTTAGTTTCAGAATGCATAGCTATGCTCAGGGAATTTCCACACTCCTTACCTATAGCTATGTCAAAAAAATGATGTCTGATGTTCTTATTAATATTTTCATTTAATAATATTTTCATTAAACGAATTTTAACTACTTTCAGTAAATCGTCAAGTTGAAGAAACTGCAGCCATAAATGTTTACCATTCTATCTAGATTCTCTGTGAAACTGTTTAAGTGTCACAAAGCTTGATATGTTTAAAGCCAATGATAAAAGCTCAATTAAGTTAAGAAGGGTTTACCAAGAAAGAAGCAAACAAGAAGTGGTGAGTGGAAATGAATTTGTGTAAGCTGAAGCAGGTTGTTTTGCAGGTCTTAAGGGAAGTGGTTTGCCACTTGCAGCAAAAGCATGACTTTGAGGATGTAGATAAAGATGAATCAAGGTACTAAACTAGGATGATCACATTCTTTATTCTGGGCTATGATGAAATGACCTACTCTATACTGAATGCCAAAAATAACTTGGGACTACAAATCTTTAACTAGACCTTTACAAATCTAATGATAAAACAGAAAAGATGCACTCAAATCACTCGTTCAGCATGCGTCTCTATGACTAAACAAGGAGGGCAACTCTGAAGGTCAGCAAGAAATGATATAGCTGTGCGCTTCTTGTCAGGTATTGACCTCTTATTTCACAGAAGTGTATCTAAATGGGGGTAAATGTAGATACTTCTTGGTGTCATTTTTCAATTCTGGCATCAAATGGATCAAACAAGCATTACAGTATTTAACCCCTTTATATATTTTTGGTTCTTCTTTGTTGATGAATAAAATCTGTGCTGATTTCTCTAAAAAAAAAAAACCTCTAGAGAAGAAAAATAAAGGGCAACTGTCCCTAAACTGTCTAGGAAAACACCAGGAAATCACTCAAATTAGGCCCCTACTTTTCCTTGTCCAAAAGGATGATGTAATCAGGAATTACAATTAGCTAATTCTCATAGATGCAAGCAATGCATCCAAATACATTATATTTAAGTCATTTCTCTACAGTTCTGTCTTTATTGATCGATCACACACACACACACACACACACACACACACACACACACACACACACACACACACACACACACACGTTTGTTTTTGTGAAATGTGGGGACATTCCATTGGCGTAATGCATTTTATACTGTACAAACCGTATTTTCTATCCCCCTACACTGCCCCTGCCCCAAACCTACCCATCACAGGAGACTGTGCAGTTTACTTTCTGTGAAAAAAACCTCATCCTGTGTGATTTATAAGCATTTTGAAAAGTGAGGACATGGGGAACGTCCTCATATTTCACCCTCTTTTTGTAATACCTATGTCATACCCATGTCATTATACACATTTGTGTCCTGATATTTCAGAAAAACATGCCCACACACACACACACACACTCATGTTGTGTTTCCATGTTTTATGGGGACATTCCATAGACGCAATGCATTTTATACTGTACAAACCGTATTTTCTATCCCCCTACACTGCCCCTGCCCCTAAACCTACCCATCACAGGAGACATGCTGCAATTTTACTTTTTCAAAAAACATCACTTAGTGTGATTTATAAGATGTTTTCCTCATGGGGACCAAAAAATGTCCCCACAAGGACAAAAATTTGGATATTGCCATCTTTGTGGGGACATTTTGTCCCCATACCGTAGGGATTACCAGTCCACACACACACACACACACACACACACACACACACACACACACACACACACACACACACACACACACACGTTTAACAACCAACTAGTTAATTATTACTTAGTACTTATAGAACTTAGCCCCGCCCACAACATTTGAGCTCGGGCAGTTCGGTCTGGACTCGATCCATAGAGGAGTAATTATGCCTGAACAGAAACTGTTCGGACCAATCAAATTGTCAGGGCGGGCTTTAGACGATGATGGACAGATGATAAACAGTAATGTAAGCATTGATGTCAGCAAAGAGCGCTTGGGTTGAATTCACTCTAATCCTAAACTGAGAACTATTTCTCTCAAAAATGATGATTGTGTTAGTAAATACTTTGTGTATCCTTACATATTTTTTTACAACACCAGCAAAGATCATTTACACTAATTTTTTCTTCTACTTCTTCCAGCGTGCGTGCAGTAGAGTTAGGCTATGTTGCGTTAGTGCGTCGTTCATGAATGATTTATTCTTTTTTTAACTAATCTTAAATATGACTCGTGAACAATGAGTTGTGTCATAGAGCAATTTGATCATGTGTTGACCGTGCATGCGCTACAGGCCATCGGTTCTGTAAAGGATCTTCTGCACTCAGCCGATGGGGCTGTGAGAACGAATGACTGGAACCCGAAGACTCGAGAGCTGAACTAATCAATTCTGTTTTCAGGACTATATACAGAGCAGACACTGATGACGGAACTAACGACTCAAATCCGAAGACAGGAGAGGTGTAACGTTACTAATCTTTTCAGGGAACAGACGTGATTAAATGGTTTGGCCTTGGCTGCATTATAATTAATTTTTTATCCCAAATGTGATCAACGTTTGCATAAGTACTAGATGTGTAGGGGAATTTAACATGTGACATTTTAATGATATTCTGCTGAAATGAACAAAAAAACTTGAAAAACGATTTGTTCATTTTGATATTTGAACGAGATTCAAATATCCGAGGCCATAAAATGATCCGAACTTCCCATGTACTATGCGTCGCTCAACGTACGTCCCTTACTCCGTTGCTCTGATTGGTTGTAGGTCTATCCAATTGAGGTCTTTTCTGGTTCGGTTGAAACACGCCCCAATAATCACAGACCAATGGAGCGGTACCAGACTCATATTCTGACTAGAATTGAGTATGACCACATCAGGCTAGTTAATTATATTAATATGTATCACATTGTTAAATGTATAGGTTTTGATTTTTTAGTGTCAGTTATTTAATTACTGAAAACGTCCTTGTTAGTCAAAGAAATGCTTTTACTGACACCAGCCCCAGCAAACGACAGCTCTCAAATATATACTAATCTATGATGTAATAGGAGGGGGAAATGCCGCCTCTACAGATAAATGTGTACGCCTGCTTCTGTAGCCCCGCCCACCGACTCGTAAAGCTAAACTGTGCTAAACGGAGCTAATCGCGCTACCGAGTAATAAACATGCCAGCAAGATAATCGTTTGTAAACAAGACACAGGTCGAGACTGGATTTGCAGACATATTGAGATTAAAACACAATGTTGTGCCTTCTATATTGAATCTGACAGGAATGGTACAACATACTTATGTGAGTAAAACATGTTTTATATGTGATTGTATTGCATTGTTACAGATCGTTATGATTGTGTACGTGTCTAACAGAACATACCTTAGCGCACTGTCACAGGCTGGAGAACCCTTTATTTGTTGTTTCATTGTGATTTGGAATCAGACTTGGACATGTATGGGCCAGGGCTCGCAAAGCCCAGCGTCCCGGGGCTATGTGTTTCCCAAACGGGCTACCCCCGTAAACCTGTAAGCCCGTCGTCAGGCCAGTGAATTTTTAATAGTGAAATAATATTCATTTCTTGATCTGTGTTGTTCTCTCTCTTGACTTGATATTTGAAGAGCGCGCGTCCTTCGGGAGTGCGTGTGTGGTTCGCGCTTATATCCACCGATTGGACTGGCAAGTAATAACAAAATAAATCAATCGCGGGTGGATGAGAGATAAATCATTGTGTTTGTTTGATAAATACGGTTTGAGATCCCTGTGAGAGAATCTTTCCGGTTGCCGCTTTCAAAACAATCTCTCACGTGAACTGATAGGGGAGCTGAAGCTCATTTAATATGCAAATCTTATCCAATCCTAGCCGTGGGCGCTTACTTCCAAGTCTACAGTGCGACACGCCCATCAAAACCGAGCGTGTCTTGAGAGAGCCTCAAAACCAGTGTAGAAAATAGCCTATTACTTATTCATTATGATGTTTTTGAATGCAAAAAACACGCAAGCGTCATAAGTTGACGTCAGAATAAAAAAATAAAAAGCCAGTTCATGACTACTTTAATAGAAATATTTTAATAAAAAAAATATGATTAGCTTATCAATAAACTCACAAACCCTGCAATTCCTTCACAAACCCCAGTTTTGGAAACCCAGACAGAATCTAAAGTTTAATGCACTTCATGTTGTTGATTATTAAGAATGGAATATATTTTCTTTTTTTTTTTTATCATTGATATTTTATATCAATATGGTACAATATTACCCTATTCGATTCAATGTGATAAACGGGTTAGGTCAAAGTCATCAAAAAGTAATCTAAAACTAGTCGTATTATATTACCGAAAATGTGTAATGTAATGGAATATGTTACTTACTACATTTTTTGTCATTTTTTGCTTAAAACTCTACCTAGCACTGTATACTAGTAGTGATGAAAACAGATCAGCTGTTTCAGGCAGCAGTTGTACGTTTATTATTCATCCCAGACTGCATTCAAGAAGACACCATCATCCACATGGCTGGAGAAGGAACATTTCGTGGAAATGCATCAGAACCAAAATTACATAACATAACATCCTTGCCTCAACATAGCATATGGTTGAGGACCTTTCCACACCATCACGTTTACAACCATATGAGTGCCTTTCCATGGACAAAAATAGAAGCAGACGGACCTTTTAGCCCCACAATATCTTATACCCAAGGAAATATCAATAATGTAGGCCTGAGTTGCGTAACTAGCGGGCAAGTCTTGGGAAGCACCACGGTACAAGTTCAACAACAAATGCTCCGCAGATCGGTTCTGATCTGCTCCCAGCCTCCAGGCAGGGTTGAAGAAGCTGAGTCATTATAGATAAAAGACTGAGACAGATCCTAATTTGATTCCATGTGAACCACAGCATGTATCCCATCATGCATCTCAGCTCAGCATGAGTTCCTTGCTGTTCAAAATGCAACAGAACCTCAGAATAAAATGTTACCAGTTTCATAATTTAAACAAAAAGAAAAATCTCTCCTCAAAAAGACGGTGATCAGTCTCTTTAGTAGAACATAATATATATATTTTTTCTATCTAATTTATTAATTTCTTCCACAGTTTACATAACCTTTATATAACCCCAAAGTGCTTCCCGGCCTGGGCCTAATGGTCTCTGGAAGCCATACAGGAAGAAAAAAAAATACTCTGAAAACCTGGCATAGTGCTATAGAATCTCTTGAGAGTGCTGCCAATCTTTAAGAGAAAAACATGTCTCTGTGATTGAAATTCTCAGGCTGTAAATCTTGTGAAGGTGCCTTTTCAGGTAGTGAAGGGGACTATTCAAACAGCTCACACTGCCTGAGGAATGTGCTATATCTGACTCACAAACATAACTGACTGTAACTGACTGTGACATGAGGCTGAAATACTGATCTCAGCAGAGCTACATGTGACCTGGGTTGAGGCGATGCTGATAACCAGGTTGAAGAGATCATTTTTATCATCCATCAAAAACAACAGAACAAGCATACAAACATCTTTCTTTGTCTCATTTAATGATGTGGAAGTTTTGCTAAAGTAAGCTCACTATAGCGGTGCGGTGCTCACGGTTTGGATCATATTATGGTTTTTGAGTCACGGGTCGGATCAGCAAAATAAATAAATAAATTGGGGGCAATGTAACTTTGCTTTCCATTTATGACTCATTATTAAAGACAAGAGAACAGTAAGTAAAAAATAAGAACAAACACTCAAATCACAAGCATATATAAATACGATAGAACAAAGTTACAAATGAAGTAAGTGTATGCACACCAAAATGAGGCGAATATCGCGCGTTCGCAGCAAACATGTCACCCACTTTGTGTCATTCGCGTCGAATTTGCGTCTATTCGCGTCTTTGCATTGGCTTTTGTATGCAATCTATTCACGCAAATAATTAAATTTGCGTTTGGTGTCAACACACCACAACAGTAGCACTCAGGTGTGTACCTGTATAAATTAAATATAGATTAATCTTTGTTAAAGCTGTGTTTTGTTGCTTGATTAACATTAATGACATGACAGCAGCAGGTATTTATAGTGCGCACAGATAACAGCACGCGGGTACCAAAGTGAGTTCTCTATTGCATCTTCTTGTGCTTGAATGGCTTAAAATCGATTGAATGTGTAAACTGGCAAGACAAAACACGTGCAAATGATCACTCCATGATGGTTAAACTACAATTAATCTGCGAATCACATGTGTGCCGAGCCGTGGGCCCTGGTCCGTATGGATCACTGATCAAATACGAACCTGTACATGCCTAGTAACTAAAAAATAAGACCATACAACAAAGACAAACATAATCTACAATTTTTCTCTTTGCTCTGGCCTGTACAGTCCTGATGAAGTCTTAATGTAATGGCACTTAACACAGGCTGCTGTGTGGTGCCCGCACATGGCCCATGTTTTCCCCTCAGCTGAGTGAAACCACCAATCCCCTAACGAAGTGTGAACAGGCACACTACATTTGAACCGTGCTTATGCAACAGCCTGTCAGCTCCATGAAATATCAACTCCAATCAGAAGTAAACCAGTCAAACCCTATTAGGATTGTACAGGGCCTATTATCATGTGAACTTTGTTTAATATCTCGCATTTATATTTAGTGTTTTGATTAAAAAGACCAATTATTTATTACATCACATGTAAGCAAAATAAGTCTCACCCTTATTCTTGCAAATCTGCAGACCGTGCCTGAGAATAATTATTGAATGGATAGCAAAACCATTATCCAGTAACAGCAACGACAGAAATCGGCTGATACAGTGCATCAACATTCCTCTTTGGAATTCTCCTTACAATTGCCAAGTTGTGGATACTGTAGCATTATGAAAAAATAAACCAAAAGTTGGTCACCAAAAGGTTCCAGGTTCAAATCCCTGCAGAGTTTGATTTAATGTATATTGCTGCGACTGTTATGGCAGTCGAGCAAATCCACCATATTTTTTTTTACAAATACTATTGTTGTTGTGTCACGGTATGTAGTTATTTAGACCTCAAATATGTGACTCATATATAAACATATCACCTGTTTTACAATTTGTTCAGACACTTTCGCAGATGCAAGCTCCAGGCCGTCAACGGCCATTCAGCGTTTATGTTCCCACCGAGAACAGCTTTACATCGGCCAGTCCTTCGGGAGTTTGCCACAGGGCTTTACTGTATGTAGACATAGGCGTAATTTGCAGGTGGGACGGGTGGGTCATGTTCCCCCCATCATTTTTTGCCAGGGTCAGTATTGTCCCCACCACTTTTTGGAACTTTTTTTTTCACAAAACAAAATGCACAAAAAACTGTCCCTGTTCTTGATATACAACCCCCCTCCACCCCACACACACTTGTCCCACCTGTTTTGTTTTACCGCAAAGTTACGGCACAGTATGTAGATAGTGACTGTTAAACATACAATATCATTCATTTGGGATATATGACATGAGAAATCATAGGTCATATTAATCTATTCCTTGTTCCACAGTAAAATGATTTTGGTTAAGGGGAAAATTTTATTTCATAACTTCATAAGATTTTACAGAAAAAATCCTGTACTAGAGTGCTGCTTTTGCACATTTGACAATGGTTTGCTTGTGTTTATTTATTATATTGTCTTTTATAACGGCTATAGTTGTTAATTTAAGTATTGTTATTCAATAAATATTATTTTATATAAATTATGTGCCATATTTGGTATTGAGAGTCCATTAGTGATTGTGATATGGACTTCAGTGAAAGTTACATTATTACGGCATTAGAGGGTGGCAAAGACTGTTGTTATGAGTGACTGGTTGTAAACAAGCAAGTTTAAGCGCTGTCAATCTTTTAAAATGACAAAGATAAAGATATCGCTTTCCTCAGCGGATATTCAAACTGATTTTTAAATTTTTATAATGGATATAATATTATGGACAATTACGTGAAGAATGAATGCTATATCAGATTCAGGTAATACACTCGTTTAGTCGACCTCTCTCATAATACCATAACATTCTACTCTCCATAATACAATATGCTTAACGTTGTTCAACGTTACTTCATTACTAATTCTAAAATGTTGTTTTAGAATTAGTAACAGAGGCTTAGGCTAGACTATAAAACTGTTAACTTGAGATTTGAATTCGTGGCGGAAGGAAGTAGTTCCTCAAAAAAAAGAAGGCTTTTAAAGACACTCAGTTTTTGTTATTTATTTACTCGCTTGTGCTGTCGAACTGTTGTATAAACACAATATCACACTCGAAGCTGTGCGATATGGCTGTATATCAGCACGCTGTGATTACCTTATGACCGAATCACAGCCGTGATGATATACAACCATATCGCACTGCTACTTGTGTGTTATTGCTTGAGTGTTGTTATTCTTCACTGTGTATGACATCATGACATCGGAAAGGTCACGCTTGTGACGTATGTGGAAGTAATGACCAGGAAGTTTTACGGCACTGGGTCGGTACTTCCACCTACGCCACGGACGTGACCTTTCCGACGTGATGACGTCATACGGAGTGAAAAAGAACAACACAAAAGTCCCGCATTTTCAGGTTAAAAAGTATATACATTTTTTTTCAATTTTTTTTTAGAAAATGACAGATGGCTTCACAAGATAAGACCCTATTATTCGGCTGGGATCGTGCAGAGCCCTCTGAATCCATTTGAAGCCCTTCAAAACTGCATTGATTTATTTGGACTTTCAACCCATTGGTTGCAGTTGAAATGCATTATGTGAAGAAAAATGTTTTCCTCAAAAAACTTAATTTCTTTTTGACTGAAGAAAGACATAAACATCTTGGATGAGACAGGGCTGAGTAAATTATCAGGGAATTTTTATTTTGAAGTGAATTAATCCTTTAACTTAACTGGATGTTGTTACGGTTCAGAGCCAATGAAATAACTATAAAAATATATTTTATATTTTCTTGTCAAATAATTTGTCTTAAAGGGTTAAGACATTAAATATCTAATTAATAATGGCACGTATTGAGGATGTTTACAAGTTTACAATGCAATTATAGATTCACTGGGCTTTTGGGAAATCATGAACAGCTAACTGGCCCTGTTTGCTGTTTTCATTTTCATAGTCGAACACCGGCCCTTCAGGTCACATCGTAAGCATACTTTCACCTTCCTCTGCCTATGAAATACATTTCAGTGTTTCTCTCAAAGAAACAGTACTGTAGCTTTCGATTTGGCAGGCAGAGTCTGGTGGATATTTACGTACAATTCCGAATGCCTATCTGACATAGGCGAGCGATTATTAAATGGCATCGCAGCCAAGTCATACAAACATCTTACAAATGTAACTTATCTCCAGTTCGCCTCCTTGCGCACTATACATCATTCAAACACATATACTTTATGGTCATTTCTCTGGTTGTGTAATCAACAAAGAGCCTCGAGACTAACTCTTCGGACTGTTTCACAAATCAAATGTACTCACATCTCAATGAGCGCTGTGTCAATCCATATTGCCATCGGAAGAGTTGTGATGCATGCGAATCTCTGTTGCCAAATTCCAGCGCGCTGCCTCTTGCTCTTCCTTGCGCTGCTGCATAGTGTGGCCCCGCCCTAATCCGTGACGCTAGCCTGCCCGGCCCCTCCTTTCCCACGCGCTCTGTCCGCAACTACACGTGCAAGCAAAAACACCAAGTAATGTTTCAACAAGACAACGCAGAACGCATTGTTTAAACTTAAAACAGCATAATAGTTTAACATACCAGCTTGGTTGCAGTTCATTTAATTGTGAATCTTTAGAATTCAAAACATAATACATTTAATAGGCCTATTGTTATTTATGTTCATAGTCAATATACATTTCATTACAATGAAACTGAACAACATCTCTTTAAAGAAAATCTGCAGGATCAATAAACGAGGGATTTATATAAATTGGACATTACGTTGGTTCATGGTGCATTTGAAGAAAGGCATTTTTCTAATTATGATTATAAATTAATGCAACTACCTTACACTGGCAGCCGGTATCAGATTAAAGCAAGCTTGGCTATAATGTTTCTGCAAACATCAAGCTATTTCGTACCAAGCAAAATTTGTGAAATCATGAGTTCTAAGATCTATATTGCCATCATGTGGATGGTTGTAAAAATACAGTTAGTTTCATTTTCATTTCACTTTCTGTTTGGTGTGATATCAAGTCAAACTACAATCTTTAAAGACTACATGCCGAATTAGACATTTTAAGGATAACATAAAATAACATAAATAGCCTATCAATGCACACATTTTCAGGAACTTCTAAAAGTACTTGTTTTATAATATAGCCTATAAGAATATAAGAAGAATATCAGAATATCTTATGAATTAAATAAGATTCAATTCATATGCTCTGGAAGAAGAGCATTTGTGGTTTGATAAATCCATACAGAAATCTAATACAGATGATGCATTTGCATAAGATAAACAAAAAGTTGATTACGTTAAATAGTAGGTGCATCTTGAGCTCAATAACAGATTGTTATTATAAAGAGCTAAACTTCAAAGGTCTTTCTTAGCCTCAGGATCAAATTAATACTGTAACCCTATTTTATCTATAAATATCCTAAACTGGGTCATTACAATTTTTTTTTAGGTGGATGGATGATTCTCATAATATATTTACACATGAGAGAAGACTTAAATATAGGGGTCGGTCAGCATAATTGATCTCAAGCTAGTTTTAATATCAGTTTAACAACCAAAGTTGAAGATAATAAGTCACTACATAACATTAAAATGCATATGAATGTATGCAGCGATAAAGATACTTTTACTGACACTGTAAACAAAATCCTGTAAATTTACATGGAAATTTAACATCAAAATGCCCCTTTTGAGAGTGGTCACTTATTGCGTCTGCTTAACACAGCAGGGAACTCCTCCCCCTTCACTTTTCTGAAACCCTAGACTGCACTCTACGCACGTCACCAACAGCTGCTGAAGGAGGTTTGAAAAAACGATTAATCAGTTGTGAGTCTCGTGACTGTGCTAAGTGTGTTATGTTCTATATGAAACTTAATTCATGAAAGACGTACTGTAGTTCTCAAAGCGCAACACAAAGGTAAGCGCATTTTTGTTATTTTTTTTGTTGGCGGATTATTGTACTATCAATGAATGGCACGTTTTGGCAGTGGTGTGTGTATTTGTGAAATGCCTGCTAATTTCGTCTCTTATATTGAACACTTTTTGCAATAAAATTGGCTTATTACTGTTGACATTAAAAATTATGCATGTGTTTTTATGAGGTTAAGTCACCGGTTAATTTGATTGCCGTTTTGACAGTTTTCAACTAGACATTTTAGTCATATTTCCATTTAATGTATTCCCTGTTTTGATACGTTTTCATGGGAAATGTTTTTTTATTTTATTTTATTTTATCATCAACATTATGTTTTAAGTAGATAAAATGGTACTTACAACCTTAATTGTTTTGGCAATACAATTCTCAATTTTTTCTTGGAGTGGGCGGTTTTGGTGAGCTTTTGGGCTGGAAATCGTCGACCCAATCTGGCAACACTGCTGCTAGCAACCACAACAGAAAATAAGTCTTTTTGCTAAAACCCGCTTTCCAGAGCTATTGTGGCCGCCACCTCCTGGAGGATGTCTGGCCAGCGGTTAGCGTATTTGTGAATTTTTTGCTGTCTGCTCTGTTTCTTCTGCTCCACCTTTTAGGGCTTGGGTTGAGCTGCACTTCGCAACCTCGTGCTTCGTATGGTTTGGTTGGATGCTCCTGAAGCCAAGCATTGCCATGGCTGACGCCCTCGCATGAATGGCAGGCCTCTGGATGAACGGAACGGCGGCCGCCCTGAAGCAGGTGACGTAAGTTATACGTTCCCCATAGCGTCTTTCCGACGCAGCACGAGTTCCCTTTTGAAAGGGAACGTCTCCGGTTACGACTGTAACCTTAGTTCCCTGAGAACAGGGAACGAGACGCTGCGTCGCTTTGCCATGCCTCGGGGCCTGCCTGCCCGTCAACAGTCCCTTCAGACGAAGGGGATAGTGTTGTGTTTGCATGGCACCCTTATATACTTCCTGGTCGCACGGTGATGACATCAGAGGCTGTCGCCGGTCAATAGGATTGATGTGATTGGATAGCGATTCAGACACCGGTCACGCTGAGGCGTTCCCCGTAGCGTCTTTCCGACGCAGCGTCTCGTTCCCTGTTCTCAGGGAACTAAGGTTACAGTCGTAACCGGAGACGTTTCGTCATTGCCCACCGCCATGCACTCGCTTTATCTTAAGTGATACCGCACGGTAAGTGTGTTAAATGTTTGGGTTTTACACATGCGCGCTAGGCGGTTCAGGGCATTTCTAAATGCAGAATTTGTGACAATCTCCTTCTCAAAAAACCTCCGCTCGAGGCTCACGGTTTTTGAGAAGAAGTCATCCCTTTTTCCCCGCTCGGATCTCTCTGAGGATTTCGGCACTGTTTCTATTGATGACGCTCTTCCATTGGTGGATGAAGCTCTTGGGGGCTCGATCAGCAGGATCACCCGTCCGCCTGCTAAGAGTGTTGTGCGGTTGTTCTCGAGCTCTTTCAGTGTGGCGAGACCCTCTTTCTCTTCAAAGAGGTGTCAACAAGGGGGCTGTTTTCTGTTGCCAAATGATTACGACGGACGCCTCTCTCACCAGCTGGGATGCGGTGTTCGAAGGCAGGCCAGCATGCAGAGTCTGAACTGGAGAAGCTCTAGCCTGGCACATAAACTGCCTAGAGTTGAGAGCTGTCCTTTTGGGCCTTCAGCACTTTCTCCCTTTTCTCAAGGGGCATCAGGTCATTGTCAGTACAGACAACATGGCGGTGGTGTCTCATTAGAATTGCCAAGGGGGCTCGCGGGCGAGCACCCTAGACGGGCATACCCTCAGGATGGTCCATGTCCCCAGGATCCTGAACCTCACAGCAGACTTTCTGTCGAGGGGAATGGATGTTGAACCCGCTAACAATAGCCCAGATTTGGGAGAGGTTTGGCAGGGTGCAGGTGGACCTCTTTGCGTCGAAGGAGATGTCCCAGTGTCCGCTATTTAAAAGCAAAAACACAATTGGTGGCAATGCTGCTGAAAACTAGACTATCTTAAGGTTGTTGCCTTTCATGGTTGGAGATGTTATATCTGAAGGGGAATAAGTGTGGGAGATTATCTTGGATTTAAAAGAGATAGTGGAACTTGCTGTTGCCCAGGTACATACAGAAGAATCCATTGGATATCTTCAGTGCAACATTTCTGATCACAGGCAGATACACAAAGAAGCGTTTCCTAATAAGAAACTTTTGCCAAAACATCACTACTTGGAGCACTACCCTCACATAATCTCGTGTGTTGGTGCTTTGGTTGGCCTGTGGACCATGCGATTTGAGGGCAAACACAGTTGTTGTTTTTTTATTTTATTTTTTATGTTGCTCATCATACCAGTTTCACTGGCAAAGAAACACCAGCTGATGATTGCCTTTCACTTACACTCATCAACTCCACGTAAACCTGGCTTTAAAGATTCAGGTGCATCAAGAGTTCTTCTTGAGGTGCTAAAAGATGAGGTATCTTTGCCTAGCCAGCAGATGTACCCAAAAATAACAGAAGTAAACATGGCTAAAAGGGATCTGCTGTAGAACCGGAATGATAGTCATCTGTGAATTTACTGATGGACTGCCTGAATTTGCACAGATAATTAGGATATGTGTACTTTCATAGTCAAGAAGTTCTCAGCTTGGTTTAGGGAGCTGTACTGGGCCTTAGAACTGCAACCATATCAAACTGGTAAAATGTTCCTGATAACACATGATGCCTTTCCAGAGAAGTACAATACATGACTACTTCGCTGGGCCACGCCGACTGGTTACATTTAAAAGATATCCTTATATCAAAAGTAGGGTTAGGGTTGTTACTAACCCTTACATGTACAATTATCACTAGCATGAGCATCTAACACTAACTTCACTTGTGTATACGGGTCTGTATAAAGACTTGTTTCAGTGCATGCATGAACATCTTGTCACTGGCTGAAAGATCTGAAAGTCTATCATAAGGGATACTGAAATGGTCAACACTGTAGTAGCAGGAATTTAGTGGTGTTTGAACAGTTTAAATTTAGTTGATGTTTAGTCTGAAATGTGGAAAAAATAGCAGATGGTATTCGAAACATTTGACACTACTTGACTACAGTAAATATACAATATTAAAATATTTAAAAACATCTCAGTGCAAATATCAACAAAATGAACATTCAAAGTCTCATTCAAGCATTATGGCAAAGCAGTTGTATTGAATTGCTTTAATTACAGTGGTCTGAAGCAAAAAATGCTAACAAAAGCAACTTAAGCTATTAATGTGGGCATATATTTTCCAATCTACAGCAACCTTAGCTTTACTTTCCATTGTAACATCTTTCTTGTTACTTGTTTAACATACTTTCTTTTGTCACTTGGTGGATGACTTCTGTCTTAGGTGCATGTCTCAAAACATGAGGCCGTATTCACAGGTTATCCATTCATCCATTTTCTTAACCGTTTATCCTATTAAGGGTCACGGGAGTGCTAGAGCCAATCCCAGCCATCTTTGTGCGAGAGGCGGGGCACACCCTGGACAGGTTGCCAGTCCATCACAGGGCCAACACATACTGACAAACAACCATTTACACTCATTCCCACACCTACAAGCAATTTAGAAACTCCAATTAACCTAACTGCATGTCTCTAGAAATAATAGATATGTCAGTCCTAATTTTACCTAAAAAGTTTATACAACACAAATGGTATTTTGGAGGGCTTATTGTGGGGAGACAATTTTCATTTTGTGAATACGGCCCATGCTTGCTTTATGATTTGTTTCAGGTTTTTATCAAACAAGTTGCTGACTTTCCAATTTTCGTCCTTTTATTCACACAATGGCTTTATTCTTTTGTTGAAGTACTTGTATGATGGTGGCACCATGTGAAAATGCGGATTGTTTTTGGTGCTAATAATTCTGAAAAGCTGACCATAGAATCGGCATGCCAAAGTCTTCAAATGAGATCAAATGTCAGTTTGATATAGAGGGGGACATTAGACTCCAGTACAGCCTTAATCAAACTTTAATCAAATTAGTGATATACAAGACAAGAGTACAGTGAAAGTCATCTCATTGTCAGATGATTCAAATATCAGTCAAGGCTGTTTGAACCAGACTAGTGAAGACACATCTTCACCCTCTGACACAATAATACTCCTCCCCTGACTCAGCGACTGCTCAATCACAGTGGCCTATACAGAATTTCAAATAAACTACGTTTCCATATGATGTGGAGATGCTACTTCAAAGTGCAAACCAGGCCTTCATGTCAAGCAGAGTTCTCCTAAACCCCAGCCACAAACTGAAGTCAGACATCTTGGAAAGTCTGGCTGAGCAAATAATTAAGTTCAAGGCGTATCCTTAAAATTTGGAAATATAATCTGTTGGTGAAGCTTTAATCAAAGCTCACCCATGTTTGAGGGAACAAGGATCCTCTAGTCAGTGGTTACTATGGAAAATTAGCCTCAAGTACAAGATGGCCAACTATAGGACAAAGCTAAGAAACGTGGGGTGCCCAGAGATGAGCATTAATTCCCTCAAGAACAAACCTACAGGTAAGTGTCAGCCGGCCTAAAACATTAAACAACGCAGAAATGCAGAAGTAAATTTCTGCCCCCACTATCCCCCAGGACAGCCCTGAAGGCGAAAAAGAGTCACTGTTGTCCAAAGTCAAAAAAAAGACACAACAATGTAATTATCAAGGAGAAGAGGGCAAAGACCTTTGCGTATAGGAGACAGGAGGTAGTCAGAGACAAACCCATGATTGCAGAGTTCAAGTCCAGATGGCCAGGACTGTTCACTGTGCCTCAGGTAAACTGCTTCTTAAAACATCCATAATCAGTGTTATATAAAGCATCAAATGACAGTGTAAAAGAATACAGTTACGTATGGTCTTTTTTACAAACATTTTAGTATACACCAATAATAGTTGTTTGTGGACATTATTTAAAGGTTGAAGCAGAATTTATGAGGATTACCATTCCTCTCTTCACAACGTTTTTTTGCACAACTTGACCACCACGCTGATCAGCTCCAAAGAGTGCTGAAGAAGACAGGTGGATTCAAAGGAAAGAAAATGTACCTCACCTTTGACCCGACTGCATAGGTAAAGTTTACTTCTTTGTAGAACACATTTAGAAATAAGTACATTTTGTCTGGTCTGTGTTGCCATTTGTCAGAAACCAATAACATCTGCAAATGCACCCTATATGAATATAAAATGTAGTGGATTGTATTTCACAAAATTTCTGAGATTAAAAGCAAATTTTGTTCCCTTTAAACAAATCGCTATTTCGTATTTACACTACACACTGAATAAATAACCATCATTTTGAGGAAACTGATGTTCAAAAGGAACAATTTTCTCTACTTGAGAGTAAGCGAGTTGCAATGGTCAATATATCAACATATTGCACGATATAGGTAAATGAGCGCAATCATTTTTGGTGCTGCGATATTGCCACTGATACTTTTCTATAATCATAAATAGATTATTATAATTTGTACATAATTTAACGTTATAAAAAACTGATTTGTGAGCATTAGTGGAACAGAAGGTTTTAGAAAAAACACGAAACACCAGATCGCTGTCATGCGGTGAATCCGGCCAACCGTGGAACAGCTGTGTTGTCATCAGAGCATGTGCAGCCTGGTGCAGCCTCTCTAGAGAAACTGCACGACTTCAAACCATGACTCACGACTTTGTAGCATTCCAGGCAAAGTTATGCTCCTTTACAATAATTTCTATAGCCAAAGTTGCTTACTCCTTGCTTATTTGAGGAAAATGGAGGAGAAAAAACTGCGCTTAAGGCAAGAGAAGCTATTATAGCTTTTATTTGACGTTATTTGTATATTTGGACATGTATTTGGTATTCATTTATTCTTGCACTCAATGGACTGAAAACTAGCTAATGCTAGAAAAGCTGCTGATAATGCATAACATTTGAGGATAAATAACGTTAGAGCAATACCTTATTTTAATAAACATTTAGGTTTTTAAATGTACGACTTTCATAAACACCGCATCCGTAGGGGCTGCCATTGTTGTTTCCCGGGCTATGTGACGTCAGAACGTGTAACTGGGAGTACATCGATCTACTACGAGTTCCTGGGGGGGGGAAGTCACAGGTTTGACTGCCGTTCCAGTGCACTTTCACGGGAAGAAGGTTGGAAAAACACGGGTTATGGGTTGCCTTGAACGCGGCATAACAATTACTGCAGCAGTAACGGTATCCTAGGGCTTTTAGGAATATATGGCTATGGCAATTTTGGTTTAGACCTGGAGTGTCCAAAGTTGGTCCTGGAGGGCAACTGTCCTGCAGAGTTAAGCTCCAACTTGCCTCAACCTGCTGGAAGTTTCTAGCATGCCTATAATAAGACCTTGATTATCTGGTTCAGGTATGTTTAATTGGGGTTGGCGTTAAACTGCAGGACAGTGGTCATCCAGGAGAAGGATTGGACACCCCTGGTCTAGACCAAAATCACATTTCTGATAATTTAATCTTAAAAATTGAAAAATTATCATCTTATAAAAGTAGAACTTATGGCAGAGCTGCTATATTAGATGACATCGGATCATACATGTGTACTTAATAAAATGGCCAGTGAGTGTACAAATTTTGAGGAATCAGTTTGGACCAAAAGTTAGTCAAGCACTATTCACAACATTTATGGAGAAAACTGCAATGCAAATGAGCTCTTTGGAATTATGCAATTGGCTGGTTATTTCATTGTTTTCCTTTTATGTGTGTGGAAAGGATTCAGATGGCTGTGCTGCCCAGAGGGACCTTGAACAAGTTGTATTTGACATCTACAGCATTAATGTAGAGGGAGGTGATGCCACCACCACTCCAGTTGATGTTGGAATAGTGACTGAGGGTGTTGAAGTGCTTCACGACTTGGGAGACATCGCTTCTGCATGCATTCTTAATGGGTGTCATATATGCAATGAACCTCAGTTATCCTCAGGAACTGAAAACGTCCAGCTGGATGCTACCAGACTCTCAACCAAGGTACAGATGTTTAAAAACAAACTATATGAGTGAACCAACATTGAGCGTGTGGTGTTTAACATGAAGGCCTGCTTTGCACTTGAAACTATTTAACTGAAAAACACTTGAACGTTTATATACTTTTTTCTTTTTCTTTTTTTGTGACACACTGTTTCTTTGTCATGCAAAGCGTGTCCAGTTTTTTTTTCTACAGCAATAATGCTGAGGGAGGTGATGCTACCACCACTGATGTTGGAATAGTGATTGAGGGTGTTGAAGTGGTTCACGTTTTGGGAGTTTATATACCTTGTTCTTTCTTTTTGTGTGACACACACAACTGTTCTGTGATGTTTCTTTGTCATGTAGCGTGTACAGATGCTTAAAAACAAACTGAGTGAACCAACATTGAGCACTTAAAAGTTTGTGGAGTTTAACATAAAGGCCTGCTTTGGTCTTGAAACCGTATATTGAAAAACACTTGAAAGATATTAGAACTTTTTGTCTGGGTGACATGCATGTAAAGCATGTCCAGAGTTTTTTTGTTTAAAGAACCAACTTTAAATGTTGCTACTCATGGGTATGTTTAACAGTTTTTTTTTTCTCTTTTGTAAAACAGAACTTGATAAACAGTTGTGTTGTGTTGTTGATAAACTCTTGTGTTGGCGCATAAAGGAACTAACAAATGTTGAGTTGAGTTTACTGAAGTAATTTGTGTAGAACCTTTTGACGAACTAGAATTAATTCAACCTAACTAGTTAAAATTAAAGTTAGTGAAAGCATTTTATTTTGATTTATTAAGCTTGAATTTAATGTTTTGTTGTAAAAGCATTAGTTTACTTTGAATAGACAAATATGTTATATGCAACTTCTAAACAAATTTTGTTAGTCCATATAACATAACTGAATTTAGTTAGTTAAACTCAAACGTCTCTTGTTGAGCAAAAATTATTGATAATAGTTGGCTTGATTCAAAAAAAATATTTCCCCATTCAGTTAGATAACCTTGAAATATTTGTTTTCAACTTTCATAGTTTAACTTTGTGGAACCTGTTGACAAAAAACTTAAGTCAAGGTTTAATTTTTTTGAGTGGATGTCAACCGTTAAGGCCGTGTAGTAAATCTGATCAACTTTTTGTCTGCTTTAGAGGATGCAACCAATATTCTGCTGCCTCCAAACAGACAATATCTCGGGTTTCGAATGCATTCATTTTAGTGTATGAGGCACGCTGGGTTGCTGTGCCTAGGAGTTAAGGCCCATTATACTCGTAGTATTGCTGATTCTAGGGCACCAGCAAGAGCAATGTGCATGTGCAACCTGTGCACTTTCCACAGCCTGTATGCAGGCATCATCATGGCGGCGTGGGTATTGTCTTTCCTTGTTGCGTCAACACCATGACGCAGATCGATGTTCCCTTGAAAGGGAATGTCTCAGGGTTATGTATATAACCCAGTTCCCTGAGAATGGAAGCAAAACGTCACGAACCCACACTTCAATTAAGCGGCTTCTTCGGACAATTGCTGATGATGCTCTTGCTAAGACATCGGCTCATGCTGTAGGAGTTCCCATTTACGTCAACACCATTCTCAGGGAACCGGATTATATACATAACCCTGTAAAGTTTTTATCCACCTGTTTGTTTGTTTGTCTTGTTAACAAATCCAGTTATGCAAGTCACTTAAATTAATCAGTTTAAGCAATATTGGCTTTTTAAATGATCACATTTCTGAAATCCAGACAGACTTTTAGGTTTGTGCTGTGTCTTTGTGAATATTTGTTGACATGGATAATATACACATATTCACACTCATGCTTAACAAGGGTAAGATGCTTAAACCAGCCATATTTTGCATATTTAAAATGTATTTTCATATTGAGTAACTATAATATCACCATTTGCAGATAAACTGAACTCATGTTAACTATCATCTTTTTACAGAATTGCATGGTGCTCTAAACTTAATATATGTCCTGAAATTATTTACTCTCACTGCTCGATGATGACAGCAGAAGAATCTGTCATGCAGGTGTATAAGTGCACTTACTGTATGTGTTTATTTTCACATTATTTAAAACATACAACACAAGTTAATATTTCAGTATAGTTATTTCACAAATACATGAATAGGATATCAGTGTCTTGAGCTATGTGTAGATCTATTTCACCGTTAAATAAACTCTTCACAGTCGTACAGCTATTTTTATTAAAGACGGGAACCAAATACTGACTCCAGTAATGCATGATGACAGATGCTATTTTCTATTCCATTACCTCACCAGAGCAGATTCAGTTGAAAATCCAGTGTTCTCTGATTGCACGGTGTAACTTGATATCAGAAGTGCTTTCAGTCACACATAGGTCTCTTCATAAACAGATTTTTATCCACGGTTTAGATGTATTTTGTTGAACTAGATCAGGCTTATGTTTTTAAACAAGTCCCTACAGCTAGACTCTAAGAATAGTGGCGTCTGGTTTTTTTATATCATTGCTCATTACTCAGTGGCCACACCATTGGGAGATAGAACCAAACATTTTGCTTGAAGGACAGGAAATAATGTAGACAGATGAGTAAACAAACCAGCTGGACAGTGTTGTTAACACAAACCAACTACTAATGCAAGCATTTAAATTTGATTGAGAGACTGACAAGAAGGTTATTTTTCAGCAGCTATGCGTCTTGTAGTTTTACGGTTCCTGGCTGGATTTTTTGGAGCTCTAAGCTCAATGTTCCTCCTGGGATCTATTGGGTCCGATTACTGGCTTATGGTATTTGAATCTTGTGATCATGCAGCATTTTTCAGAGTCACAGAGGTAAGGATTGGACATACTACTTGCCATGTGTTAAAAAGAGCCGTCCATGTGTTTCATTAGACTTTAACTACAGTTAAGTGACTTAAGAAATAATTAATTTATCTGATACATCAGACAAGATTAAATTAATCCTTCTGAGACCATTGGAATCATAAGCCTGCATTGTATTACATTGTTGATGTTTCTAACTTTTGCCACAGAACAAATATTTTGGGTTTCTCAAAGAACCTTTCAGTGAACAATTTTTAAGTGGCCATGTTATGTTTTTTTCTTTTTAGATATTACCTTCTGTATTGTGTGTAATATACAATATGTTTCTGAATGCAAAATTTCAAAGATTAAAGTGCACAATGAATGGAGTTATAGAGGGTATGCACTGATGTCACTTTCCCATCGGAAAACACACCCCCTCAGCCAGACTGAGTGGGAAAAAAGAACCTGCTGCATGACTGGATTTAATAGGGGAAACTACAAAAACGGTTTTCAGTTTAAACAAAAGGTTGGAGTGATAGAAGTGTTCCTTACAACTTACCTAAGATCCAGTGAGCCAGGAATTGTGTTTCCAGACATTTATATGTCATAGGTACATAACTGTATTATAAATATATATATGTAAATACATAAAGCATATTTGCATGTGAAAGCTTTATACAGGTCTAAATCCGAGTGATCACTTGTATCAATGTTATATATATCGTCATCTCGTCCAGCCATACTGTAAAATCTAATAGCTTTCCTGACTCACATTTACTTAGTTAACTTTACTCAGTAATATAGAATACATACTTCTTACTTGGTTTTGTTGAGTTACAGTCAATTGCAGGGTGAAAATAACAGTTTACTCAATTGTTTGAGTGCCGCTTACTTGAAACAAGCAAGTAGCAACAAAGGATGCAATGACGTTATTACACCAGTCAGTGGCAGCAGTGAAGTAAAGTGTGCCTAATGTGCAGAAAAAACGAAGAAGAAGAAGAAGCGGCACTTGTAAGAGCATGTGCGATTGAATCTGCATGCATAGGCGCCAATTTGAATTTAGCAGATGTGGAAAGACGTTGACAGGCTGCCTACGTTTTTATCCGAGCCTCGTTGTGTTTTTTGGAAGAAGAATAACATAAGGTAAGTAATCAAGCATGCAACTTTTGTGTGAATGTTTTTTTTTACTGTCTCCTCTGTTGGCATTGGTTTATAAATTATTATTAATGTTACACATCTGTTGAAATGGCGCACATTTAAAGTTATATGTAACCTGCAGCTTATGCAGAGATTAAGTTTGTGATTATTTTTTGACAATATTTGTGATTTCACTGAAGCTTTATACTATTATTTTTGTGAGACAGCTTCTGGGAAAGTGAGGAAAGTGAACCCTAGTTGAACACTCATTGCATCAAAGATTGACCAGACCTTCTCAATGTGAATACATGAGATTGTGGATGCAGAATCTCCAGTGAAAACATTGATGGACTTTTACAGAGAGACAAGTAAGTTAAGCACTTATTCATACTCCTTTTCCACCATGAGAAACCACATTCTGTTTAGGTTTGGCTTTAAAATTGGCCTGTAAGCCTTACCATGCATTAACAAATGTCCACATTGTCCCAAGTTTTTAAATTTTGTTATGTGTTGTAGGTGTTTGCGCAGTTTAACAGGATACTCAGCACAGATCTGCAGAATAAGTTTCATGGTGCTGTTGATCGCTAAACACCACGCTTTGTCACAATGTTGAAAGAGAAACTGGATGAGCTAATGCAGCAAATGAATACAGGGGTAAGTTAACTGCAGCCTTAATTTTGTTTAATATTCTGTGATAGAAATTAAAATAATTAGTGACAGAATTGTGACCAAACTTAATTTTACTGTAGCTTTAATGTTTCATGATCTTGAACTTTTCCAGAAACAAGCAGATGTGACAGCAATGCACACTCTTGTGATCCGGGGCTTACCTATCCTGCTTGGTGATGACGCCAGTACCTTATACAACACCTGCAACGTAAGTTCTCATTGTAAAAAAAAAGTGAAGTGTTATGTCTCCTAAAAATTTAAATGGTCATCAATAGCACTTCTGTGTTCCATTGAAAGTTATTCAGTGATGCAAACTTTTCTCCAAAGAAAATAGTATAATTTTACAACTAATCTCTTCAGTGTTAACTTGTGAAAACGGTTAATTTGGCTATAAAGCAGTTCTGCAGAAAACTGTGATGTTATAGCCTAGTTCCGTTATTATAATATTTAATTAATATACCTTGCATACAATAAAATAAATCAAAAGATACATGTTAAATACTTAATGGGACATGGATAACAGGCAGTGTATGCAGGGCAGATAACTGACAATTAACCCATTTAATCCCAAAGTTGACATGTATGAATTTGAATTGAATTTGTTAATATATTAAACAATCAAAGTCAATTAAAGGATTAGTTCACGATAAACTTTTGCTGAAAATTTCCTCACCCCACATCATCCAAGATGTCCATGTCTTTCTTTGTTCAGTCAAAAATAAATTTGATTTGGTTTTGATGAAAACATTCCAGGATTTTTCTCCTTATAATGGACTCAATGGACCCCAAACGGTTAAAGATCCGGATGACAGTTTCAGTGCAGCTTCAAAGGGCTTTAAACCATACCAGACGATGAATAAGGGGTTTATCTAGCCAGATGATCACTCATTTAAAAAATAAATAAAAAAGTTTACGTTTTATAAGCACAAATGTTCGCCTTGCTGTGTTCTGTACTGCGCGTTTGTCATTTGTCAAACTGTCATTTGGACCTTGAACCGTTTGGGGTCCATTGAAGTCCATTATATGAAGAATAATCCTGGAATGTTTTCATCAAAAACCTTAACTTCTTTCGACTGCAGAAAGAAAGACATGGACATCTTGGATTACATTGGGGTGAGTAAATTATCAGCAAAAGTTTATTTAAAAGTGAACTAATCCTTTAAGTAAGAAAAATATTGAAAAATCCTTGACAAAATATGTCTGGTCACAATTGTTACCGGTAGTAGAACACAGGTCTAAGGTGTTAATGCATTTACAAAATTACAAACCTCCAGCAATTATTTTAAAGACTGTTGCTGTGTCCCAATTCACCTACTTATACTACAACCTAAAAGTATGTACTCTTTTTGTGAAGAAAAAGTACATACTTTTGTGTGTTTATAAGATGAGTATGCCAGTTTTGGGACATACTACTTCCATCTATAACGGACTCTTTCGCAGTAACGTGCATCCAGTCACCGTTTAAACTGCCCTGTCAATCATCGTCACAGTTCAAATCCTCCACATTCAGTTTAATTTCCTACCGTATCGGAGAGAAATGTAGTCACACTTTGATCTGCCAGTTGTGTTTGCAGTTTAAATATAATGATGCATTTAAGAGTTAATGGCCAAACATATCAGTACAAAAGGTCACAATGCTGCTGCAGATGAAATATAATGTGGATAACAAACATTGAAGAAATATATTTTCGATAGATAGATCTTTTAAGATGGCAGTACCATGAAATAAATGTATGTGGTCACAACCAAACCACCTAAAAATGTTAGACCTACCCAGAACTCATGTAGACATCTTACATTGCACTATAAATGGACATGTGCTTAATAATAATAGTTGCTTTTAAAACCACACTAAAATATGTGAGGTAACACTGTGGATTTTCACATTCTCCTGTTGTAATATTTTTATTGTTTGGTTTTATTCAGGAATGTGATGTTGATGGCTGGCCACAAGTGTCCGTTGAGGTGCTGACTGTTATTGATGAAGAAGAACCTCTGATTCAAAACAAACTGTACCTTGACCCAGTGTCTACTGCAATCATTGTGGAGGGAGGTATAGTACACCTTGTTGGGTCTGTCTTATGCTTCAAATTTGAATGACCAAATGTAATCAAATTGTGTTGTAAAAGGTTTTGTTTTAAAAAAAATGTTTTACCCCAGTGCAAAATTCTGTGTACCATTCTTGTGTCAGTTGTTAAGGAAACAAATACAATAAAATTACCTTTGAACTGTATCATTGCCTTAAATGTACTTGTCCATATGTAAATGTTATCTTTGAAAAATTGTGAACCTATTCTCAATGATTTATAATAGATGACTGTTAGCACTTAAGTTATTTGAGTAAAGCTTACTTGGTTTTTTCAAGGCAATCGGTTTGCATGGTTTTAACAAGTAAACTGGATTGCCTTTTGAAGTAAAGTAAACTCGGTAATTCCAAGTTGTATTCAGAAAACTTCACCTTAGAAGAACTTGCATTAATGAGTTAGGAATACTCACAAAGTGTATTTTACTTGAAATTATTTAGTTGTTAAAAATAGTCATTCTGAGTAGTCTATACTAAGACAAGTACATCTAAAGTAAATTATTAAGTTACTGGAACTCTCTTGTGAGTGTACAAAACTTGACAAACACTTGTTAGTTCTACATACTATTCCTATTTCACTTTACTTGTTTTTTTCAAGGCAATCGGTTTGCATGCTTTTTTAAAGTAAAGTTTACTAATTGGATTTTACAGTATAGTTTTTGTTATTGTTTATTTAAAAACATCCAATATGCAGAATATGAGATTGTAAATATTTATGCGTTGTCAATACAACAATACAATCGATAAGATATGATTTTACTCCAAAATTCTGTATATTGACACAAAATGATAACTGCAAATCCACGTTTTGCTGCCTAGAGTCTAGTTGTTTCTGTGAACTGCAGTGACCCATTTGCTTCTCATTTCTGTAGCTTTTGGCAGTCTGTAAAAATGTACTCAGTGGGCATAACCGTAGTCACTCACGCCAATGGTGACGTCACATGCATACCCTCTAGTCTCCCAAAAGAAAGATTTTGCAAAAGTTTTGTGTTGTCAACATGTCGAGAAGATGCTTTTTTCTGCGCTGCAAAAGCAAATCCACTTTCCAAGCACTTCCAAAGGATGAGGAATCAGGCTCGAATTGATTAGGTAAAAACTATGCCATTGTTACTGTTTGTATCACAGTGTATACAAGTGCTGTGGAAGCCTCCGGAGCTAAAATTCAGATATGGTAATGGATAACAACAGACTGGCCAATCTGACCTATTAGAGCAGAGTAAGCTCTAGTAAATGAGGGGTTAAGAGATTGTGGATCCATGGTCAAGGTGTTTCAGACACTGAGAAAAAAGTGATTCTGCACTGTATATGAGAAAAATAAAGTGTTTATTGACCTTAGGTATAAACCTCCAAAACAAAATTTGAAACCTTTAAGATAGTATAATAGGGGTGGCAGTGGTTTGTGTAGGTTGTCTACAAACCGGAAGGTTGGTGGTTCAATCCCCAGTTCCACCTGACCAAGTGTCGAGGTATCCATGAGCAAGACACCTAACCCCAGTTGCTCCCGATGAGCTGGATGGCTCCTTGCATGGCTGACGCCACCGTTGTTGTATGAATGAGTGAATGTAGAGCGCTTTGGATGGCCATGGGTCTGTTGAAAGTGCTATATAAATGCAGTCCATTTACCATTTTATAATAGGGACACTTTAAAAGTACCACTTTTTTCTTAGTGTGAAGAACATTTTAAAAATCTAAATAACCTTTTCCCCACCATAAAGTACCATTTGTGCAATGGAACGATTCAATGGATGTTAATGGCTCTCTATAGATAATATGAATGAATTGAGTTTGCATTATGCTGTTTATTGCTGCTGTAGCTTGTTTACCAGCACAGCCATGTTATTCAGCAACAAAAAAATGCTTTCTGAAGCTGCAGCTGACCAAGGAAGGCTTCCTTGTTATTTTGTTAAGCACAAGAATTCAAACCAAACATGATAGTAACCTTTCAGAAAAATATGAATAATATTAATATTAAAGGTACATTTTTTTTCTTGATTTTTATATTTTTAATTAGGATTTCTCTCAAACACGACCAGATCAGACTGAATACCCCCTACTGTTCTACCATGAGGGCCTCTTTTGGAGATGTTCCTACAGCGGTACAAATGGAGAGCAGGACAGCATGTTGGATTTTTGGATCAGTAGGTCAACTCTTTCTTTCTGCACTTCCAACTTTAAAAAAATGCACTATTGCTTGCGTTGAATTGCTTGCTTTTGAAAAAAGGGGGAAAAGGAGAGAAAGAGAAATTTCTTATATGTTTAAAGGTGTAATGAACTGGCTTTTTTTATTTTTTTATACTGTTGTCAGAGGTCAACTAATGACATTCGTGTGGTTTTTACATTCAAAAACATCATAATGAATAAGTAATAGGCTATTTTCTAGACTGGTTTTGAGGCTTTCTCCTGAACGCTGGGTTTCGATGGGCGTACTGCACTGGAGACTTGGATGTAAACGCCCACGGCTAGGATTGGATAAGATTTGCATATTTAATGAACTTCAGCTCCCCTGTCAGTTCAGTTCACATTAGGGAGGAATCGTTTTGAACGCGGCAACCGGAATGATTCTCTCGATCACAGGGCTCATAAACGTCTTTATCAAACAAACACAATGATTTATTTCTCATCCACCCGAATTTGATTGGAATATTATTTCTGTATTACATGGCCCGCCCGATCGGTCGATAAGCACGAACCGCACACACACAGACACACACGTGTGCTCGCGCCAGATCAAGAAAGGAATATTATTTCACTATTTAAGATTCATAAGCCTGCCAACCATTATACTGTCAGAAAAAGGTACATTGCTGTCACTGGGGCGGTACCCTAAGGTACAAAACCAAGAAGGTACTAATATGTACCTTTAAGGTATTAATATGTACCTTTAAGGTACTAATATGCACTCTTAAAGTACTGATATGTACCTTTTCGGTACTAATATGTACTATTTAGGGGTGAGTAAGGTACAAAGATGTACCTTTTCACTTTTGTACCTTAGGTACCGCCCCAGTGACAGCACTGTACCTTTTTTCTGAGAGTGACATATAAAAGATGTTTTACTCACATAAGTTTGTTGCACCATTCCTGTCGAATCCAATATAGAAGGCACAACACTGTGTCTGCAAATCCAGCACCTGAGACTTCGAGCAGTGAAATGAAGCGAACACATGTACATGTCTTCCCCACGTGAGCTGGAACTTCATTAAAAATAAAGTTCAACCACTCATTCCTAATAGTAGCATCCAAAGGAAGCATATGCAATGACTGTGTTTTTCAACAACCTGGCACAGGGCAATATATTACTTTGCTCGCCATGATCACTGCTCTTTAAACCTGTGGCACCTGGACTGTGGGCGGGGCTTCAGAAGCACGCATACATATTCATCAGTTGAGTTGAATTTCTTTTTCCCATGTCATTGGATTCCAGCTCTCGTTTTCTGGGCCTGGTGTCTATAAAAGCTTTTTTTTTTTTGACTAACAAGGACGTTTTCAGCTCTGAAACTTACAGAATATTCTTATATCATGATGAACTTTGATATATCAAAGGCTCAAGGGAAAGTTGGTTTCTTAATTCATCACCCCTTTAAACACTTCTTTAAATTGCATTTTAATACTTAGAATATATTCTAAGATTTTTTTACCTCATATTAACCCCCCTTTTTGTTAAATTATGATAAAGATGATGATACGGATTGTATAAACAGCTTAACTTAAAAATGTAGAGTGACATCCATCACTAAAATAAAACGAAACAGTGTGCTGCATACATAACCAACACAAGACCATGAACTAAGAGAAAGGAAGGTTAAATATACACAGAATAAAGAACTAATTAAATACAAAACAGTTGAACTAATCAATGAATCATCATGACATCAAAAGAACACAAACACATAGTATTCAAAAAACAGTAGGCGAAAAGTACCTGCATACCTTATTCTTCTGCCAAGATTTTGAAGTGCATATTCAATGGACACCAAGAGGCCACAGGAGAGGATTTACGGATGGCAGTCAAGCGATGAAACTGATGCTGGAAGTTCACGCCAACATGGCAGATGTAGTACATCCAGATTACATTCACATTCAGAATTTTCATACAATATATAACTTTTTGCGAAGTAAGTTCAAATTCAAATTTACTGTAGGACCTACTCACACAGTGTAAGATGCATCGCAAAAAAATGGAAGGAAAACACAGGAACTATAGCAATACAAAATAAAGTCCATAAAAACGAAAACAAAATAATAGCTCAAAATAGTTCAAATTGCAATTGGGTCTAAATACTTACAGTATGCCAATGTGATATTTCATTTTTTCCCTTCTGCTTTGTCAGTATGGGGGTATGCGTGTATTTTTTTAGTGTACAATTTTAGCATACAAAATGTGAAAAATACATTTGAATACTTTCTGAATGCATTGATAGTTTCTAGTTTGAGCATCTGTTCTTCACTTCCTTTTTTAGATAGCTAGGATTTCTTACTGGCACTACACTTTTTCTGACACTTATTTTCAAATAACCATGCCTGAAGTTAAATAAACTTGAACTTTTCCTAAAGAGTAAGCACAACACCTGACTGTTTGTTTTTTCTTGTAAACTCACTGCTTCGTTTTTTCACCAGCCAATCTGCCATCCCAGAAGTTTTGCATGCCAGCCTACATTTCTCATGCTCCCATTTCAGGACTTCCCAATAACATTCTAACCTCAGACTCTGTCACAGGTGAGATATCAAGCGGCATTTTGCTCAACAATATGTTGTTAATATGATAGAATTCTCATTTACTGTGTAGTCAAAGATATATAACTTGATTTTTCATTGTTAGTGCAAAGGGCCTTTTGGTGCGTGATATTTGTGCTGGGGGTCCTCTCGGTGATGATCGGGGGGTTTCTCACAATCTGTGCAACCCATGGGACCAGCCATCGCCTTTATGAGGCTGGAGGGTCTCTCTATATAACCGGAGGTGAGAAAAAAATACTAAATACTAAAGTTAAATACTCTCTTTGTAGTAATTCTATAGTGATTTCATATGCAAATATTCTATTTTTCTCTACTTTCACATGCAGGTGTCTTAATCATGTCTGTAGTGCTGTTTTTGCTGTGTGGGTGCAGATCTCTGACTCTTTAGAGCGGTATGGCCTCCAGCGGAGACACATAGTGTGCCCCCGTCTGCAACTCAGTGTGCACTACGGTCCTTCTTTTATGTTGGCTCCCACTGCTGCCTTCCTCTGCTTGCTCACTGGCATACTTCTCCTGCTCATTCCATCAGTCAGCAGAGCATCAGCCAGGAACACAGAGAATCAGCCATTCTCACTGCGAGAGGAATGTGTGTAGTGTTGTTGTGTATACATGACAATGTCTCCTTCCCAATGTACTCTACCCATAAAATGAAAATTCTGCCATCATTTACTCTCCGTATATTATTCTGAATGTTTATGGTTTTCTGCCTTCTATTTACTGCCAAAGCAGGATATTCATGTTGCTACATAAAAGAAAGCATTACAAATGACAACAACAAAAACACGTTGGTAGACATTGATATTCATGTTGCGACATAAAAAATAATAAAAAAAAACCCATAAAAGTATGGAGGAAGAAAGTACAATAGCTTTTAAAAGTAGAGATTTATCTTTTTATTATTATTATACTGACAGCCATATTTTTAACATTAAGGGCCAGATTTATTAAACATGGCAAATTAGCATGATTATAATTCCCCAAAAAGTGCAAATGGGAGTGGAAAGTTATGTGCATGACCTACGACACGCAAATTAAAGGTGTCATGAACTGGCTTTTAAATTTTTTCGTACTGTATTCTGAAGTTAACTTATGACGTTTCTGTGGTTTTACATTCAAAAACATTATAATGAATAAGTAATAGGCTATTTTCTACACTGGTTTTGAGGGTCTCTCAAGACACGCTCGGTTTTGATGGGCGTGCCGCACTGTAGACTTGGAAGTAAACGCCACGGCTAGGATTGGATAAGATTTGCATATTAAATGAGCTTCAGCTCCCCTGTCGTGAGAGCTTGTTTTGAAAGTGGCAACCGGAAAGATTCTCTCACAGGGATCTCAAACCGTATTTATCAAACAAACACAATGATTTATCTCTCATCCACCCACGATTGATTTATTTTGTTATTACTTGGCCCGCCCAATCGGTGGATATAAGCGCAAACCGCACACACACATGTGGGAAACACATAGCTTTGCGAGCCCTGGCCCATACATGTCCGAGTCTGATTCCGAATCCCAATGAACCAGCCTTTTACATTGTGCTAAGGTATGTTCTATTTGACACGTACACAATCATACCGATCTGTAACAATGCAATACAATCACATATAAAACATGTTTTACTCACATAAGTGTGTTGTACCATTCCTGTCAGATTCAATATAGAAGGCACAGCATTGTGTTTTAATCTCAATATGTCTGCAAATCCAGTCTTGACCTGCGTCTTGTTTATAAACGATTATCTTGCTGGCATGTTTATTGCTCGGTACCCCGATTTAGCTCCACGAGTCGGTGGGCGGGGCTACAGAAGCAGGCGTACACATTTATCTGTAGAGGCGGTTTTTCCCCTTCTATTACGTAATTGATCAGTATATATTTGAGAGCTCTCGTTTTCTGGGCCTGGTGTCAATAAAAGCTTTTCTTTGACTAACAAGGACGTTTTCAGCACTGAAACCTACAGGAGATTCTTATATTACCATGACCTTTAATATATCAAAGGCTCAAGGGAAAGTTGATTTCTCAAATAATCATCCCCTTCAATGAACAGACGCAGCCGGATCATTTCCATAATGACCAAAGCAATCTACCAAGAACAGTGCAAATTAGCGTCTGGTTTAATATATGGTTTACTTTATTTTAAATACCAGTAAATTGACTAGCTTAAACCTTAGTAAATCACCTGGCATATTTAATTTAAATACTCTCCCATAAATTTAGCATCTGAAAGGGAAACTCATAAATAAGTTCAGCTGCAAAAATTACTCTGCCCACGCCTTTTAATGTGCTAATTGTTTACTGCACGTTTTTAGTAAAGCCTGACAGTAGTTTTTTATGCCAAAAGAGGCTTTGTGCTGGCTCAAGCTGTTAATAATTCTGGCCCTAAGAAATTAAAAGTGCAGTCAATGATTTCTGAGAAATAATGTTGAATGTAGATCGGGCCGAGCACCACAACACACTTGTAACCAATCAGCATTATACGCTCAGGTTGGGGGAGGAGAATGAGTGAGCAAGAGGGAGATTTGAAGAAATACTGTAGAGAGAGAGAGATGGCTGAGAGACATTACAAATGAGAAAAGGTTAGAGGAAAATCACTGGAAAAAGAAGGGGTATGATCAGACGAGAGCTTTAGGACCTACATTAATATTAGAAAAGCTTTTCAACATTGGAGAGACCTAAGCGGGAAGGCCTGAACACGGACGTTAAGGTTGAGTTTCTGCTCCATTTGTGAGTGAGATTGATTCCCTATCAGTTAGTCACATTCAACATTACGCGTTCCTAAAGAGAGCATTTGCACACTGTGCAGCGACCTTTCCCCTGTGTGCTTCAGCACTTAAAAGAGATTTTTCCCTAAGAGGGCGCATCACAAGCTGTGGAGCTTCTGGGTGAGTTTACTGGTCCTTCTCATGGGGGACCCAGCATCTCACTTGGGGCTCCTGCGGAGGATAAGATGTTGATCACTGCATCGGATTGTGGGTCCGGTGTCGCCCGGATCTCCCATCCAAGGCCTATAAGTTGTCTTCTTTTACTGACTCCCCCATCTTCCAGGCTGGCCTCTTTGGTGATGCTATTGAACTTTACCCAGCAGTTTTCGGCAGTACAGAAGCAGACGGAGGTGATTAAGCACATCCTGCCTTGCGGTCTGCCGCTGCTTTCACCCATCCGCCTGCGGCAGCCTGTCGCCTGCTTGTAGGCGAGGGTGTCCCCCTGCAGCTTGTACCTCTGCTCCAGTGCGACAACAGCAGCATTTGATGCAGCCCGTCCCACCCCCCGCCAGGCCCTCTAAGCTTCTTCAGGAGACGGCGAACACAACGCTCCTTCCCCAGGTGGAGAAGCTTTTATTTTTGAGTAAAAAATTCTGTTCACAAAATTTCA
Source organism: Gobiocypris rarus (assembly GCA_023029165.1). Taxonomy (NCBI): domain Eukaryota; kingdom Metazoa; phylum Chordata; class Actinopteri; order Cypriniformes; family Gobionidae; genus Gobiocypris; species Gobiocypris rarus. Next base: position 12,125,887 of record CM040921.1, read on the forward strand.
ACAAGAGAGCACTTTTCTCAATCTCTGGATCCAAAGAGGTGTCAGTTGACAGTGAATGATGCTATGCTTTGCCACTCTCATCCCCCTCTTTTATCCCCAGTAGGCAGGAGTCCACATAGCGAGGAAGAAACAACATCTCACGCCTCTCTTGCCATTCTCTCATGGGAACCATGGAGCCAGGTAAGTGTTTCACCGCAAACTCAGTCCCCACTCTGGGATGCTATTCCTTCTGTTTTGGGCCCCTGTGCTCCACCTTGCTGCCCCACTGCGGGAACGTCTTTGGTCCCATTGGTCCCGCTTGCATAGTGTCTGGGAGCCTGGCTAGCGCTTTTACAACCCCAAATCAGAAAAAGTTGGGACAGTATGGAAAAAGCAAATAAATAAAAAAAGAAGTGATTTCTAAATTTATTTTGACTTGTATTTCATTGCAGACAATATGAACACAAAATATTTCATGTTTTGTCTGGTCAACTTCATGTCATTTGTAAATATGCATCCTTTCCTGTCATTCAGACCTGCAACACATTTAAAAAAAAGTTGGGACAGTAAAGCATTTACCACTTTGTAATGTTGCCATTCCTTTTCACAACACTTAAAAGATGTTTAGGGACTGCAGACACCAAGTGATGAAGTGTTTCAGGTGTAATTTTGTCCTATTCTTCCAGCAAACAAGCCTTAAGGTGGACAACAGTACGGGGTCTTCGTTGTCGTATTTTGCGCTTCAAAATGCGCCACACATTCTCTATTGGAGACATGTCGGGACTGCAGGCAGGCCAGTCAAGTACCCGTACCCTCTTCCTCCGCAGCCAGGACTTTGTAATGTGTGCAGAATGTGGTTTTGCATTGTCTTGTTGAAATATGCATGGATGTCCCTGGAAAAGATGTCTTCTTGAAGGCAGCATATTATGTACTTTTCAGCATTAATGGTGCCTTCACAGAAGTGCAAGTTACCTTTGCCAAGGGCACTGACACAACCCCATACCATGACAGACCCTTCTCTTCTGGACTTTTTTGCTGGTAACAGTCTGGATGATCCTTTTCTTCTTTGGTCCGGAGCACACGGCGCCAATTCTTCCCAAAAAATACCTGAAATACTGATTCATCTGACCACAGTACACGTTTTCACTGTGTGATGGTCCATCCCAGATGCCTCCGAGCCCAGAGAAGTCGACGGTGCTTCTGGACACTGTTAACATAGGGCCTCCTTTTGGCACAGAACAGTTTTAACTGGCATTTGTGGATGTAACTACGTATTTGTGGTACTTGACAAAGGTTTGCCAAAGTAGTCCTGAGCCCATGTGGTGATATCGCTTATAGATGAATGACTATTCTTGTTGCAGTGCCATCTGAGGGATTGGAGATCACGGTTGTTCAGCTTAGGCTTGCGCCGTTGTCCTTTACGCACTGAAATTCCTCCAGATTCCTTGAATCTTTTAATTATGTTATGCACTGATAAATGTGAAATATCCAAATCTCTTCCTATCTTTCTTTGAGGAACATTGTTTTTAAACATTTCAATAATTTTCTCACATATTTGTTGGCAAACTGGCGATCCTCAGCCCATCTTTGCTCCTAAAGGATTAGACCTTTCTTGGATGCTGCTTTTGTACCAAATCATAATTACAATCACCTGTTGACATCACCTGTTTCAAATCACATCATTATTTAACCATTACTAGCATTAAATTGCTCCTGGCCCAACTTTTTTTAAATGTGTTGCAGGTCTGAATGACAGGAAATGATGCATATTTACAAATGACATGAAGTTGACCCGACAAAACATGAAATATTTTGTGTTCATATTGTCTGCAATGAAATACAAGTCAAAGTAAATTTAGAAATCACTACTTTCTTTTTTTATTTGCGTTTTCCATACTGTCCCAACTTTTTCTGATTTGGGGTTGTCATCTTGCTGGCTCACTCATTCAGTTTGCCTGGCGTCCCCCCAGGTTCAGTGGCGTCCGGTTTACTTCAGTGGCAGACAAGGATAATGGCCAATCTTGTATCTGCATGTATTGAATCAGGCCCTTCACAAGATTCCGTAACGCAGAAACGCATTTTCGAGTGCCTTCACCCCCAAGATTGGTTCGCGTGATCGACCTGAAAGACATGTATTTTTCTGTCTCGATCCTCCCTTGACACAGACCATTCCTACGCTTTGTGTTCAAGGGGCGGCCATATCTGTATAGAATAGAATAGAATAGAAATAGAATAGAATAGAAAGAGCTTTATTGCCAAGTGTGCTTTCACACACAAGGAATTTGTTTTGGTGCTGAAGCTTCCAAGCAACATAGTAACATGACACAAGACATATGACAACAAAAACACAACTGTATGAGGGGTTCACACCAAGGCAGCCATTTGCGGCGCCAACTTTGAACCAGAATATAGAAAGCAGATTCGCAAGCATACTTATGCAACAAAAACATAACATAGCATAGCAACATAGTAACATGACACGAGACATATGACAACAAAAACACAACTGTATACACACCAAGAAAACATAATCAGCTGAGGGGTTCACACCGAGGCAGCCATTTGCGACGCCAACTTTGAACCAGAATATAGAAAGCAGATTTGCAAGCATACATATGCAACAAAAACATAACATAGCATGACACAGTACACGTGGTCACGTGCTGGCATTTTTTGTGTGGGAATATGAAGGCAGGGGGAGAGAAGAGAGAGAGATTGTGAGAGGCAGACGGATGGAGGGGGGGCTGGGATGGGGAGGGTTATGTGTGGTGTGAGTAAGAGTCTGAGTTGTGTTGTGTGAGAATGGCAGCCACAACTTCAGATGTTTTCAAAGTTCAGTTCAATGGCTTGTCCTTGAAGAGAGATATGGCAGTGCACAGGGAGTGATAGCAAGAAACCGTCTGACAGGCTGACCTCCCAACCGAGAGAGATAGGAGAAGTTACTTTTTTAATTTGTATTAATCCATTTTTTCTGATCTTCGGTCATTTGGCCGGATCATAATTAATCAAACCATTCTGATTCTCAGCGTTCCTGGCGAACCGGTTCATGCAGTGACTTAGACATTTCATCCAGCTTCGCAGTCAGACCGGTCAGAGTCTGTAAAAGTTCACCAGCCTGACCCCCGATGGAGCCCACTCTTGCCTGCGCATCCGCAGTCCGGACTGAGATGTTACGGTTCAGTTCGTCAATCAGTATCACTCTCAGATCTAATACCTTCAGTCGGTCACACACATCCCCGAAGTGCCCATTAATTTCCGCAGACAGCGGCTGGGTGAATTTGCTGGCAGCTGTCTTACCAATCTTCCGATAGGTCAGGGCAATCCCAAGGCCGAGGAATAGGGACCCCACTATCACAATTCCAATTATGAATAAATCTTCCACGTCCTCCACAGACAGAGCCTCCAGATACACGGTTTGCCAGGTGTTCCAGGCGTCCATCGTGTAGCCCGCAGCGAAGGTCCTGTCCGGGCAGGTGTGTTCTCCCGACCACCCTTTCTCTGTGAAAAAATCTTGTCAATCGCGCTGAGGGACCAGTTAATCAATTCCATTTCAGTATTCTCAGGAGCCCAGCCAAGCAGGAGTTTGGAAAAAAAAGACCAAAGGACAAAGCGCAAGAGCGGGAGCAGAGAGAAAACACGTCTGCCCTCTATGAGTACAGGAAGGTTGAAATAAAGTCGCGCATCATCGCGAATGTCGCAGAGGCTCCCCTTGCCCTGCTAAAGGAGGTGGGTTCGCATTCTCAACTATCTCGACGACTGGCTCATCCTGGCCCAATTGGAGATCAGTTGTGCGAACACAAGGACTGATGATTCAGGTCAACTGGGAAAAGAGCAATCTTTCCCCCCATATTAGCCGCTTCGGCACTGGCTACACGGCAGAGTCATGAGATGGGCATTGTACCGTGACACACAGTGGCAATTACACCAGCCTGTTGCTGAAATTTGAGCCTGTGATCAGACCTTGCTTTTCTATGGGCAGAAGTTCCCCAGAACAAGTGTCCAGGCACTTGACTGCAGTGGCAGATCAATTGCTTCGAGTTGCTAGCAACAATGTTTGCCTATGCCGGTTCTAACCGTTGCTGCAGGACAAGCTGCAGCTACAGGACTCTCTCTTAAGACAGCTCTCCTAACTACGCTTACATCCATTAGAGGCAAGCAAAAGGGAAAGGCTTTCTGAACAGAGGATAGCATCCAGTGGATTGGATGCAATTGTCTTGGCGTACCAGTCTTAAGGCGAACCTTGCCTCCTTGGGGTGAGGGCTCACTTCACTCGTAATGTTGCCTCCACCTTGGCGGTGGCACACAGCGCCTCACTGGAAGACATCTATAGAGCTGAAGGCTGGGTGACACCTAACACATTCACAAGATTCTACAATCTTCGGGTTTCTTCCTGTGTGTTGGCTACAAACACCTAATATACAGGAGGCTGGTTTGGTGTCTCGCTTGCAGCGCCATTCCCCTCCAAGGATGGGATAAGCTATCTTGCTCTCCAGGTGAGTTCCCCGCCAGGCAAAGCCTGGATAGAGTTCCTCCAGCACCCTTTGACAGTCAAGCGTGGCTTAGGCATAGGATGTCAGGCCTAGCACTTGTGTGTATGCCCGGGTTGGTCAACCCCTATGCTAGACTAGGTGCCCATTGTTGTGATTCACCTCTGGGTGATCCCATAAGTGTATTTTTCCATGGTACGGCTTCCCAGTTGGCGAGTCTGTGTCTTTCCCTCGACAGAGTCCACTCTGCCCTCTCTGTAACGGTATTGACTCCATCCCGGACACAGAGACCTTCGAAATGTAGCACTGCCCTAATGGCCAGTCCATAAGTGCAACTCCACATGTTACCTCCCTACAGGCAGGATGTGGTCTCTGTAGTGTCTCCTGCCGTTTTGGAATAGGCACGCTTCCCCAGTGTTATCCAATTAGTCATGCTGTATAGAGTGTAAGAGGAACAGCAGCGTACGACACTCTCCGTGTAAAGCCCTATCCTTTTTCCACCCCACACTTACCCTGCTGTTGGTGTTAACACTGCGCTGGGAAGGAGCAGTGATTATGGCATTTTTTTAGGAATCCCAATTCATCAGTCATTCTAATGTAACGTTGAACGTGACTGACTGATCGATAACATCTAAGTTACTAATGTAACCCCTATTCTAAACTAAACTACAGAAAATAAATAAAAAGAATAAACTGAAAAAACAAACAAAAGCAATCCCACTAACTGTTTTACAAACCTTCATGTAAAATGTAACACCAGTAACCAAATAAATCTGTAATTCCTGAAAGGAATCTCAATGGCAGTTGTTAAAAAAATAAAATAATGAGACACTATTTTGTCTCCTAGGAACTAGGTTACTCATTACTTAGATCCCAACTTTTTGTATTTAGTTCATTATCCTGTGTATATATGCCCTCTGTTTCAGTTCCTTCATTTTCTGATGTTAAATGTGTTTAAGTGCACACTGTTCTCTTTCGGTCGGTCACGTTCGACGTACGTCGGACGTCCCCGACGAATTGGGATCACTTCAGGGAGCCCTATCAGCTTCGAGATATAGAGAACAGGCCAATGAAATTTGGCGTGCGAGATTTGCATCTCACGCTCCGCCCCGCCGCGCGGGTATAAAGCGGACGTGAAATGCGGCGCGCACTTGTCATTCACTTCGGAGCCGAACGGCGTTGATGAAGAAAGAGACTTCAAACAGCTATCCGAGAGAGATAGAGAGAGAGACAGAGCTACAGAGGAAGATTTTGTGCTGGAGTGAAGGCACAAAACAGCGGGACCGCTATCTCACTGCTGCAGACAAACAACTGCTGTTCTCGCAGCAACACAGTTGGTGCGTGAGGGCGTTCATTGTTTGAGTGCACACACAGGCTGCACTACCTACCTGTGTTGTGCCGCGGTCTTCCCTGGGTGCTTCAGCACTGCTGTAAGAGCTTTTTCCTCACAAAAAGAGCAACACGGGTGTGACACTGCGTCTTTTTCAAGATGTCATTCCACCCGTGCGTTTCTGGATGCTGTCGTTCCCTGTCGCCCGATGACGGCCACAATCGCTGCCTCACGTGTCTGGGCATTAAGCACGCTGAGACAGCTTTGGTGGATGGTTCATGTTCTCACTGCGGGAACATGACCATGGCGGCAACAGGTCGAGACTCACCTACCTCCGGGAAGGTGGAGTCCCCCTACCCATACCTCGATCTAGTACTATTCCTGCCCAGCAGAATAGGGCTACTTCGACGAATGGCCGGGGTGACCTGAGGATTACGTTTAGGGCAAACCCGCCGAGCCAGCCTCCGCAGGCCCCTAATCCCTCTCAAGCGTCGTCTCCGGTGGAGCTTCCGTGGGCTGCCGCTGGCCCCTCCCATGGGTGTCCGGCGGTGACCTTCGGAGCTCCCGCGGACGAACAGATGTCGATCGCTGCATCGGAGGGGGAGTTCCAGTCCTCAGAGGATGATGACCCGGCTGTGCTGCCTCCCTCTGGGAGAGTGGCAACAGTTGAGCCGGACCCTGAGTTGAAGGACATGCTTTCCCGGGCCACCGAAAGGCTCGGGTTTGAGTGGAACCCTCCACCACGTCCCGAACCCTCTAGGTTGGACAATTGGTTTCTGGGGGCGGGCCGCGCTGGTTCTCAGCGTCCCCCCCCGGTACCTTTCTTCCCGGAGGTGCATGAGGAGCTCACCAGGTCGTGGATGACACCTTTTAGTGCCAGAAACAGGCCTGGTGGCTCCTCCCTCCTCACTACACTTGACGGCGGACAGGCCAGGGGGTACGAGTGCATCTCACCGGTGGAGCGCGCCGTCGCGATGCAACTGTGTCCGGGCGTCCGCCTCTAACTGGTGGGGTGACCCTCGTCTCCCGTCCAAGGCCTGTAGGTTTTCTTCCAGCCTCGCTGCGAAGGCCTACAGGTCTTGTGGCCAGGCCGCGTCCGCCCTGCATGCCATGGCGTTGCTTCAGGTTCGCCAAGCCCAGGCACACATGGACATGCACGAGGGTAGGCCTGGCCCAGAGCTCCTCCGGGAGCTGCCTACCCCCATTTCTGCACCTCCCCAGCGGGCGCAGACCCCACAACAGGCCGCTCCCATGCCGTCTGTGTCGGGTCTTTGTGTGCCGCTTCGCTGCCACGCTGTCGGTAGGTCTGTGGTGCCGTTGACCCTGCTTGCGGTCGTTGGGGGCCTGGCTAGCGCTCCCCAGCCCGTCTCGCTGGCTCATCCGTACCATCAGACTCGGCTACGCAATTCAGTTCGCCCGGCGTCCCCCCAAGTTCAGGGGTGTTCACTTCAACTCTGTGGCGGAGGAGAATGAAATTAAGCTACTTTTTTCTTTAACCCTTCTGATGGATTTTTTTCTTTTTTGACAGCGGATATAACTCATTATTAGCCATACAGATAAGAAGACATAATTATAAACTATAAACTGTCTACTTTTATTTGTGTACATATAACAATAAAACAATCACAATAACAACAAACAATAAAAACAATAATAACATCAAAGGCCGTGGATTTAGGGAACAGATTATTTTGCATGCACTCCACTACAAACACTGTCTTCATTTCAAAAATGTTAAATATTTTGTTTATTAAATGCAAAGTTTTTAATTTCAAAAGCATATCTAAATTCAGTTCATATTTCCAACGAACAAAATTTCAAGCCAAATTAACGGAAGGGTAAAAAAATAATAAACCTACCAACATACTCTGCATAATTTTTGGAATGACTTATCACGAGAGGAAAAAAAAATCGTTTTAGTCGCATAACATCGGTTAATGGAAACGCTGTCATTTTGCAATAGTTTTTATCAACATTTAGAAAATATCTCAAAAGTTTTTCGTAAATCTGTAATGGAAACGTGGCTAGTGGCTGAGCTTGTTTTAGACTTGGTTTTTTTCAGTTCTGGTTGTGAAAATTGTTGGGTAGAATGTGTGTTTTTATGGTTGTTTGGTATGGTATTTTCTTGATACAGTGAACATTAATGTCTCTTCGATACATGGGGGGCTGGGTTAGGCTGGGTTTGACTTGCTACTCCAATGAGCACATCCCAAAGACTTTCAATGAGTTTAAGGTCTGGGTCAATAATTAATTTGTGAAAATGATTCTTCATGCTCCTTCCCAACCATTCTTCATAATTTTCTACACGATTGTTTAAGAAAAGAAAAGCTACACACTATATCAGTTAGATTGTCTGGCTATCACCAGACCAAGCTCAATACTTTAAGATTGAACTTTTGTCTGGGGAGTCTGCTCTGTATTTTCTACTGCACAAGAGGCGTGATTAATGGGCATTGTTCAAATGACTCTGTACGAAATTGGATAGCCCTTAAACCAGTCAGACCACAAGAGGCGTGGTCAGCAGGCATAGTTCAAATGACTCTGTACGCAATTGGATAGTCTTTCAACCAATCAGACCAACGAACCCAGAACCCAGTCTATCAATTAGGGTTACCAACAGTTGGCAAACATATAACATGCTAGAAACACTGCAATAATGATTCAATGACTCTTAAGCATTTGCCTATTTAAATCCAATCAGCGACTTTTTATTTTTTGCCCGGGCAGAGTAGAACTAATTCCCGTGATGGCAAAGCTGAATTTTTAGAGGTCATTAGTCCTCAGTGTCACATGCTCATTCAGAAATCACCTGTATTATATGCAAATCAATATGCTGATTTGGTGCTCAAGAGACATTTCTCATTATTATCAACATAGAAAAAAATATCTCAACATAGAAAAATCAATAAACCTTGATACACTCACATGTTTAAAGCTGTAGTTCATAGTTTTCCCTCTTTGTCGCCATCTCTGTTCGATATCTGCAATTGCAGTTATCGTGGAATTATCAACTTTATGTGAATTGTGCCCCGGCACGGCACAGCGCCGGTGAATCCAGTATTTTGAGGAGAATGTGCAGCTGTCAGTTACCGCGCCGGTGTGGATACTGTCATTTGGAATCACAGATTCTACTTTTTGAAAGTATGACCAACATAAGAATGTCATCTGAACAAGTAGCTGACATCCACTTTTGTTCTGACCAACTAAGGGGAAAAAAGCAGACCAATAAATCACAATTATTAAATCTAACGATTGCTTATCCCATCATGTCAAACCGTGCAAATTATACTTTGTTTTCAAATTGTTAATGTTAACATCAGCATTGCGTGAAAATTTGTGTATTAGGGCTACCTGTAGTTCAGTTTCCATTTCTGTGCAGTCTAATTTCTAATTGTCATATACCAACACATTAATGCGGAGTGGAGGTGAATTGCTCCCTCTCATAGCTAGCACAAAATAATTGATATTTACCATAATGCACATAGCAAAACGAGAAAGGCACAACAAAGAAAACTCTGTAACTGTAAATTAAGCGAACAAGTGTGCTGCTGTTACAATTGAACCATTGAAATGTCTTAGGGCTAACGTTACCTGTCCAGCAGAAAAAAAGCTATATCTGTGTCCGTTTTGAACTCCTTCAAAACACAGAGTTCACGCCACCTTTCAAAAGCACTTTTTATCCTTGTTTTCGCATGGGCCCGGTTGCAGACTCTTTTTTTCTGTAGCCACTCCGAAAGTCTGAGGTCTTTTGCGTTTTACAACGGTGATTGTTGTTTGAGCCTTTTTGGATCCGCCATCAAATTGATACGTTTAATTATATCAGGTGCTGTGAAAAAAGGCTATAAATCTCCACCTCCAACATCCTCACACGCAATATAGCCTACTAGCCGGGTCACCTTCTTTCTGTGCACAGATGTGACATAGTGACGCAAAGATATGCTCGAATTTCCCGTGGAAATCCACCAGTACCACTGGAATTATAAACATTATTACAAGCTTACTGTTGTAAATCGAGCTAAGGTAAGCATATAGTTTTGAAAACTGGCTGGTTATGTACTTGCTCAAATTTATTACGCAAAAAAAGTTACGGACTGCAGCTTTAAGGTTACTGAGATTTAAAAAAGAGAAGTTAATACTATTGACAATAAATGGAATTTAATTATTCAGCAAAGATGCAGTAAATTTAAAGTGACATTAACATTACAAGATTTCTATTTAAAATAAATGCAGTTCTTTTCAACTTTCTTTTCATCAAATAATTCTGAAAAAATGTATCAGTTTCGACAAAAATATTAAGCAGATGAAAACTGTCATTTTTAATAATAACATTGATTTTTAACAATGTCAGTTTGTTGATCTTATTATTTATAATAATGAGAAACATTATTAACAATTGAGCACCAACAATAATTGATAATAGCTGAGTAGCAAATCAGCATGATTTCTGAAGGATCATGTGACACTTAGACTGGAGTAATGGAGAAAATTCAGCTTTGCCATCACATGAATAAATTATATTTAAAAATAATATAAATATTAATTTGAAAATATAAATTAATTAGCCTACAATATTTCACAATATTACTGTTTTACTGTAGTTTTTATCAAATAGGCCTAAATACAGCTTTGTTGAGAATAAGAGACTAGCCTACTTCCAAAATCTTAATTATTAAATTTTGACCAGAAGTGTACATTTTCAAGAATGTTATGCAGTTAATTAGTTTCATGCATAAATATGGACTGTCTTATTGAAAGTAACCACTAGAGAGCAGTGTTGCTTCAGATCTTGATAACTGTCATATTATGGAAGAAGCGCTCACCCCAGGGAACTGTGAGTCTTATCCAAAAGCTGATCCCAGATAGCTGAAACAACAGTGCTGAGATTGAAAAATAAATCACTGTTTTATGAATAAGACACGGGAGCTCAGATAATAACTGTACATTTGAAATAAACATGAATCAAATTGGCACATTTTGTTCTAAACCTCAATGTTCTCCATTTTCCTCTTGCATGAAAGAATTACAATACATTCGTTGGGCCTATTGTCACACCTTTATAATTGGAAAAGGCAAACAGACCCCTGAGATGTTCGAGAGATGGTGGAGTTTGACTCAGGCTAGATGAAGTGAAGCGCCTCATCAGCGCAGATATGTCTTTAATGTTTGACGCAAAGAGCCGCTCCGTTAATCTGAGTCGCGAGCTTGGCGGGTATAATTACACCTGGACCTGTCACATCCGCTTCCGCCGCCGCAACCAACTTAACATCTCTGTCAGTCCCGACCCCCGTCAAACCACCGCGATGAATTGATGTTTTAAGGTAGGTTTTAATGAATACGGGAAAGTCGGATTCGGTCATATCACCTCAGATTCAATTTTTTTCTTTCGTCCACGGCGTCTGTTGGCAGATTCATTACCGGTGCTTGCCCACAACCCCCCGCACGATATTTTCCCGCGGCTCGACTGTCACCCGCACGGCTCGCGCAGTTGTTCGTCCCCCTCATCATTGAGGGTCTTTGTCCCAGAGAGATAGAACTGTCCAGAACAATTACCTCAGGAGCTTTAACGACAAGCGGTGAAGCATTTTAATCTCTTTGCAGTTTCTCTTGGAGATACGGATACAAGAGGCGATGAGATGCAAATACCTGACAATGTACACGCACACACATGCAAATAAATAAATAAATAAATAAAATGTATAAAACTACTAAGCAAGCAAAAAGGCCTCTTAAAGCTGGTGTCCCTCTTGTTTCGCCTGAATATGAATAAAACATGTTTAATGTTTTGTTTAAATTTAAAATGTGGGCTATATATAAAAAATTAAAATAAAATAAAATATTATTTTCCACTTTTTAAAATTGTCCATTTAAAGTATAAAAAAACTAATATATATTTTTTTGCACCGAATATTGTGACATTTGAACATGAAACAGCACTTTTTATTTTAATCTATAATTTTTTATGCAATGCAATCAACATGGGGGGAAAAATGGAAACAAAACAACAACAATAAAAAAGCAAATAATATCATATTTGCTCAGGGGGAAGGACCCCTGAAGACCCCTAAGAATGTTTTTTCCCTAAGAAGTCTCTTAAAATATATAACTTGACCATTTTATGAGAAGGCAAGGTTCATTGAGGTTGTATAACGTTATATGGTGTGACTCCCAAGAAACATAATGTTAATTGATTAAGATATTTGCAAATAAAATAAAAAAAAACAACTAAATTAAATAAATTATTAAGGTGTGTAAACTCGCATGTAAGTTTTTTTCTTGATGGTTATACTATATTACATTTTGTTGTGACAATTACCTTCATTCAATGCATGCCATATCGACCGCTTGTACACATGGCACTCATTTTTTGAATCAAACAATTCATCTAGAGCACACACCCAGGGGGCACAATTACCTCCTACACATGCTAGCCAAGAAAAGAAAATGGCTGTTTCTGGATTCAAGACCTCTCAACCAGGGGACCTGATGTTGGACCACTGTCCCCTCCACAATTATGCTCCCTTCTTCCTTTGAGCGCTGTCTGTTTATGAGTGGGCCCTCCGGAGGTCATATTCTGAGATATTCTTTGTCTGGGCTTTTGCTCAAAGGGCCTGGGGCCTGGCATGTTGTCTCTGGAGAGGGCATTGGATGGCTCCTTTTATATTATCAGGGAGGAAAACAGTTAATTGACAGTTGATTTGAATCGAATTTAGGGGCCACAATCTGCGGTGCTGTGAATGTCTTCTGCATTGTGTGAATCCCACTTATATCTAATTTACAGAGAACTCCTCAGCAAAAGGCTGTTCTTTAATTTTCCAGAGATGCTAGCCAGCACTCTCATTCCTTTGGCTATTCTCTCTCTCTTTCTCTCTCTCTCTCTCTCTCTCTCTCTCTCTCTCTCTCTCTCTCTCTCTCTCTCTCTCTCTCTCTCTCTCTCTCTCTCTCTCTCTCTCTCTCTTTTGCTCACTCGCTCTGGCCAACTCTTTTAGGGTCCATAATGAGTTCTGTGATTGCTGTGCGCCCCTGTGCCCCGTGCTTCCCCTCTCTGCTTTGCGGCAGGTTAATGAGGATCGGAGAGATCAGCATGCTGCTGTTAGACATGTCACACACGCTGAGGTGTTGAACAAACCCCTGTCCATCTTTGGCACTGAGCCTGGCAGACCCTCCTCTCTTTCACCCTGAATGGGCTGCCCGCTACTCTTTTAGGAGAGATAATATTTGCGCATTGCATTACAGTATATTGTGTTTTCTTTGTTTCAATTTCCCTGTTTGCTTATATATTTGTTAGTCCTTTAATAACGTGAATTTAAAAGTCTGCTCAGATCTCTCCTCTTATATTTAGAATTTTAATTAGTTATTAACATTAAGCCTTGAATGTTAATAACATTTATTTTTAAGCACCCCAAAATGTAGGTGCTTAGAAATAAAGAATGCAGCAGCTGTAGCAGTGCTGACAATTCTTTGTCAGTTTCTAAGAGTTAATGACATGGCACTTTTTTTTTTTGTCTGGAAGTATTTATTTATTTTAAAATACAATAAAAATACAATTAATTCACACAGAGACTTAAATACACGTCTTCCGTTTTAAATTTTTTAATTAAAATTTAATTTTTATATTTTTAAAGGGCATACAATTAGAAACTCCTGATATCACAATGAAGAGAAAAAACTAATTTAAGGATTGAAATTCCTTATTAATTATTTTGGCATATTTATTATTTCTTAAAAAAATATTTGAAGAACTGCTTCACTGCTTATTAATTTTTGAAGGACGCTAATGAAAGTCAAGTTGGTGTGTCCAATCAATCAAACAAAAAAAAAAAGGTAATCCGGAAGTCCCTCATGAATGTGTGTCTCTTAATTAAAATATAAAATAATTTGGTAACACTTTATTTTGATGGTCCCTTTTGAACATTCTGTTGACTATAAGTAACATTGCACCTACATGTCAACTAACTCTCATTAGAGTATTAGTAGACTGTCTGCTTAATATCTGGTAACACTTTATCCCAATGGTCTTTCAACAGACATCCTACTGACTATTAGTAACTTTGCAACTACATGTCAACTTATTCTAACCCTAACCCTACCAGTCTACTGAAACTCTACTAACACTCTAATAATATTTAGTGGACATGTAGGTGCAACGCCACTTATGGTCAACAGAATATGTTAAAGGGACCATCAAAATAAAGTGAAACCAATAATTTGACCATTTTATGACAAGACAAGGTTGTTTTAGATTGTTTTGTGGTGCGACTCATCCAAAACATGATATTTATGTATTAAAAATTCAAGATATATTTAAAAATACTTTTTACTTTGAAAAAAAAAAAAAGATAAAAAAAACAATTAAAGGAGTAGTTCACTCCAGAATAAAAAAAAATCCTGATAATTTACTCACCCCCACGTCAACCAAGATGATTCATGTCTATCTTTCTTCAGTCCAAAAGAAGGTTTTTAAGGAAAACTTTCCAGGATTTTTCTCCATATAGTGGACTTCAAAGAGTTGAAGGTCCAAATTCCAGTTTCAATGCAGCTTTAAAGGGCTCTACACGATCCCAGTCGAAATAATCTTCTCTAGCGAAACGATCTGTCATTTCCTAAAAAATATAAAAAGCTATATACTTTTTTTTAACCACAAATGTTTGTCTTGCGCTGCTCTGCGATGCTCCACATATTACCTATTCACGTTGGAAAGGCCACGCGTGATATAGACGGAAATACCAATAAAGTGTTTACAAAGAAAATGTGCAAAGACTAATTAAAACGCCCTTAAAGGGTTAGTTCACCTAAAAATGAAATGTATGTAATTAATGACTCACCTTAATGTCGTTCCACACCCGTAAGACCACCGTTCATCTCCGGAACACAGTTTAAGATATTTTATATTTAGTCCGAGAGCTTTCTGGTCCTCCATTGAATGTATGCACGGTATACTGTCCCTTTCCAGAAAGGTATGAAAAACATCATCAAAGTAGTCCATATGTGACATCAGTTGGTTAGTTAGAATCTCTTGAAGCATCGAAAATAAATTTTGGACCAAAAATAACAAAAACTACGACTTTATTCAGCATTGTCTTCTCTTCCGTGTTTGTTTTCAATCCGCAAACAAAGATTCGAACGGTTATGAATCAGCGTATTGATTCAGAATTCGGATAACCAATGTCACGTGATTTCAGCAGTTTGGCAGTTTGACATGCGATCCGAATCATGAATCTTGGATGACGTGAGGTGTGAGTGAAAGTTCTGAAGTGAACTACTCCTTTAAGATGTGTATTTATGTATTCATCGTGTATTCAAGATGTAAGGAAATATGTCAGTACTTTTTTTTCTTAATGGTTGTACACCACATGACATTTCAGAGCTTTTCTTAAAAATGGTTTAAAAGAATAAAACCAACATAAATAGATTTTCCTTCTCTTATTTGTCACCGTATACATTAGGGATGGAAAACTTTTGCTTCTCACTAATGATTAGAATTAGTTTGCCCTTCTCTCTTTTCTTCTGTTCTCCTCCCTTCACATCCCAGCCTCTCCACACTCTTCCTGAGAAAAATGATCGACACAGTGTACTTGAAGTGTGAGCGAGAGAAAGATTAAATCCAAGTTTCTTTCATCCATGAGTGCTTTCATGTCTTTTTTCAAGCAGAGAATTATCAGTGCTGGTACTTGTGCAGCAGGGACTGATGGGAGGAGGAGGTGTGAACAATGAGGAAGTAAGGTTCCTGATGAAGAGGGATTTTACTTAGCACCCGCCTCTTTTGTTTGGAATTGTTTTGGTCATGAGATTAATGCAGAAAGTGATGCGACAGCCTAATCAAATATGTCATTGATCATTGAATCGGAGACATACATGAAGAATCCCGAACTCGCAGTAGAAAAGACCAGTTCAGCTTCAAGATTTAAGGATCTTAGAAGGAGGGATTTACGTCTGACCTCAATACACACAAGGTTTTAATGAAACAACCGAATACAGAGGCAGCATGGAAATGTTATTAAACCACCTCTGAAGGGAAAAAATAGTAAAACAACAACCCTTTCTATAGAAAGGAATTTTTCTGATATTCCTGGCCCGTCTTCTAATCTCTTGTGTTTGGAGAAAATTTTTTCATTAAATTTGTGTCAGGACTAATTTTGAGGCGAATGAATACAGATGTCAGGGTGCCATCGGATCCCATGGCAGGGCTCTTAATGAGATAACAGGCTTTAGTCAAAGAATTAACACTATTGAAAAAATGAGATTAGCTGAACGGATGCAGATCCGGCTGGAACGGGGGCTTGGCTTGTGCCGTATCAGACTGAGAGACCTGCGCTGCCAAATCACAAATCTATTTCCAACGTCGGTATTAATTATCAAACTAAAGCTGCTGTTGCGTGTTGATTCATCAGGGTATGCTCCTGTATTATCTCCCATTAAGCGGAAAAAAGGAGAGATTATGTGGGCCTTCAGGGGCGTTTTATAAATTCTATGAGACTGTTAAACCATGTCATGGACTTTGGAGGATAACACCACCACGGTCCTATGTGCACGCTTCCTTCACGTGTGTTAAAATGCACCTATAAGCCTTAAATTTGATTATTTATTTTAGTTTTCAATTAAATTGAAGCGTCTTGGCCCAGTGTGGAGGAGTTGACTTGCAAAGGTCTTTATGTGAGATGTGCATTTGTGTGCATTACAAGACAGCATATACAAGAATGCTTGATGGCGTCTGGCCTCTTGTGTGAACTGTTCGCTATATTATACTCTGCATTCTAGGACTGAATAACCATACAATAGCTTTCTATTCTTACTTGCTTGGCATCTGACATAATGATTAACATAAATGCATGTCTTCTTTTGTGGAAGCGATGGGTGCTGGCAATGCAGTTTGCATGTAAGACGGTATGCCAACTTACCCAGATCTACATGCAACACCCATGTGATTGAGGAAAAGAGTTGAGTTGATTCAGTGCTGCATTGATTGGCAGCTTTGTCTGTGGCAGTGGCTTGCTGATTATCCCAAGCACACAGGGAGCCTATCACAATCACACAGGTAATAATCTCCCAGTTGCACGCTGCTATTTCACACATGGATGCGGCCTGTGATGAGAAAAGTATGTCACAGTATCGATAAATAATTATGAGCGATGAGACTCTCTTCCTGTATTGGAAGTTTGCTGAAATGACTTCATAAAGCCGGGGGATTGTGGGAGAGGTGATGTCGTGACAGCATCTTTCTGCTGGCTCACAATCGCACCATAATTATGCAGTGTGACCACATCTTGCCGTCCAGCGCGCATGTGAGCATCTCGGCTTTCGTCTGATGCTCTGGTGTTTTATGCGCTTCCCATCTGATGAGTCTTGATGCGCTGATCAGAATGGTATTCTTCGCCCTATTGACAATGACAACTCTGACGCCTTTGCTGATGTATTCTGGCGGACTCATTGTTTAAAATGGGAAACAACGAAGGTGACTCCTGAAGGAACGGAATGGGTATGAGGAAGAATGACACAACAATCAAAAAAAAGAAAAGGTGACAGGATAAAAACAGAGAAAGAAATAGAAGGTATGAATGGAAACAGGTGAAGAAATGGGAGAGTAAACAGTCGTAAGAGCAAAAAGGGAGATTTATAAGAGAGAAGGGAAATGAAAGAGAGGGAGAGAGAGAGAGAGAGAGAGAGAGAGAGAGAGAGAGAGAGAGAGAGAGAGAGAGAGAGAGAGAGAGGGAGAGAATGTTGCAAAAAAAAATGGAGTGAGGGTGCAGTAGTAGATGGGAGGGGGACAAAATGAGACCAAATTTTCTTTGGCAATCTCGTCTCTCCTGCTGCAGGTGTGGGGCTATTTCACTAAAGCAGGCCAGACGCGAATGTCATTAGTTCCTAAGCCCCAGGTGAATTTGCCACTGTTCCACATGATTAACCCAGATAATTGTGTGTTGATAGCGAGCATGGTCGATGGAATACAATTTTCAGGCCAAGATTCCTAAACAAACAGCTCAGCAGGGCTGGGAGGTGATGGTGTGTTGTGCATGGATGTGAGTCTGTGTGCATGGTTTAGGTGCCATGGTGAGCGCTGTCGTTGGATGAGTGGCTTTGGTGTAATCTGCAACAATGTGCAAAACAAAAATAGTTTGGTACTGTAAAAAGTTTGTTAGCTTTAGACTTAACCATAAGAACAAACTAGAAAAACATGGTAGACAAATATAAATTGTCTCAATAGCCTATAACCTAAAAGCACAGACTCTATAACAGCAAATGTTTCTAGAACTTTCTAGAATGTTGATCTTGTTATAATTAGACCCTTTGCTTAGACTTGCCTTAAAACATAATTGAGTAATCCTGCCTTAGGAACTTTAGCTGTCTGACATTTTCTAATGTACGTTTATGGAGGATATGTGTTTGAGTATTTTAAATACAAAATATGTTAAAACGTTGTTGCTGAGTGATTTATTATTTGTTACATTGAAGTCATCTAATTTCCGTATTGATTCAGGTCATTATAACGTCGACAAGTATGTGTTGACAGTACATAGTGACTTTGTTTGTAGAACTGATCACTACACAAGGCTTTTTCTCTTGTTTGACTTAAGCCCTTTTCACACAGATATTCCGGAAAACACACTGATAATGTGTCCCGGGATCATTGGTTTTTGGTTCATTAACACTGCCAGTGATTTTCTGGAATCTGTGAGTGCGTTCACACACATCCTGTAAAGATCCCGTAAAGACATGTGGCATCGATCTGATGTGTAACGTCTTAAGTTTGCTTATGATCTGCAATGTATTTCTTGAAGAACCACACTTTTTTTATTTGAATGCATCATGCACCGTTTCACTAATGCCGAGTTCACACTGCATTGTTTTCAAAGTCTTCGGATCACTGTTCTTTTCACACTGCATGACTATCTGGGTAGCATTCAGTTGCTGCTGTGTGCACACTGCACGATGGATCGGCGACAGGAGGTTTTAAATTGCATTACTTTACTCGGCGACATCTCTGTCTGGTCTGCACGCTAGAAGTGATAAGGAAATCACGCAAGATCACACGCGCGTGAGAGCGGAGTTCTCGTGGGAGACTGGAATTGTTATTAAAAATGATAGCCCATGAAAATATTGATCCATATTGTCTGTGCGCTGATTTGCAGCAAAAATGAGAAAAACATAAAAGGACTATTGGTGGAAGAAATGGTTGGGGAGACGAAGGGAGCAAGGATTGTGTGTTCTGCACAGAGAGTTGGAGGTAAATCAATAATTTGGCAATGTTGGTCAAGCAAATGTTTTGTTTCTGTTTTATATAATTGTAAATATATCTATTAAAATACTTATATTTTGATATTTAGCATGGTGTCTGCGACTTGTCTGCGATTCTCTCAGATTGCGTCTTTGATAATTCACACTGCGTGATTGTCACTCCCGTGAACGAGCTCTGATTTGCCTATGACTTCGAGCATTTGTCAGCGATTTCGCAAAATCTGTCGGCGAGTGAAAATCGGGCCTAAAATCGTGTGGTGTGAACTCGGCATAAGCTGGCGAACGATCTCAGCTTTAGCGTCATCACTACGGCACAGCCCTTTACTGCACTGATCATGCCTTTTGTTCACACAGGGCCTGTTCCGGGACTGGTTCCGGCAAATTTTGTGACAATTGCCAAGGCGCTGTGTGAAAGGGGCTTTTGATTGCCATGATTCAGATTTGCAGTTTCTGTTGATTGCTATGGGATGTTACATAAAGCTTGCAATAGTATATTATACCTATTATACATATCCAATATATTGTATGGAGAATAAGTAAAGTCCTGTTCAGACCAACACAAATGTGCAGAAATACCTTGGGTACCCTGATACATACCTATGGGCTACTTTCAATTTCTGACACCCGCTTTATAGAGTAAAGGAAGTCTTTACAGGGTGCTTTTTTATTTTTTTTACAGGTTCTCCCTTTATCATTCACTATGTCGCTTAGCAAAATAATCTGTTTGTGAGTGTTACTAAGTTGTAGTTTAATGTAACAGCAGCAGCTCAGGGCATGTGACCAAAAGCGCAAATCTTATTATTGGTTGGCTAGGTTGTTTTCAGTGTGTTAAAAAGATAACCTCTCTAGGAAAAAATCTGTTCCACTGTTGTCATGCAAATATAGTTGTGTCGGTCTGAACAGACACATTAACAATCAGCCGTTTATTCAAATCAAAATAATTTATACATTTTTGCAGTGAACATTTGTCTTTGTGTGAACGGGTCATTTAAGTCATTTATATGTGTGTTTCCCTGAAAAGACTATCCGAACATTGCTCTCGTCCAACTTGATGTGAGTTTGGGGCAGGAATATCTGTTTTTCTAAACCAATACGGGGAACAATTGTATAATTCTGTTCAGTGATGCAAATTGTGCAGAAATTGCACAGTGCATCTTTATGAGGATTGTCCCACAATCGCTTTATTGTGAGAGTGCCAGGAGATCAAACTGGCTAAACTATATAAACAATTCACAGTATTCTTTCCATAGTTATTTATTAAAGGTATAGTTCATCCAAAAATAAAAATGACCCCATGATTTACTCTCAAGCCACCCTAGTTGTATATGACATTCTTCTTTCAGACGAATACCGTCGGAGTTATAGTAACAAATGTCCTGGCTAATCCAAGCATTATAATGGCAGTGAATGGCAGCCCAAACTTTGACGCTTAAAAAAGTGCATCCATCCATTATAAAAGTGATCCATTCAGCTCCAGGAGGTTAATAAAGGCCTTCTGAAGTGAATCATGGGTTTGCGTGAGAAAAATATCCATATTTAAAACTTTATAAAGTAAAATATATAGCTTCCACCAGACCGCCTTCTGTATTCAACAATTTGAAAGGTGAGAGGTATCACACTTTCTTCGTGAGTTGGATACGGTATCTGGCGGAAGCTAGATATTTTACTTTATAAAGTTTTTACACAAACCCATCGATTCACTTCATAAGGCCTTTATTAACCTCCTGGAGCTGTGTGGATTACTTTTATAATGGATGGATGCACTTTTTTGCCATTCACTGCTATTATAAAGCTTGGATTAGCCAAGACATTTTTTAATATAACTCCGATTGCATTCGTCTGAAAGAAAAATGTCATATACACCTAGGATGGCTTGAGGGTAAGTCAATTATGGGATAATTTACATTTTTGGGTTAACAAAGATTTTTTAATTTTTTTTTTTGCATTCAAAGGTCAACGTTGCACTGTCTGGTTTCACACTTCTAGTCTGGCTTCACACTTCTAATGGCCTGGGTGGGGTTCAATGCTGTGGAGTAATCGCTTAAAGACTAGTGCGTGCAGTTATGGTAGAAACTAAAAGAAGGAAAACAAACAGATGCCCTAAACATTGTGACCACCGGAATAACATAGCTGCAGTGATTTGCAACTATATTACACTCTTTGTTATAATTCTTGCAAGTAAATTGTGGTTTTATTATCTCACTTTTGATGAACAAATTGTTATTCTAAAGAAAAAAACATGTCTAGTTCAAACGACTATTTTTTTTAGAAGCCTGCAGTGTCTGTGAAAATAGCCACAAACGGTAAGATTAATGCTGCTTTTCTTCATCCATATCCGTTAACCATCATTACCCTTGATAGACAACATAGCCTCAAACTTAACAGACAAACTTTTTCACACATTATTAGTGAAGTGGCATTTATATGAGCGTGAATATGTAAACAAGGAGTCATTAATAATGTTTTCAGAAAATACATATTCATGGTACAAATAAAAGAGAAATGATTCCTGCATCATTTCACTCAATCTTCACACAAATGACAAAACCCAACCCTCAGCATCTAATATTTGCATATCATTTTAATATGACCATTTGTTGCGCCTTAAGACTTTCAGATGTTATGTGTGAAGACCTCCATCTTAGTTTTTCAACAGTGTACTACAGCAGGGGTGGCTTGCATGAGATGGACTTCTCTTTATCACTGTTCGAAGGAAGTAGTTATATTTTTGTTCTATGAAGTTATGACCTGACAGTAGCAGAGGTGTTATAAAGTGTAACAGCTAGTCATCATCATATCAAACATTCTGTTTCACAGCACAGGACTGGCAATGCAAACAAAGATGGTACGAAGATGCTGTACGTGGCAATAAAAAATTGTCCTGGGCCTACTGAATTTTATAACCTATAATAAACATTACACACTAAGGGTGTAACGGTACACAAAACTGACGGTTCGGTAAGTACTTAGAAAACTACATATAAAATTGCTTTGTATCTATTTTTATTAAACAGTGGTTTACTGAACAAATTGTGTCTGTCCTTAGGCTAAAAGTTTCTTAAAAGTAATGCTGTCAACTATAGCCCTTACTTGCATATTAATATAATATTAAAGGTTAACAGCAGATCCCAAACTAGTAGCCTAAATACAGTTGCTATTTATTTTTAGATATAATAATCAACAATCAAATAACACATTGTATGCAAACATGTTAACTTCACATAAGGCAGTTTTTGCATGAACTTCTAAGTCTAATTATAAAATAATGTTTTTACTCCAATTCGTTGTTGAAATATAATTTAGCCTACCCAGTGGCTGTCGATTTTTATTGTATTTTTCTCTCGGGAGAAATTGCGTGGACATCGTGGATGCTCGTATGGTCGCAGCTCGCAACGTGTGAGAGGAATTACGAGATGAGCCGAGCACGTTTCGAGCACCTCCCAACCTCACGATAATTTAAAAAAATTTGGGGAGTCGGCCCGATTTTCGCCAGCGTATGGCTGTCCCCTACTGCCAAATCATGCACAACCACATCACATAGGCTATATGAGTATTATTAGGCTATAGCTCAGTGGCTGCAACCATACAGCGTGCACACTCGCACACACTCACTCATGTACGCACCCTCTCTTTCCCTCTCCTCTCCCTCTCTGGTTGTTTCTGTTGAAAAGAATAGCTTCTGTTCTCTAGTTTTCAACAAATAATTTACACACAAATCATTTTTCTTTAGCTTTTCTATCTGAAGCTATAGCAGCAAGCCAGCAATATTGAAAGCTCCAGTCTCTGTGTTTAGCGCGAAAGTCTGTGTTATTCCTGCCGGCTCGCCATGCAATACAGTCCTAGTGTACCTGCTGCTTTGATGCGATTATCAAATCAACAGACACGTAGCGTGTGTAATATCTCACGATCTCCTGACTGTCCGAATTCGCACAGTGTACCCCGCCTTGAGGTAAATGCTATGTGACATTGTTTACAAGCTGTGATTGAGCGATTACACGAAACATGATACGTTTCAGTAAGTTGTAATGTATCCTCAACATACTTTCAGATGCTGATTCATGTTTATTCTTTGACTAGGAAGAGATGATCATGTTCACTTGTGCGCCGCGCTACCGCTTGAACTGACACGCATATACAGTGATATGTGTCACGTCACCTTAAAGAGCGTCAAAACGGCATTTATTGTTTGAATTCCGTGCGTAAAACAAGCCTACTGTCAACTGTTAAAGATTGCATTCTGTAATCTTCAGTAGACACGTGCACCATACCGGAAGTCCTGTCCTGAAACAGTTCTGTACGAATACATGTACCGTTACACCCCTAATATACTCTGATCAGGCATAACATTATGACCATTATGATCTTCCTAATATTGTGTTGGTCCCCCTTTTGCTGCCAAAACAGCCCTGCCCTGTTGAAGCATGTACTCTACTAGACCCCTGAAGCTGGTATCTGGTACCAAGATGTTAGCAGCAGATCCTTTAAGTCCTGTAAGTCGCGAAGTGGGGCCTCCATGGATCAGACTGTTTGTTCAGCACATCCCACAGATGCTTGATTGGATTGAGATCTGGTGAATTTGGAGGTCAAGCTCGTTGTTGTGCTCCTCAAACCATTCCTGAACTATTTTTTCTCTGTGGCAGGGCTCATTATCCTGCTGAAAGAGGCCACAGCCACCAGGGAATACCGTTTCTGTGAAAGGGTGTAGATGGGCTGCAACAATGCTTAGGTAGGTGGTACGTGTCAAAGTAACATCCACAAGGATGGCAGGACCCAAGGTTTCCCAGCAGAACATTGCCCAAAGCATCACATTGCCTCCGCCAGCTTACCTTCTTCCCGTAGTGCATCCTGGTGCCATATGTTCCCCCAGGAAAGTGACGCACACGCACCCAGGTATCCACATGATGTAAAAGAAAAGCTTTGAGCTACAGTAGCTCGTCTGTTTGATCAGACCACACGGGACAGCCTTCGCTCCCCACGTGCATCAATGGGCCATGACCCTGTCGCCAGTTCACCACTTTTCCTTGCTTGGACCACTTTTGATTGATACTGACCACTGCAGACCAGGAACCCCACAAGAGCTGCAGTTGTTCACTTGCAGCCTAATATGTCCCACCCACTAGGTGCCGTGATGAAGAGATAATCAGTGTTATTCACTTCACCTTTCAGTGGTCATAACATTATGCCTGATTGGTGCTAAAAGGTGCTATATAAATAAAGCTTTACTTACTTACCCTCCCCTCCCCATCAGACAGAAACACAGCATACAGTCATGAAGATTCATTGGGCTTGTTCTAATATGGGACACTTCTCTGTGCTGAGCAGGTTCTGTAGACCAGCCAGTACTAACGACTGGCTCATTGATTTGTTGAGGACACGCAGAGATAAGAGGACAAACAGACAGTGAAAAGGGAGGAGGTGCTGGAATACAGATGAGCATGCTGATATTGATCATTCTTTGGGGTTCTCCCTCCTTGAGGGTGCAACTCTCTTGCTTTACACAAGCACATTATTACTGTACATGGTAATGCAAGGTTTCTTTTAAAATGAGCTTAAGAATCTAAGGTATTAGGGACAATAATTCAGCACATAATAATGTAGCAGTAAGTGGAAAAAAATCAAGCCAAGTGAATACAAGTCTTTGTTCTCGCGAATAACTTTATTCTACTGTGACTGAGGTGCTCTTTTCTGCTCTTTTCCTATAAGAACTGCAGCGACAGATGAAAGCTCATTACACAGCGTGGTGAGGAGAGGCGTGCAGAGGAAGTAGTTGGGGGAAGTGGGGCGCAGGGGTGGCTAATTGGGGTGTGTGATTACACCGGCTGCTGTTAGCAGGAATTAGGCAACAACAGACCCGGCAGTACGGCTCATCATCGCAGAGAGGAGCGAGTAAGGCGATAACGTTGATATTGCCCTAATTACACCAAACACCTTCCCTCATGCAATATCACATGGCATAACACCAAATATACACATTGTCTACAGGAACATGCAAAAAGTATAAGTCAGGCATTGGGAATCACAACTTTTTACTATTAAGCAATGTCACAGTGTGTGTGAAATCCAGTAATTTAATTGGGAATTAGTTATGTGACATACCTGGGTATGTTTAAGGGCAAGTAAGCGGATAACCTCAACTTTCAGTTTCAAACATGTTAATTTTCAGGGTATGTAAATTGCCATAACAACTTATTCTCTGAACATAGCCTGCTCCGGAGCAGGTTCTGTTCCAGGGTTAGTTTGCTATAAAGGTGTTCAGTGCATGTGTGCCCTATTGCTGAGACTCCTGTGTGCGTGATAGTTTGCACACAGTATTATATATATATAGTTCAATCATGAAAACTCTCGGAGTGAATAAATTCAACCAGCATTTTATTAGCATAGAGCACGGAATGTACATAGGCTTGCTTTTGGCGGACGAGATCTGCTACGCTGAAACTTCCAAGTGGATTGTTCCAAGTGCAAAGTTTGGTGCAGGGGGGATTACGGTGTGGGATTGTTTTTCAGGGGTTGGGCTTGGCTCCTTGGTTCCAGTGAAAGGAACTCTTAATGCTTCAGCATACCAAGACATTTTGGACAATTTTCATGCACTTTGTGGGAACAGTTTGGGGATGGTCCCTTACTGTTTCAACATGACTGCGGACCAGTGCACAAAGCAAGGTCCTTAAAGACATGAATGAGCGCGTTTGGTGTGGAGGAACTTGACTGGCCTCCACAGAGTCCTGATCTTTGCTCGATAGAACACCTTTAAGATGAATTGGAGCGGAGACTGCGAGCCAGGCCTTCTCGTCCAACATCAGTGCCTGACCTCACAAATGCACTTCTAGAAGAATGGTCAAAAATTCAACCTTGTGGAAAACCTTGCGAGAAGAATTGTAGCTGTTATAGCTGCAAAGGGTGGGCCAACTCCATAAAAAACCCTACAGATTAAGAATGGGATGTCATTGAAGTTCATGTGCATGTGAAGGCAGATATATATAACAAACACGCCAACAGCGGTGACAGCCACCCCTCAACAATCCAGGCTGACGGCAGCAAGTTTGTCTGTCCCCCCGGCAAGTCACTCCAGCCCACTGCCTCAAGTTTCCATGGCAGCAGATTCTGCTCAGCTCGATGGCAACGCTGATTTTCCACGGCAGAGAGGATTCTTTGAGAGAGCGTTCCTCCTGGGTTTCGGTTTATTCAAAAATAAACAAATAACAAAATGAAAGTAAAGCGGCAGCCCTTCACAGACAACTGCCACATAAAGTCCAGGCCTGCTCCTCTCTTGTCTTGCACTGTTGTCACTCCTCCTTTTATCCTTCTGGAGATCCTCCATGGGACTCGAGACCGGCCTCTGTTCCCACGGCTCTTAGCCCGCCCTGCTTCACTCTCAAGTTGTATTTACATCTGGCAAGTTCTGGGATAATTTTGATACCTAAGTTCCTGAGATGGGCATGCCATAAACTTTAAACATGGTGGAGGGGAGAACAATTGCTGCTGTGACTGGTATTCTTTATTTGTTTTTTTCCACAACAGCTACATCGTCCTGTCTTGTCGTTAAAGTAGTGCATATTCACATATATGAATAGTCAGCAAGCTGATGATCTAGATAGCACTTCTAGATCTAGATATCATTTTGGCTTCAATAAGGTTTTTCCAACAACAAAGCACTTGAATGCGACAAGCTCATCACAATTTCAGAAGTGGGAAGTAGGAAATTTCAAATAGCACGTGAAGGCAGCAGAAATCAACAAAATAAGGTCCGCTGCAGATGTGCATGCTTAGATGTGTGATTCCCCAAGTGTCTCGTCTTGCCACTGAAACTTGTTTCTTTTAGCTTGTTATCAAGCATACCATTAGTAATATCAAGTCACTTCAGTCAAGCTCATTTCAGCTGACTTCCAGCTGATCCACATTTACTAGGAATAAGACGCCTATCACATCATTCCTATATAAGGTTCATTCAGTATTCTCAGCACCTTTATCTGCTTAGGAGCTAATTACCCTCCTCCATCTCCAGCACCTCCTCTTGTCTAGTCAAGACTTGACCTTATGATATTCCTCTTTGAATCAGACACATTTTTCTTTAGTTATGTTGTACATTACATTATTGAACATTAATGATATCTGCAATACATTTAATGTTGGTTCTGTTCTGTTCTGTTTGCACTAAGGGGGTCATCGCTGCTCTCCCTGCTCTTATCCATGCTAGGCTGCATGGATGGGCAGGGAGTTCTTTCCCAGAACAGAACCATACCGGCAATCCAAACTGTGTGCTAATTCTGTATGCTATGACGATAGAGGTGACAAAAAATCTGTTGGCTGTTTGTGATGTCCGGTTCATGAACGAATTGTTCTTTTGAACCAATTATTTTCAGTGAACTGGATGAGCCAGTTCAACAAATAGGACTGAACCATCTGAAACAGAATCAGCACAGATATGTTACTCAATCAAAACTCACTTTCGGAATGTATATTCTTTACATATCCGTGTTTCACATCATTATTGGGTGCTATTTGTATTTTCAGTGATTTATTCTTATAAAGATTTCATATCACCATTATAGTGATCATGGTTATCAATATTATCACAGTCGACTAAGTGACTTACGTCATAACATTTGATCTTTTTCAAATAAAGTTTCATGAAATGAAAAGTTTCACATTTCAGGATTTAAACCACTTTTAAGAAAAGGGACGAATTTTATAAGTATTTTATCTACTCTGGGAATAATTCAAGATACCTTATTATCCGAATAGTTTAAATTTGTAGAATACACATTGGCTTATTTTTCATCAACCAGTTAAAATTTACAACAATGCATACAACTTTGGAATGATTTTTGGCCTGACAAAATAGCATAAAGGCTGAATGAAAAAGTAACTCTCTGAAAATCCATTCTCTGCTATAGGTGGCGCTTATGAAGACTGCGGGGGGACTCTGTCAACGAGACATCGGAGAGCTGCACTGCTAAATCCATATGCAATGGGAAATCGGAGCACCGCAGCGCACCGCACCGCTTGCATTAATGGACCCCCAACAGACATTTTACTCACTATAAGTAGCTTTGAAACTACATGTCATCTTATTCTACTAACCCGAACCCTAACACCTAGCCCTAACCTAACAGTCTACTAATACTCTAATGAGAGTTAGTTGACATGTAGTTGCAAAGTAGTCTGCATAAGAAATAAATAGTACAGGTTTTTAAACCAAGACAAAAGATAGAATATTCACTTTTGGGTGAACTATCTTTTTAAGGGCTTTCCATTTTCTTCATGAGACTTAAAGGTAGGGTAGGTAAGAATGATCTAAAACAATTTTGTCCAAATTTGTTTAAACTTTCTTTACATGTCAATACATAATTAAAATGTAAGTACTCTGAAAAAGAGAGTATAAAAATCGAGTTACTCTAGACTTTTTAATCTGAAATAAACACTGCTCATTATTTTTGTTCGGGACGAAACAAGTGATTGCTTGGGCGACTGTCACTCTCTTTTGCTACCATGGCTACCATGCTACAGGACCATGGCTACCATGCTAAAGGACCTGCCCACATGCGCACAACCATTTGATTTGAGGAATTCAAGAGTCTGTATTTCTGCTGGACAGGTAATCTTTCATTTTGATTATACATTTTTTTGGTTTATGTTTTCATGAAGCATGTATCACTAGCACACGTAGCTGCCTAAAATAGCTAACATAACATTACTTAGCATAAAGTTACAATGTTATACACTTAGCAAGCCATTAGTAGAGATGATAAATACAATATGCTTAGCTCAAGTTGATTGCTGTCGTGTTGAAATTAACAAAATGTAACTTTAGATAACGAAATGCATGTGTAAAAGCTAGTACACACATCCAGGAACTTTTTTTTAGAACTAAATTAGCTTTAGCAACTACCCTCTGTCTAAACTCTTTTACCATGTTCACCGGGAACTTTACCTGCACGTTTATTTCCGCCTTTGGTCTGTTTTTATATTCTCTACCTATGTTTACTGATGTTTTTATCTTGTATCTGTGTGTGTCGTAGACACTGTGTTGTGGGTGTATTTTAAACTTTACCAGTATCGGTATTCTAGCTTGATATTGAGTATAAGAATTCGAATTATTGGTTATATTCATAATGATACAGTTTTTTATTACATGTGATTCTGACATTCAATTCAATTCAAATTTATTTGTATAGCGCTTTTCACAATACACATTGTTTCAAAGCAGCTTTACAGAAAGTGCATTTTATAAATGTACATTGAAAAATGTTAGAAAAAGTTAATCAATCATGTATTATTTTAGGCCGCTATAACAGCGCTGGCGTTGAGTCGTCTCTTCACAGGCGTCGAGTCGTCTCATCACAGGTGTTGGGGCATCTGAAGTCTCCATGAGAGGCTGGATACAAACTGGAGCTGACCAACTATTTACCTCGGGACTAGTGTCCCGAGATAATAACAGAAAAGCAGATGGGAAATAATTAGCATAGCTGCTGTTCAGAATATTAATTCTTTTGATCCGATTTAACTGTAGTATAAAAGGTAATTATAATGTGAATGCTTGGCTAAAGAGATGCGTCTTTAATCTAGTTTTAAACTGGGACAGCGAGTCTGAACCTCGAACAATATCAGGAAGACTATTCCAGAGTTTAGGAGCTAAATGTGAAAATGCCCTCCTCCTTTAGTGGACTTAGATATCCTAGGCGACCAGAAGCCTCGAGTTTAGTGATCTTAAAGAGTGCGATGGATTGTAGGGCGATAGAAGATCCGTTAAATACACTGGAGCTAAACCATTTAGGGCTTTATAGGTCAGTAGCAATACTTTGTAATTGATACGAAACTTAATAGGTAACCAGTGTAGAGATGATAAAATTGGTGTTATATGATCATATTTTCTTGACCTAGTAAGAACTCTAGCAGCTGCGTTTTGGACTAACTGTAGCTTGTTTATTGAGGATGCAGGACAACCAGCTAATAAAGCATTACAGTAATCTAGTCTCGAGGTCATGAATGCATGAACTAACTTTTCTGCATCAGAAATAGATAGCATGTTACGTAGCTTAGCAATGTTTCTAAGGTGGAAAAATGCTGTTCTTGTAACATATGAAATATGATTTTGAAAGACAAGTTGCGGTCTAATATAACACCCAGGTCTTTTACTGTAGTGGATAAAGTGACAGGACGTCCTTCCAAGTTAAAGTTGTATTGTGAGAGGTTTTGTGGGCGTTTTTGGACCAATAAGTAATACCTCTGTTTTATCTGAATTTAATAGCAGAAAATTACACGTCATCCAGTATTTAATATCTTCAACACACGCTGTCAGTTTAGATAATTTAGCGTTTTCATCTGGTCGTGATGAAATATATAATTGAGTGTCATCAGCATAACAGTGGAAATTAATTCCATGTTTTCTTATAATATTACCAAGTGGCAGCATATATATTGAGAATAGCAGAGGGCCTAACACAGATCCTTGCGGCACCCCATAGTCTACTGGCGTTATCTTTGATTTTTCCCCATTTAGACAGACAAAATGGTAGCGGTCTGATAAGTACGATCTAAACCAGTTTAATGCCTTTCCCTGAACACCAGTGTAATTTTGAAGTCGATCTAAGAGTATTTTATGATCTATAGTATCGAGCAGCACTAAGATCGAGTAGAACTAGTATTGAGATACAGCCTTGGTCAGAAGCTAGAAGTAAATCATTTGTGATTTTAACGAGCGCAGTTTCTGTGCTATGGTGTGGTCTGAATCAGATTGAAATTTTTCATAGATATCATTTTCTTGCAAGAAAGAGCACAATTGAGCAGACACAACTTTTTCTAGTATTTTAGACATAAATGGAAGATTTGAAATGGGTCTGTAATTTGCTAGGTTATTATGATCTAATTGTGGCTTCTTAATGAGAGGTTTTATGACTGCCAACTTGAATATTCTTGGAACATGACCTAAAGATAAAGACGAGTTAATAATATTGAGAAGAGGCTCTTCCACTACAGGTAACAGCTCTTTCAGTAGTTTAGTGGGTATTGGATCTAATAAACATGTTGTTGGTTTAGATGCAATGATAAGTTTATTTAGCTCTTCCTGTCCTATAGTTGTAAAGCGGTGTAGTAGTTCTTGAGGGGCGATAATTGAGGTTGAATCATAAGACATCATTAAAGGTTGTACATTTACAATTCTGTTTCTGATGCTTTCTATTTTCTCAGTGAAGAAATTCATAAAATCGTTACTACTAAACTGTAACGGAATATTTTGCTCAGGCGATGCTTGTTTATTTGTTAATCTAGCCACGGTGTTAAATAAAAACCTTGGATTATTTTGGTTATTTTCTATTAGTTTGCGGAGATGCTCAGCCCTGGCTGCTTTTAGGGCCTTTTTATAACGTACTATCTTTCCGCGATTCTAAAGACCTCTAAATTAGTTTGTTTCCATTTTCGCTCTAAGTTACGAGTTTCTCTCTTGATAACATGTGTAGCACTGTTGTACCATGGTGCTTTAGTTTTCTCTCTAACCTTTTTTAATCTAATTGGTGCAACATTTTCTAATGTACTAGAGAAAATGGTGCTCATACTGCTAGTCATTTCCTCTAGTTCATCTGTTTGTTTGGGTTCACTGAGCAGCTGAGACAGATCAGGTAAGCTATTTGAGAATCTATCTATAGTGGTTGGAAGGATTGTTCTGCCTGGTCGATAACGTGGCGCAACATGACAGATTTCAGCAGTACGCAGTATACAAGTTACCATGTAATGGTCAGTGACATCATCACTTTGTTGTATAATATCTATATCGGTTGGGTTGGTTCCATGTGATATAATTAAATCTAGTGTGTGATTAAGGCGATGAGTCGGACCAGTGACGTTTTGCTTGACCCCAAAGGAGTTTAATAGATCTGTAAACGCAGCCCCTAACGCATCATTTGTGTTATCTACGTGTATGTTAAAATCTCCAACAATTAATGCTTTATCGACATTGACCAATCGATCTGAGAGAAAGTCTGCAAACTCTTTTAGGAAATCAGCATAGGGCCCTGGAGGTCTATATACAGTAGCCAAGGCTAGAGATAAAACGGTTTTCTTTCTTACATCTAAGAGCGTAACATTTAGCACTAGTACTTCAAACGAATTAAACCTGTGACCTGTTTTCTGAGTAACATTTAGAATATCTCTATAGATTATTGCAACACACGACCAATCAGACGGGCTCATGCTTATAACAGTATCCTGGTGGAGTAGACTCATTTAGACCGAAATAATCATTTGGCTTAAGCCAGGTTTCAGTAAGGCAAAGTACATCAAACTATTATCTGTGACCATTTCATTTACAATAACCGCCTTAGGTGTGAGCGATCTAATGTTTAGAAGACCTAGTTTTAGAAATTGTTTTTGTTTACTAATATTGAGATTTTCTGGTTTAATCACAATTAGATTTTTCCTAGATCTTACAGTAGATTTAAAGTTTGACCTCACTAAACGAGGAATAGACACAGTTTCTATATAATGTTCTACATTGGTACTTATGTCAATTAAGTTAGGACAGCAAAGACTGTGATTTGAACTTTGACTTACTAGTCATATGGTGGTGTGTAACGCCCTGGAGATGTTGTCCGACAGTAGAGCCGCTCCGATTCTGCTGGGGTGGAGGCCATCAGGACGGAAGAGCCTAGGTCGCTCCCAAAACAGATTCCAATTATTTACAAAGAGCAGCTTCTGTTCATTACACCATGACATTAACCATTCATTTAGAGCAAGTAATCTACTAAACCTTTCATGTCCTAGTCGGTGCGTGGGAAGGGGTCCAGACACGATGATCGTTGCTTCAGGCGATGTTCTGCGCACCGTCTCGACCAGACTCCTGTAGTCCTTCTTCAGAATCTCCGTCTGCGCAGCCTGATGTCGTTCGTTCCGCGTGCAGCACGACAGCTCGATGCGCTCGTCACCGTTCAGGATCTCGGGAACCTGTGCAGCGACATCGAGAACACGAGCACCAGGAAAGCAGTGAGTGCGCACCTTACCTTTACCTGAAGTAAGCGCGGACATGCGGACGATGGAAGTACCGATGACCACAGCGTCGCGTTCCGTGTCGCGAAGAGGAGAAGCGGTTCTGAGTGGAGATCTCGAAGACCGGGAGGGGTGGAGAGGTCCTTGCTCTGGTCCTGGCTCGCGTCTTCCGCTGTGGAAACACCCAGGGTCCATGGTGCTGTGTCGGTGCCGGAGTGAACGAAACCAGGGATGATCGCGTCCTGGGTGCTTGGGTCCTGTGCAGAGAAACACACGGAGTAGACGAGGTCGGAGTCAAAAGGTTACCAACCACTGACTTGTGAGCATCGGCGCGTGATGTTTCCAGCGCTGAACGTCGCTCTCTCAGCACGGCTCGTCTGTCTTGTAGGTTGCGAATCTGCTTGTCCAACGACTCCAACTCCAACTGCACCGAATGCAGCTCAACGTGTCCTCACCTGCACTCAAAGGTAACATTAGACACAGATCCGAGTTATTCGCCATTGTAGTAAATGTGCTACAATGGCGAATTGTAGGTTTCAGTGGTTACGGTGTAAATAAGTTACCACGCGTGCAATGCTAGCGGTCTCGGCTAGTAGCGGAAGTTCGGATATAAGTAGCGATATCAAAGCAATCCGATTGTTGTTTTTTTATAGAGAATCGTATCGGTGATATGTTCACACGCTGTAATTAATAGAAAGTATTCGTTTGTAAGCGAGTGTTAAGAAGAAAATCAAGGATTATGAGTCAATTCGACGGAGCTACAAACACATGTGATGACATGACGACACTACATGCACTCCTTCTTCTCCGCTCGTCTCAGGTAAATGCGTCTTCCAGCTGAGCGGTCGGCATAGCGCGTTCATGTGTTTTGGGGGCATGGCTTTGGAAAGAGCCCAGAAGGGAGAATGTGGAGTGAATGGAGAGTCTACAGACACTCAATTTTTATACTTTCTTTTTCAGAGTACTTACAATTTAATTATGTATTGATATATAAAGAAAGTTTAAACAAATTTGGAAATAAAGTTTTTTAACCAATTCTTACCCTACCCTACCTTTAATATACCATACAACAATAAGTTCAGGCAAGTCAACATTAGGCCACAATTAAGTTTCCCAGTTGTGCATCTCTGACAGGAGTTTCCATCTTTATTCCGAATGTCCTGAGGAATCATTGATTTGCACTTCATTCCAGATCATTCGCTCCCTCAGTAAAGCTTCTCTGTTTGATTTCCCAGCACAAAAGCTGAAGAAACAGAAAGGACAGTGTGAATTAGAGAGAACTGACAACAAGAACAATGCCAGAACTCTGCTTTGATTTTGCGTCACTGATAATATACGCTAATACTAGGTCACAGAACCAAAGAATGCATAGCTGACTGTATCTTCTCTGTCAGATGGTTGCTGTTTATTACTTTAAAGAAGCCTAAAAGGAGACATCAGCAAATCTTTTGTCTTTTAATGTGTGATCTGAATCTTTAAATTACACCTTGTTAAAAGTCTGAACCTTGGCCTAAAGTGTTGAAAGAGACCACACTGCAGATCACACACATCAGGGGTGTAACAGTTCCCTGTAAAAAATGTAACCGTACTATAGTAATAATAAAAGCCTGGTAGGCTAATTGTGTAAGATTTCTCAACTGCCCCATACTTTTGTAAACACCCTATATACACCAATCAGGCATAACATTAATAACAGTGAATAACACTCATAATTTCATCATAGCACCTGTTAGTGGGTGGGATATATTAGGCACAGGGCTCCAGACTGCGACCAAATGGTTGCATTTTGCGACTAAAATTTGAGAGTGTGCAACTGAATTTTACATCCAGTCGCACATGTGCAACCGGTAAATTTGCCTGCTGTCGGTACTGGAGATATTAAGAAAATACACTTACTATTTATAATTGATAGACATTATATCTGACAAATTATATCTTTGCCATCCGTTTCTATTTGAAATAATATTAAACCATTTGACCGTGATACATTTTTGCTATTCGCAATCCAGAAGATGTAGCGA
Source organism: Gobiocypris rarus (assembly GCA_023029165.1). Classification (NCBI taxonomy): domain Eukaryota; kingdom Metazoa; phylum Chordata; class Actinopteri; order Cypriniformes; family Gobionidae; genus Gobiocypris; species Gobiocypris rarus. The sequence continues at coordinate 12,160,908 of CM040921.1, forward strand.
GCGAGCTCTCTCACGTGGAGCTACACCGAACACAACACGTCAGCTTAATGAGTGACGATGGCCAAGAGAACTAAACAGTCTGCTTAAACTTTAGGGTATAGACCTGCACTCCCGCGGTACTCCCGCGGGACTCGCGGGACCCAGCACAACCGAGTGCGGCGCGGGACAATATTTGATGGGGGAATGCGGATGCCCGGCGGCAAGATATTATTGTGTGCGGGTTGCGGGAAAATAAAATTATTTGCGGGACTCCCGCGAAGTGGAAATATCTAACAAAATAAAATAACTAGAAACAAGTAAACCTTTATTTATAATAAAATAAAATAAAAACGATTTACAGGCGCATGATCGGAAGCTAACTCTCGCGTGGTTCATTGGCGCGAAACAGCCAAGCCTACAGTGACAAAATGCCTGCACCGCATGACTACAGATATTATTAAGTTATTAAAGAACGGAACATGCAAAACTACAAAACCAAACAAAGGAAAATCTGATATTTGGAAATGTTTTTCGGTTGTATGCGACAGCGATGGAAAGCACCTTCCTTTTGCGAGCTGTGACAAATGCAGCAAAATACTCACATACAGCGGGCACAAGTCTGGAACTTCAGGTCTGAAGCGTCATGTGAGCACCGTTTTGAAAGGCCAAACTTCCCTGACATTTACGCCAAGTCAGTCGAAAGTGTCAAGTGCAATAAAAGATGTAACAACAGAAAAATGTGTTGACTTTGTTTGTGCCGACATAAGACCTTATGACATCGTCTCTGGCCAGGGTTTCATTAAACTTGCACAGCACTTAGTTGACACAGCAGCCAAGATTGGAAAGTTCGAAGTGAAGGAACAGGGGAGCAAGTGATAAATTAACAGATAGCAGGCAGAATATGCAATGTATTTAAAAAAATACTTATACTTTTACCCGCGGGATTTCGCGGGCGGGAGCAGGACGAAACTTGACTGTTAGCGGGCAGGAGCGGCAGAAAATAATACATATTTTGCGGGAGCTGGCGGGGGCGGGACAAAATCTTGCGGGAGCGGGATGGAAAAATCCGTCCCGCTCAGGTCTCTACTTTAGGGATGTGCTGTGATATTAATCTAATTTTATTTTTGATTTCGGCTTCCAAGAATTATAAAAAGAAGATGATTAAAACTATTCCTATAGCCGTGTTCCGCCGAGCGCGACATCCTTCCCTTCACAGCCTTGTGATGTCTTTTCCATGGTCATTTCTCCCTAAAACTAAACTTAACGTCAGAATCAGTGATTGTTGTAAACTGCAGTCTCTACTGTTGCTTAACTGCGGGATGTGTTTGATAATAAATAGAGCGATTAAATGCACAATAATCTGCTCAAGAGACGCCGTTTCCAACTTCAATGCGGCTTAAGTGTGTGTGCTGCGAAATGGACCGACTTGCACTTTATAATTTAGGCTTTTTGTGTGCGCCTCTAAACCATCAAAAAAACAACGAATGTGTCAAAATGACCGGATTGGAGAGTAGTTACTCTCTTAAATGGTAGTTTATATCTTAAATGGGCTTAAATAGTTTCGAGAAATAGGAGAATAGGATATTATTAGTTCTGCATTCGGTCTTAAAGGGGCAGCGTCTAATAAACCTGCTGACGATTGAGAATCAAACAAAAGTTTGAAAAAATCTCTTGAAGAAAAACTTTAGTTAATAACATTAATCTATCAATTTATATACAATTTACTATGCAGTTTTATTTTACATTTCATTACTTTATTAGATGTCTTTGTAGGTTTGTTCTTTCTAAGTAATATTAATGTTAGCAGACCTTCCTGAAATTAAAGCAATGTTTATTTCATTTGTCTTTTTTTATTGTGTATTTATTTAACATTTGTTTGCACTTTGTTCTTATGTTGTATCTTATCTTATGCATATAAAACACACAAAAAAAATGCCATCACACTGGTCCATTTACAAATATGTTTCATATTTGTTTTGTTCAAACGTTGCTGTTTTTTTTTTGCTTTACTGATTATAAAGGCATGTTAATTATGATCTTAGATATGTTTTTTTTCATTAAAAAATATATTATAAAAAGAACCAATAAGAATACCGTTAGAGCACCGGATCGATAAGCAGTATCGGTAAGAGTAATACCGTTAAAACCTTAATGATACCCATCCCTATTAGTAATACAGTGGAAATTAGTAGATTTAATTAGCATGTTGATTTACAGTGTGTGCCCCTAAATTTTCTGGTTGTGCCCCTGAAATGTTCAGTTGGGGCCACTGTGCTCCTAGTGAAAAAAGAGCCCTGATCAGGCAGCAAGTGAACATTTTGTCCTCAAAGTTGATGTGTTAGAAAATGAAAAATGGGCAAGCATAAGGATTTGAGCGAGTTCGACAAGGTTCAAATTCTGATGGCTAAACGACAATGGCTAAAACAAAAGTGGTCCAAGGAAGCAACAGTGGTCAACCAGCGACAGGGTCATGGATCGCCAAGGCTCACTGATGCACATGGGGAGCGGAGCAGAGCAAAGGCTGGCCCGTGTGGTCCGATCAAACAGACGTGCTACTGTAGCTAATATTGCTCAAGAAGTTAATGCTGGTTCTGAGAGAAAGGTGTCAGAATACACAGTGCATCGCAGTTTGTTGCGTATATGTGGCTGCATAGCCGCAGACCAGTGCCCATGCTGACCCCTCCACAGCCGAAAGCACCAACAGTGGGCATGTGAGCATCAGAACTGGACCACGGAGCAATGGAGGAAGGTGGCCGGGACTGATGAATCACATTTTCTTTTACATCACGTGGATGGGCGGGTGCGTGTGCATTGCCTACCTGGGGAACATATGGCACCATGATGCACTATGGGAAAAAGGCAAGCTGGCAGAGGCAATGTGATGCTTTGGGCAATGTTCTGCTGGGAAACCTTGGGTCCTGCCATCCATGCGGGTGTTACTTTGACACGTACCACCTGCCTAAGCATTGTTGCAGACCATGTACACCCTTTCACGGAAACGGTATTCCCTGGTGGCTGTGGCCTCTTTCAGAAGGGTAATGCGCCCTGCCACAAAGCAAAAATGTTTCAGGAATAGTTTGAGAAGCACAACGAGTTTGAAGTTTTCCCCAGATCTCAATCCAATTGAACATCCGTGGGATGTGCTTAACAAACAAGTCCGATCCACGGAGGCCCCACCTCACAACTTACAGGACTTAAAAGAACTGCTGCTAACATCTTGAAGATACCTTAGCACACCTTCAGGGGTCTAGTGGAGTCCATGCCTCGACGGGTCAGTAGCAAAAGAGGACCAACACTGTTTCACCTGCTATGAGTTCAACAAGGTCATGCAGATTCTGGTGCGTTTCATTGAGGTAGGCTATCTATCATTTTAAGTAGCCTAATTGTCCATATATTTAAATGTCACAACCACAATATGCCAACTCTACACAAACGTTTTTTTTAAGTTTATTTTTTAAGAAAATTTTACGTTTAGTTTTTTTTAGCCTGTTTTTTCTTAGATATGGACTATAACAGATGCAAACAAAACCATGCTGTATTTGTGTCATGTCTGTGAGAAGGTCTCCAGGCGTGGAAGAAGAAAGAATTTGATCTTGCGCTAAAATGATGTATGTTATAAAACCATAACAAAACACTCTAAACCGGTGTGGTCTCTGTTCAGTGTGGTCCAGAGCTTCACTATCAAAGCTACAGGTGCTGCACAAGTGGAGGACATCAAAAGCGCTGCACCTCCTAATGAAACAATGTTGTTACAATACTTGTCTTTGAACCTCATCTAGTACCATGCGACAAAGGCTCAATGAATAAACAGCAAACCATGCAGAACTACCCCCACCGCCTTCACCCACCGGCGCTTTGTTTCAACAAATTGTTTGCAGTTGATGTTTTCGCCTACTAATAAACTAAAACGGCTAAAACAGTAAGTTATTCCCCCTAAAGAAGATTAAAATTAAGCTGACATAAATTGAATATAAAAGCATTTAAACAGAATATAAAGGCAATTCACGGATGCATACACACCGGATACATCTGTTTACTTGTTTAGTCTCCGTTTGGCTGTGAATAAACTAATGCAAAGGTGTGCAGTGCAATAATTGTCCGCTAGATGTCGGTAAAGTACTTACAACGGAACTGAGGGTTGCTGTGTTTGCCTTCTGCAAATCTGCACGCAGCCACGTAGCCTAGTTATTTGATCTCTATAAAATCTCTCTTCAGGCAGAAGCTATTAAACACCAAAATGCTACCTATTAAACTATAAGAATATTTATACAACTAAACTGACCAGTAATACAAGTTTGGAGACTTTAACACCTTCAGCCGTTTAGAATAAATGAATATTGGGCACGACAGGGTCTGTAAAATCAAGACGGCGCCCCCTGGTGAACTGAAAACACAGAAGTCCTCTCTCAGCATTCTTCGTAAAGCTATATTAATCACCTGCAACAGACGGGCATCTAACAAACCAGAAAATATAGGTATTTATAAAGCGACCATATGCTAATTAAGCTGTTATTTCTTCTTTTTATTCGCATATGCCCAAAAAGCTTGTATGAGTATAACAAATAAGGCATTTTTTACATATGAAACAAGTGCAGTGGGTTTGTAGATTGTACACCCTAAAGTTTTTTTTTTCTTTTTTCTTTTTCCATTATTGTTAAATGAGAACCAAAAAAAAAAAAATACATTTGATTGTAATCTCACACTGATTTAATGTAGCCTATTTTTTTGGCTAAAGGACATTACTTTCAGTTATACAATTAACATATTTAAACAATATGAATATTCTTTTAAGTTCTAACTGTCTGTTGAGAAATGTATTATGCATTGTATTTATGTATTTACTAAGAACAGAGGCTCTGTGAAAATGCATTATATATGTATGTATATATATATATATATATATATATATATATATATATATATATATATATATATATATATATATATATATATTATATATGTATGTATATATATATATATATATATATATATATATATATATATATATATATATATGTGTATACAGTAGGCCTATATATATGTATGTGTATATATATATATATATATATATATATATATATATATATATATATATATATATATATATATATATATATGTATATTTTTTTTAGGGACTCAGTGATCAAAATCATCATCACTGAAAAGAACAGCAATAGGTTTAATAATTCAGAATTAAGTATCAACATCTTAACATAAATGATTGCGGAAATTAACAATAAGTGTCACTGAAGCAAAATACATTGATATCATTTGCCTTGGAGAAAATGAATTTATTTGAATAATGTTATGTGCAAATGATGTTGCCCGTTTCTCTTCCACTGACATTTTGTTTTTCAAAAAACTTAATAAAAAGTGTAAAATGATAATGAATAACCAACAGATAAGATATGCCTAAATATCATAATTTACATTATGGGTTATCATATGGCAGGTTCATGCGATATTTCCCTAGAGGAGGGTGAATTTGGATGAATTAAATTTAGTTACACTAAAAGGGATTTTAATATAATAATTTCCATCCAGTATTTGAATTTTATACTTTCTTTCTTTCTTTCTTTCTTTCTTTCTTTCTTTCTTTCTTTCTTTCTTTCTTTCTTTCTTTCTTTCTTTCTTTCTTTCTTTCTTTCTTTCTTTCTTTCTTTCTTTCTTTCTGTCTGTCTGTCTGTCTGTCTGTCTGTCTGTCTGTCTGTCTGTCTGTCTGTCTGTCTGTCTGTCTGTCTGTCTGTCTTTCTTTCTTTCTTTCTTTCTTTCTTTCTTTCTTTCTTTCTTTCTTTCTTTCTTTCTTTCTTTCTTTCTTTCTTTCTTTCTTTCTTTCTTTCTTTCTTTCTTTCTTTCTTTCTTTCTTTCTTTCTTTCTTTCTTTCTTTCTTTCTTTCTTTCTTTCTTTCTTTCTTTCTTTCTTTCTTTCTTTCTTTCTTTCTTTCTTTCTTTCTGTCTTTCTTTAAGCGGGCGGTGTAATTGTGGAGTAACTTGCATACACGTTCCTTTCAAAATCTCTATCCGCCATCAGGTTGTTTAGACAGTGCATGAAGACATCCTGCTGTGCATCCCTATAATAGAATTTTTGTCGAAATAGAAGTTGTTTCTGGGCTGCAGATAGGAAGTAAAACATTATTTGACATAAACGAGCTGAAAAATCACAGGCTGAAACCCCATCATTATCATTATTATGATGAATTATAAAATCCCAAGCAAAAGTTAAAGACCTGAGTTACACATGCTGAATTTATCTCCAAACGCTGATGACAGGCTGGATCTACAGAACGCAAAAGAACATCAAGGCAGATAATTGAACTCTGTATTAAACTGCGCACCATTGTTTTAAAAGGCCTGTCTGAATGTTCTTTTACCTGCTGCCAAATGACTTACATTTGCATGTCATTGGCCGCCCCTACTTTCATCTAAAATAACACTCATTGCGTAATAACAAGATGAACTGTGTCAGAAATACCTACTGATGCTCCAGTGCTGAGGTACATCTGCCTGCCTCTCTTCTCCCGCCGCACGCTGTTTAGAGCTGCACAAAGGGTGATGGGCAGTCGTTAGGTGGACACTCGGGCTTTTGATTTTTAATTGTAATTGTAATCCTCTCCACTTGAGGGCTGAAAATGTGCCGTTTGAAATCTGGACGGAAGATGGAGGGGGAGAGGCGATGTTCAGAGGGGCCCTCTTCACGCTGGCGATACATTAAAAGGTTTAATCCAACTGAAATGTAAATCACAGTTCTTGAAAACAAATTAAGGGGAAAGATAACAGAGCCGCGCACCATCAATACACCATCAGCCCGGTCTCCTGCGCGGCCTGCTCTGTGCCTGAAATTACGCCAGGCTTGTTACCATGGGTAATGGTACACTGTCAGGTGGGCTGATTGCAAGGTTATGGTAAACAGAGCAGTCAGACGGTGCTGGATGAATTGAGGAGAAGAACAGACAGGCCATCACAATCACCCGGCGGTTCAGACAGATGCACTCAGTGTGGTGAGGCTGTCTCGGTTACGGTGATCCCTCATAATTGTGTATTCAACTTCAGTGATTTTGCGGGGCCCCTGCACATTGCGTTTGTCTGTCTGACATTACGAGCAGTGTAATTGTAGAGTAACACAACAATGCTGTCTACCTTGACCCTTCGTCGGACCAAATGTTGTGTGACAGACACGACCCTCTGAACATTGCGTCTTTATGGCGATTTCGGTTGCTCAAGAAATACCTGCTTCTTTGAAAATGCGTCTACGTTTGTCTTAAATATTCCTGAACAATGCACAACCACAGGGTTTAAGGTTAGGAGTTAAAGCCAAAGGCAGATTCGAGCCCTCCTATTGTGCCATGTGTCCGTGGCATAAAGGAGTTTGTGGTGTTGTCAGTAAGAGAGGGACAGGTCAGTCCGCTGGCCAGTTTCTTTTCCTGCGCTTCTCTTTTATCCCCTGCGGCACCATTATACACCTCAGTCAGTCCCTTGTTTGGGCCTCTTTGACTCAATTAAGGAGAGTTGAAGTTACAAATTTGTTACAAATTAAGCTTGTTGAGATCCTGAAAAGTTGAGCGGGGCCACAGAAAGGGTTGAAGTAGTTTGGATGAGTGTAGCTGATCTTGCCCCTCATCCCTGGCCTGGGGCCCCGATGCTAGCGATACCCTGAGGTCTGGAGAAGAGGCTATCCTTCTGGAGCTCCCTCTCCATTAGGGAACAATCACCGGCATTGTTAGCCGTGGAAGTGATGAGATTGCAAATGGAATCCTGCTGGAGGAAACAAAGATGGTGGGATCGTTTTAGTGCAACCGGAGCTCTAGGCAGGTGCCCCTCTCCGAGTCTTTAATTGATCTCATTTGTTACTTATACCTCCCGATCAGACTGCTATCACCGCGGCCCCGTCACGGATGGTCCCGTCGTGTCACGGTGACGACAAGGTGATGGGTTGCTTGTGGGGGTGCACGACCAGGGCGAGTAACCCAGGCAAGCTGGCCCTCTACTCTTACCGGCTTCATTTCAGGAGCGTTTACCATTGCCCTGAAACAGGACGCTCCCAAATATCCCAATTACATCGGCACTTCATGTCCTTTTGTAACAGGATTTCTCTTACTTTCCTGTCTGTACCACAAAGGGGCTGATTGTACTTCAAGCAGCGGCCCAAACAGGCATGTCAGTTTTACAGGAAACCCACGGATCGTATGTGTGGATAATTGCCCAAAGCTTTCAATGGCCCCCAGTCGAGGCCTGTAAAAGGCTCAAAGTTATGTAAACTGTCTTTTCTACAGCTACCTCCTCATACCCCTTTCTTGGCTGCCATTTAAACTTAAATGAACAACACTGTTAGGGTGTTAGCATACTGTATGCAGCAAGCTCATTATCTCTTTGCAGTGTGAGATCAAACAGGCTGCCCACTCGGTATGTTCACCTGACTGTCTTACAAGGAAATTAATATGTTTAAGAAGCTTAAAACATAGGCATTTCATATATGAAGTGGCTACATAAAGAACTATTAATATAAAATGGTATCTCGTCGATGATGAGGAACTTCCTTTTATTGAAAGAACACTAGTGTTTTTGAAGAGCAGCAACCGAGCAAAATAGACTATGTCAGTCTTAGTTCAATGAACAAAAGAATACGTGGGCTTAATGGTCCCCTAGGTGCAGTGAATTATCGGTCAGGTCTGTTGTCTGATTTCGTTCCGTCTCTGTCTTTTTTTATTTTTTTATCTTGTCGCTGTCTTCAAAGTTGGTGTGAGGCTGAAGACCTCGCCTGGAGCCCAGTGTGCAGTTGAGTTGGCTGTCAGAGGAAGTGATGGTGGATTTACAAACCCAATTAGCAAAATTCTATCTGATTTCAAAAACGAATCACATTTTTACTTCACCCCCATCCGTCATCTGCCAATTTCCCTGGAAGTTAAAGTGCCACCAATTACTGCCCAGCGGCACTAGCACTGGCACAAGCGCAGCATGTTTCAGGCGTCGGGTGGCATCTTGTGTGGCTTGGTCTTTGTCAGCGGGAATGAGAATGAAATTAGACTAATAGGAGACTTGTTTCCAGCCACTGATTAAAAGGCCTAGGAGTTCCTCGGGCATTGCCTAGATCCAGGTCTACATGTCCTCGGAGAGAGCGAGAGCAAGCGAAGGCGAGAGGTGGCTCCTGTAATGTCATTTCGGACATCAGCACGTCTGTCTCCTCAGGGTCATTCTTCCTCAGACTTACTTTTTTTCCACGGAACATGGGCGAGGAAACACACTCTTCCTTTGGGGTGCTAATTAAGGGGAGCATCCAAAATTAATCAGCAAATTCACTAGGGCGAAGGGCGATCTGTTTGAAGGCCTGGAAACAAAGTGCGCTCGAACCAGGCACAAAGAAGCCCTCGGCTATGGACTCAGAGAAAAACAAGTGCACAGACGGCAATCTGACACAAAAATTCATATAAGTATAAAATTTTACACTCATTTTTCTTGTCAGCTTGTCACATTGAATTATAAAGGTTGATTCGCTTATCTGGCTAAGCGGGATCATACGAGCCCGGTCATCTGAATATCATTGCATGGTCAACGTCTTCCGAGAGAGCGAAGAGCGCATCAAAAGACACTTCAGAGACGCTCGAGCATTGCAGAAGGCGCTGTTGAACAGACGCTGTGAAATTAACCCCCCACCCCCCCAAAAAAACAACCGAAAAAATCTGTAAAATCTGGGGATGTTTCACAGCCTGACTTGGCCTTGTGTTAACGTCACACGCTCGCCCAAGTCCTGCCATTCTGTTCAGCGCCTTACCACCCCCTCAGAAGAACATGACACGTTCTCCCTCCAAAGAAAGCCATGTTTCTTTATCAGCTGCAGATGAAATGTCTTATATAAGTGCTTCTTTTCTCTTTTTTTGTCTTTCTCATTCTCTCTCTTTTTTTAAAGCAGTCTCTAATTAACGGAGGGCCTGGAGGCTATTTGTGACCTTTTGCTATGTAAATACAAGCAGGCCCTGGCATGGAGACTATCAGGAAGAGCTTGGAGACAGAGGCAAACCCTGTGTTGCAGCACTCTGGGCATCTTTGGCACATTGCTAGTGATACGACTGGGCGAGGTGTTTGTTTGATAATGGCAGTTGAGTGATTTTTTGACAGGTGCTTTTGACACTACAGTTAGCTGCAGCATGCAGAGACTGTCTGCTGTCACTCATCTCCACGTCTATGAGAGTCTCCTCTATGAAGGTGCCCTGGGTGCCGGAAAGATCGTTTGGAGAGGTCAAAGTGCCCATCTTACGATGCATGGTATTTGGGACTTTTAGGTATAATCTCGGTCAGTCATGCTAATTTAAAGTATATTCTTTAAAATGCTTTACATGTTTAAAAGCACAAGAGCACAGGACAAATCGTGTGGTTGTCTGTTATATAAATAAAAAAGCCTTCAAGCTCACTGTCTTGCATATTAAGTACACAGTGCACATTTGAATATGCACATGGTTAGATTTGGGTATTTATGAATGATTTAAAGTCTGTGTATTTTACAAAGTGCTGTTTGTGGTGTTTTTCCATTTTTATTCGATCATACACTTATCGTAAACAACTGGTGGTCATTAGTGCAAGTTTTTTAGTGCTTTTTTTGACACAATTTTACCTTATATTATAGTTATTAGTTTAGAATGTATAACCACTTTAATTGACATGGAAGTTTTGTATTTATACGCCGTAGGATCATTTGAAAAGGTAAAAAAATAATTGGTGACTGGTCTCATCACTAGTATATTTTCTCATATATTTCTCACACATTTATATCAATTTTAGCCAAAAATCATGATTTGAAAATGCTCATGGACATGTTATAAGGCACAAAGAGGCTCTCAGAAGACACAATGTCTGCTTACACAGTAAGTGAACATGACCCAACAGAGTTTATATTTCTTTGCCAATTATTGAGTTTAGCTCGAGGAACCCTTGGACCACTCTAAAAGAGAACATATAATAATAATAATAATAATAATAATAATAATAATAATAATAATAATAATAATAATAAGCAACACTAGTGTATATCCCTGATTTCAGATAAAACTGTGTAATCAAAAACATGCTTCTAGTTAATAATAATAATATTAATTATTATAATAATAATACTGCCTTTCCTCTCTATCTATCTGATTTAACATTTTCTAAACAAATCACATTTTTAATCGTTCTAATGTTTATCCTCAAATTAATAAGTGGGGGAAAAAAAAATCAACTGATAACTGTTGCTCTTCAAATAAATGTTTGTTTGTGTTGGTCCTCTGGGTTTATGCAGGCGAGGTTTTCTAGATGGGTCTTCTGATTGCGCACAATGTTGAAGTGAATTATTCTGAAGGTTGGCGATTCTTGATTTTGCTGGCTTTTTTTTTGGTGACCTGTTCCCTGTCCACATAGCCATTTACAGAGTTTTTGCCCACATTAATATACATTTTTAAAAAGCAGTAAATTAGCACATCACTAAAAGAGATGAATAGCAATTTGCATATTTTGAACTGTGGAGTGGTCTCATAATTAGCTAAAATCTAATGTGCTTTAATTTGGCAGAATAATCAACACTGTGTGCCAAAATAAGTAGCAGAAATTGGTTGACCTCTACTTAGGTGAAGACAGGAGAAACTTGCACATTTTCACATACAAAAAGTACAGCCCTAGAGTGAAAGACACATTTTTTAAAACAGGTACCAATGACCTACAGAGTCAGTCAGACGGCAAGCTTTAATGCTGCTACGTGGCATGTAATTGTTTGACTTGTATTTAATGTATGACTAATGTGCATTAATGGCCTGACTCTGTTCCAGTTCATACAGAGGGAAGTGTGTTCCTGCACTGTTACAGCTCTCAGGAGAATTAGTTCCTCTCTGCCGTGTGTGAGATCTCGTAAGTGCATAATTGCTAAACTGGGGTGCTTAGGATGTTATGTTTGCCATGTGAGAGACCTCTTTTAGAAAGAAAGAATGAAAGTCACACTCATCCTGTACTTCGAGTGAGGATGTATCCTCTGTTTGGTTTGTTTCTATGCCCAGTTATTGTAACTGTGTTTTTGTTGGCTACTGCAGATTACTCTTTTTCATACGGCATCGCATCATTTTCTGACCTCTAGGACGGGCAACCCTGGGGCCATTTGTGTCCGCTAGGCACAGGGCTAAAGGTGGCACTCTGCCCTTATTAGACGGACCACCTCCACCTTCTATCTGACTCTCTGCGACTGTGGTAAACATTCCTCTTGATTGCTGATGCATAGTGACCGCTGCATCCAGAGCCTCTGGCTCAGAACTATAAATTACTTTGGTTACAGAAATCTGTATCTCCATACAGATGATTCTTTTAGCACAATTACATTATAGTATCAGATCCAACCTTTATGACACTTGTCTGATGCTCATTTCAAACCTTACACGTATGTGACACCACTGAGCATATTTCTTCTGTTAATTGAGTGCAACCGCAATTTTGATCTTAAAAAAATGTTCTTGCTCTTTTTGAAAGAGAGAAAGAGAGATAAAGAGAGAAAAGCCTTTGGCAATTTGTAGTCAAAAGCGATAAATGCGTCTTGAATATTAAAGGTTTTGTCATGATATAGTGGTGATTTTTAAATATGTTCAAAGTAGTTTAATGTTGAATATTTATCATAATGTCCAAAAGTAACTGTTCATCATTGTTCATGAAATTTAGATTTACCCCAAATAATAAAAATGAAGCTATCATAAGTCTATCATAAGCTTCAAATGCACTGAACAAAAAGCTATATTAGGATGTGATGCTTCAGTGGCATTAATACATGCGATAATAATGTTATAATCATAGATGTTCATTTAATGACACAATGACAAGAAAAACAAAAACAAAATTTGAATGTATTTTCAATTCCATAATATATGCAATCAAAAGCGCAACTAATGTAAAATAATAATAAAATAAATCATTGAAAGCTATTATTATCAATTCTACATTTTAATAAAAAAAAAGAATACTGGCTACTGAACAGACACTGAATTGTTCTAACATTAGATACAACTTCACCGAGCCCAAACCCCCGTCAAAAAATATTTCACTCCTTAGCAGACACGAAAAAAGACTTGTGTTTGCTAAAAAGTGATAATTAATGAAAGACGAGCTTTCCCTAATTAAGTGCAGATTTTCCCCCGTCTTCTCCTCGTTAATCAGCGGTGAAACTGAGTTCATTGTGTGGCAGTTTGCTGTTGCTTGGGGTTTCAAATGAAAGAAAAAAGGGGAGATGGGAGATTGAAATAATTTGTTTAATTTGGAGCTGCTTAGTGTCTCAGCAGGTGAGACCGGTCTGTATGAGAGCTCCGGGGCCCGGCTGGACCGCGGGGCCGGGGTCAGGCTGCCATGGCTGACTGTGTCACACTTCACTTCCCCCCCAGCTGCAGAGGCCCTAACACCCCCTTCACGACCCTGCTACACAAAACCAGCCACTAATTATCTCTGAATAGCAATTTTATTGAACCCTAATTTGTGGTAATGGATTGTGATAGGGTGTAAGGGGATAGGTAGAGAGAAATAAACGGAGAGAGAGAGAGAGAGAGAGAGAGAGAGAGAGAGAGCGTGCATGAGCGAGAGATAGGATTGTCTTTTATTTGATCTAAACAATAGCTTTTGAGTTCAAAACATTTGTAGCGTGATATCTGACCCTAAAGAAGATTATAGGCGAAGGTCAGCCGAAGAGCAAAAGATTGTTCCGTTTAAGATTTTAAAATGGTTTTAAAGCAGAGATTATTCTGAAAATTCCAGTGTTTTGGTGAAACGTGTGCAGTTCTGAAATGGGAAAAGTGTCACAGGTCTTTTCTTTGTGAAAAACTGAATCTTCTCTTCTGGAATGGTGTTGCGGGGGAGGAAGCACTTTTAATGGACACGGGGCAACAGCAGATGCTGTAGGTCACCTGGGTCAACACAAACACAGACAAACCCACACACAAACACATTGTTCTTTCCCTCATCGCCTGGATTAAGGACGAAACTGCTCGGAAGCCTTCTTCGTAATACTTCTTATTCTGTAGCATACACAAGTAAAAAAAGAATCAAATTAAAATGAAAATGTCATATGTTTTCTTTTTCTTAATACACAGAATAAACAGCACAGATGCAGGTTGTCAGGCTCTGCTCAGCGGTCGGTCCGGCATTTGGTGTTTACTGTGGATTTTGGCTTCGTGGACTCACATCACAATACGCAGATTTAGAGATTTTAAAGGAAGTTGTGGGGCTTGCAGCAGGAGAATAGAGACATCCCCCTCACCCTCTCTCCACACACACACACACACACACACACACACACACACACACACACACACACACACACACACACACACACACACACACACACACACACACACACTCAACCCGTCTACCCAAACCAGATGGCTGATGCCTAGGTTGAGCTTGACTAAGCTAAAATACCTGATTACAATTCACCGATACAATTCAAATATCGTACCCTGGCTTAAGGCTAATGCCACGGTAACAGTATCATTTATTTTCTGCCTGTAGCTTTTATCCATGTCTTACTGGGCTCTGAGCCCCTAAACCCTTTCCCCAAACAGAAACAGATCAAATAACGCCATTGCATTGTTTCTTAGTTTTACAGCTGAGACAACAGAAATGTATTATAAAAAATAAAAACTAATTGTTTTGAGGTGCATTTTTAACACCAACAGCACCACAACTGATTCAAATAAATAAAAATGAATTATTTAAATATGCATTTACTGTATAGAACACGTTTTTTAAGCTTATAAATGCACATAAAAAAACAAGCAATAATATATCCGTTTATATTTCATTTTTTTATATTTTATTTTCTTAAAGACATGAGATACTGATAAATTATTCAAATATTTATGTAGAAATTGTATTTAAATGTTACAAATATCCTAATACATTTTGAAATATTTTAAATTGGTTTGAATATGCATTGAACATAACCAACAAATAATATTCCACATTAATGGTGTTACATTTTAATGAAAGCTTATACAGTATTTCAGAAAGGTTACAGACATCCTTGCTCTGTAATACTAATAATAACAATAACGTTATTAATATGTTATAAAAAATAATAGTAATATAATGATTAATAATTATTATTGCCTCATATTAATTCTTTAGTGAGTGACATTGTGAATTATTTATTACATACAGTGTTTGCAGAAATGTTTTATATTATCACCCAATTTATTGGCTGTTGTTGACAGTTACGGATATACGTTTTTGATTGACAGTAAGGTGCTTTACAGTTGTATTTATTCTTTATAGTACAGTGCAAAATGAATAAGAGGATCAGATGTTAAACAAAATGTGAATACGCATAGTTGCCTGAGTAGTTCGATTAGTAACTGAAGCACAATTCACTCTGCATTTGTGATCAGCAAGTATGTTTTAGTTATACTATATCAATAATAATAGTTTCTGCTAGAGAGGGAGGGTGACTGGAGCACTCCTGAACTCTAGACGTAGGATCTTACCCATCTCCAACTAGCGTTCATTAGCAATTCAGCTACTTATTTTGTTTGGTTTCCCCCCTGGCTGCTAATTAATGCTTAATCAAAACTGCTGAACTGAACATCACAGAAAATTTAATGAATATTGAAATAAGCCTGAACAAATTTAGGGAATTCTGGCAGCACTTATTTTCTGCAAATGTCATAGCACATGGGGTCATTTTCATGTGTGTGTGTGTGTGTTTGTCTTTAATAATACAATACTATCTATACATTTAACCAGATTCACCTCCTCAATATTCATAAACGTATCTAAAAAAATGACAGCAGGTTCACATCTTCCTGAGGTGAAGGCTTAGACACTGCCGCAGTGTGATCCAAGAGGATTGCATTTTCAAATAGTTTTGACTTTTCAAGCCAAAGTCATATTTGAACGATTTAACAGGCTGAGGATGTCTGTTTGTGCCTGTCAGGTTTATTTTAACTTGTGATCATTTGGAATATTACACGTTTCTTGAGAAACAGAAGAAGAGAGGAGAGAATCTCTTTCATTTTGACACTACATTGTGTTCTGCCTTGCTTAGTGACTTTTAATGGAACATGATTATTAATGTTCCCTTGCAGGAGGAGCTGTCATGTTTCTCTATGCTGAACACGCGAGGAGCTGGAAAATGAATTTAAAATATACAGTAAATTGAGCTCTTTACCATATTTTATTACAAATAGTTGAATTGAAATGCATTTATTCAAATTCCCAAATATTCCTTTGTTTCCTTATTCATATGTCCACACTGCAACAACCAACAGCAACCCACCTCATTATGACACCGCGTTCAAGTTTTTTTTTTCTTTCTTTTGAAAAATAAACATATGTCTATTTTTATTGCTTGATAAAATCGAGACTGGCATAGAGGACATCTACTTTCAAATCTTGGTGACAATTCTTGTAAAGTTGCTCAAATGCAATCTGACTTGTGACAAGGGGATGTAATTCCTAAAACAGAATATGCCCATCAGTGGAGCCCCAATTTGCATAATGAGGAGACTTCCATTTCTGCTAGCAATATTTTTGACATCTCCAACTTGGAGCTGTGCTCGAGCAAAGTGAAAAACGTCCATAGGGATGAGAAGAGAAAGGAGTGAAAGCAGTGGGCACTGTCTGTGTGTGAGGAGGGCATAGAGAGCTGAACAAACACACACACACACACACACACACACACACACACACACACACACACACACACACACACACACACACACACACACATACGGACAACTTTGTCTCTCAGAAACGCAGAGGCTTATTTGACTTTGGCGGTGGACTGAAGCAGTGTAGCTCTGAGCAGTACAAAAAAGGGGAACATTGAGAACCACCACAGGAAATGCTTTTTTGGACTTTAAGTGACAGCCTGACAAAAAATGACCGTACTGACATTAATTCCATGTAGCTCTCTTGCTCTAATTGTTGATTCAATTTGCTAATTACTAATTTGATTTTAAGTGGCAGCCAAGGCTCCATGTGTTGGGGACATAAGCAATAGAAAGGAGAATGTACTGAGGCTTTTGTGATGGCTTTTGTCATACAGGGCTAACAGGGTAGTTATGAATATTCTATGAGTTCAGTCTTAATAGTTTCTGATCTGTTTATTTTTTGAAAACAGTGCTCCACAAAACACGCCACCGGTCCCGCGCTTGACATTTACAACGACACAAACGCTCTCATTCAATACTGAATCGCTTTTCTACCGAAACTGTTGGAATCTGTGAGGACTCAACATTTTCAATGGGGCGAACATGTTGTCTCCAAGATTAAATCTCTTACTTGGCAAAGCATGATTAGATGGATTTTGTAAAATAAAATACAAATAAATATACAGACAAATCAAAAATGATTCAGACACCAGATTTTTAATAGTGGGTGCAGGACACTAGTTTTTTATGTAAGTGAGGATAGCAAAATAAAGATATATTATACCAACAAATTCTTCATACAGTGGACTTCCAGTAAAAAAAAAATGTAATTGCTAATACATCCTTTAACACCACAGACTGAACAAAATGAAGCATTGCTTGGTCATTGTTTGACCTAAATTGGTATTATCCAATTGTGTACTTATATTTAACAGCTGACAGCTGATTGGCTGATTGTAATCCATTACATTTCTATCAAAGTTATCTGACATTATCAAGATGAATTTGTTCTGACACAGTTCAACTCTGTGTTCTTGTCATATTTTATTACCATTTTCTAAACTATAGCGAATAAACTGATAATGTGAGAAAATGTTGAACGTGTATACATTTTGGTTTGACTGTATAGAGAGGTTTCTGCATTCCACTCAAAATAAAAGAGATTGTCAACATTTTATATATTTTTACATATTTATTGATATGATATGCCTATAAAAATGAGTATGTTTATATCGGTGACTTTTTTATGCTATGACAAATACTTTTTCTACTACTAAATATTTTATTTGATAAATTATTTATAGTATATAGGCCTATATATTTTTTTCCAGTACCCAATAAGATCTTGTTTAAACAATGTCTTACAATAAATAATAATAAAAATGCAAATCTCGAGATTGCAAATCATTAAAAATATTTTGCAATGCCGCATGGTTTAACATGAATTTAAATGTAATCATTTTACAGAATCCTACAAAAGTTACCTCATTTCGCCTGGTTAGATCTTAAAGCAGTTGTTGGGAAATGCTAAAGAATCTTTGAGCCTTTGTTCCCAGAGCTGAGAGGATCATTGTTCAGGGATCCTCAGGAACAGTAGGCTTACTTTCCCCATCCAGACAAGCAGATACATCAAGTCATCAAGTTTCTTCTTGTGCCTTGTGAAGCTGTCTTTGGTCCTGCAGGTCCAGTGAGATGTATTTTCCTCTGGTCTTCAGATGTTTGTAATGGTATTCAGTATTTCCAGTGAACCTTTTCAGGGATAAAAGTTTGAAAAGACCTGGAAAGCAGTACTTTTGCTTTTATATTCACTGCGGTTTTGTTGGACTTGCAAATGATGCGTTGATCTTGAACGGCATTGCCATTTTTAAGATGGAAATATGTAAAGATATTGCATGTTATGATGCACAGTTTTTCTAATTATAATAACGGAATATTCTCTTGGATCATTTTGGGTTGCTATGGTGACAGTGAATAAATATGTCCGTGTATTAATTTATAGTTCATATATTTGAATAGATTTTTGGCTTGTTAATGCATTAATTTATTTTATACATTTTTTCGGGTTGGAAGGTTTGACCATTAATGTTCCATTTTGCAATATCACAATTATGTATCAACACAGATTTATATTTATAATTTATTTTTATATATACCATTTTATTAATTGATGCATTTTCATTTCAAATGATGCGGGGAGTATAGAAATATAGCTACCCGGTTTCTTTTTTGGACCCCAAAAATATGCAAATATTATATATATATATATATATATATTACTTTTGCATATGTGGCCCTGGACCACAAAACTAGTCATTAGTCGCACGGGTATATTTGTGGCAATAGCCAACAATACATTGTATGGGACAAAAATCATTAGGATATTAAGTAAAGATCATGTTCCATGAAGATATTTTGTAAATATCCTACTGTAAATATATCAAAAAAAGTATCATAGTAGTAATAGCCTTGCTAAGGACTTGATTTGGACAACTTTAAAGGCAATTTTCTCAATATTTAGATGTTTTTGCACCCTCAGATTCCAGATTTTCATCAATGGGAAGCTTATTTATTCAGCTTTCAGATGATACATTTCAATTTTGGCTGGTTTGTGGTCCAGGGTCACATATTTTGCTTAATATCCAAATTGTAAATATGCCTATGTTGTGTATTTTATTTCCCTATAAGAACTGAATATCCTCTACAAACTTTTCTCAATACAGCAGTAGAAATACATAACATATATGGTGGTATATGGATGGTGTGGAGTTTCAGTTTGAGGCGTTTTATATTTGTATTGATAAATAAACATTATTTAAAACATCTGTCAAGCCCTGTTAAATATCGTTGGCATGGTTCAGTGGCTTTCGAAACCCTGGGCATGGAATATTTAATTATCGTACTAACTGAATAATCAAAAAGTCAATTTCCAAACCGCTGCCTGCCCGTGTTCTGGAGACAATTGCATTTGTAATATTTGTATGCGTAATCTATGTCTCGCTATGTGTCCCCACCCACAGTCTTACGGGGGAAATGGAGTGTATTTACAATATAGAGACACCCATCAGACCTGGTTCAGCTCTTATTAATGACTTTAGCTGTGGAGCCCGTCATTCACTGTCATCCAGGCAGACTCTATTGATACAGATATGCCTATAAAAATGAGTATGTTTATATTGATGATTATGGTGTATTTAAAGCCTCTCATTTAGATGAAACAATTTACAACCCATTTTACAAACTATTAAAATGACATATATGTGTAAAATGTACATACAGTATACACTGGTTCTACTACTACTAATACAATATAATTACACAATATATACTTATGTTAAAACCATATTATTAATTATAACATAACAACACTAATTCAAAATAAAAATACTATGATCATACAAAAATTATCAGAAGATGGCCATACAAATTGAAGCTTGAAAATAATATTAAATAATTAAAAAAGATCAAATTATTAAAATGTAGATATAAATAATAATAATAATAATAATGGTAAAAATAATAATAATTATTATTATTTATGCTGTTCTACATTTTAATAATCCAATATTTAAATTGTATATTATTTAATATTATTTTTAAATTACAGTTTTTAGGGTAATTTCTTAGTTTCTTAAAATGTGGCACTATTTGTGAAGAAATATTTTTAATTCTTAGAAAGTAATTTGCTTGGAAAGTAATTTAATTATTATTATTATTTTTCTTTTGGAAGACCAAACCTCTACATTATGAGAAGCTATACATTTGGCACCACCTTAAATATGAATGTTCCGTTTGATAAAAACTGACAATAAATGTTGTTTTTCCATACAAATGATTTAATACTCTCAGTGTTACTGGACCTTACTGTCTATGTCCGATGCTGTCTTTTCCGTACAATGAGATCATTGTTTTATTTAGTGAGCTGGCTCCCCTGTGCTTGTGTGTGTGTACATGTATCCGTGTGTGTTTGGCAGGAGGTACCAGGCTGGGTCAAACCAGCTTAGTTCCGAGCCGCTGGATGACCTGGCTCGGTGGCGTGCTTGCCTGCTCCCAATGACCCGTATGATTTCATTACTGAGAGGTGAGGGACACACACACATACATGAGCAAGCTACTATGCTGTAAGCCTCATCTGCCATGTGGAAGGGGTCACACAGACAAGCATGACCCACAAACACAAACAGGCAGTTACAAACGCAAATATGCCACACTTCACGCACGGACTCATACAAATGCGCGTACACACACACAAGCACACGCACACACACGCTTGCCTATATGAAGTGCTTGTTAACTGTCAACAGGCACTTTATACTTTTAGAACTTGTACAACCTCAAACTTTGCGAATATATCATTTTGTGTTACACAACTTTATGTTTCGGCCTTTTGCATTTTTTATTAAAAAACAGCAGTTTCGCTCATCGCTTTTTAAGTGAAACAACCTCCACCCGTATCAGTGTTTGTATCAGAGTTGTGGAGGGCATAAAGGTCAGGAAAAAAAGTAGCTTCAATGAATCCACTAGATGGCGGTGTAGGTTTGTGCTGGCCATCGTTTCTGTTGTGGTGGAGATGGAATTTGTTCTCTTTTTGTGATATGCGCAGAGACACAGGACAAGGCCTCAGAGACTAAACAAGAACATGTGCTTTGATTCCCCATTATTTATGTATACTATTACGTATAAGCAACACACACCAATCAAATCAATTTATATATCCCTCTTATGAGTTTTGAGCACTCGGTGTCAATATCCGCATTAGCTTAAATTCCCTTTTTAATTCTGAACTCTTTTGTCTAGGCATCGAGTTTCTCTTCAACACACGCTGTGTCCAGTCCGGTGTTTCAGAGATGTGTGTCTGACAGCCCTCGCTGGAAGAAGTGAGTCTTGATTACAGTAATCATCCCAATGTCAGAATGAATGAGTGCAGAGGAGGAGTGTACAGTGCAGCTGCCCACTTCAGCAGCACCTGACACAAAGCCCCTGCTCTCTTTCACCCTCTCTCTTTATCCTTCTCTTTCTCTCCCTTTTACCTCTCCAAGAACCGTCCAGACTAAAGAGGCAGAGGAGCCCTGAGGGAGACAACTTACACTGGCCTGCTCGCATCAGCTCACACACAAATGCAAAGTTTTAAAGTATCGTTCACCCAAATGAAAATTCACATATTTCCCTCTACCCAACATTTTTACACACTTGAAGCTTTTACCTCAAATAAACACCAATTGTAAAGAATGTACAGGTGTTTTCGAGAAGATTAAAGTTTTAAGCTTCAAAAATGATCATGGTTTCCAAGCCTTCTGAATTCATACAATGTCTCCGTGTGAGGAACATCTGCTGTAGCTCAACTTTTTGAGAAACTAACAAAGTGAAGAAGTCATTATTTTTTAGTCTGATCTTTTAAATGGCCAAATTTGATTTGACTCACAAAACTGGCATGAAATATTGATTGACGAATCAAAATGATTGGGCTCTTAAGTTAAACTCACTCACTCAATCTGGTTACAGCGATTAACAGCTCACTGGAAATAAATTATTCATAATTATTCACACAGTTATTGTATGAATATTTCACACAAATCATGTGGACTACTTGTATGATATTTTGGTAACACTTAATATTAGGGTCCAATTCTCTCTATTAACTACAGTACTTCTTAGCATGCATGCATATGACTAGGATATTAACTGTTTATTAGAAATTATAAAGCACATATTAATGCCTTATTCTGCATGGCCATATTCTACATCCCTTAATCCTACCAATATCTAAACTTAACTGCTAGATATTAATAAGTGGTAACACTTTATTTTACAGTGTCATTGTTACATTTGTTACATGTATTAAAACAGAAAATTATGCATAATTACATGCAACTAACCCTCATCCATATCCTAATCCTACCCTAACCTTACAGTAAGTAATTAATATTACTGAGTACTTAAATATATAATTACACTGTAACAATGACACCTCAAAATAAAGTGTAACCTAATAAGCAGAACTTTTATTGAGGCAAAAGTTATAGTTAATAGTTAACAGTGAGAATTGGACCTGAATCGATATGATATTTTTTATGATGGTTTTGATGCTTGAAAGCTTCAGTCCCCATGCATTCTTTGTAATTCCACGGAAAAAAACATGACCAGTAAATTTTTTTTTTCATAATTTCTCCTCCAGTGTTTCCCTTTAAAAAGTCATGGAGATTTGAAAAGACATGAGAGTGAGTAAATGATGATAGAACTGTATTTTTTTAGGTGCACTATTCCTTTAAGCCCTACTAATAAACAAATAGAAACAAATTTCTATTTTGATGTGCTCCCCAGTTCACTTATGTATTCAACTCATCCTCTCTAAGCCTTTCTTCCTCTTCCCTCTCCTTTCTTCTTGTTTCCCTCGCTCCCCTCATCCCTTTCTAATGTCCTGATGCTCCATTCTCTGTTTGCGAGATCGGAGCATAAAATGCATGGAGAGGAGAGACTGGGGGGAAATTGACTCTAACAAATAGCTTGAAAGGAATGCATGGCATATCAAACTAAAGCTTGCAAAAAACAGACAAAACACCATCATTTCCTCCCAACTTCTGATGTCGATGCACAACAAACTAGCATGCCAATGCCAGCAGAATGAAAATAGAGACAGAATCAGTCTGTGTTTTGTTGCGCTGTCACTTTGACGTGACTGGGAAGTTGCCTCGACGTGTTTGGCTAGGAGAGGAGAAGAGAGGAGCTTGTTTGATTAGCATCATCTCAGCGGTGTCAGTTACCAGCTTCCTCTCCACGGTTTAAAGGGCCAACCGAAACTGCCTCAGTGCATTCAAGAACACTAAATTCTTTTTTTTTTGTTCTTCTTTTTGATCATAAACACTAAAAAAAGTGATGTCTACATGTATGGGAAGACTTTAACTTTCAGGGAAAACGTGCACCGTTCATTTTTTGGTTATACCCGTAGAGTGTCCGTTCTTTTTGTTTGCTTTGATAATGTAAGGGTCGTGTACTTCTCAATGCCGTAACGGCCCATCAAAGCCTTTACTGCCATTTTCTTCATTAAACAAGGCTTGCGGTGAACATCAGCACTCCATCCATCTCTGCATATATGTGTCCATCACTGCTATTCAGCTGGTAAAGTAGTCACCTTTCCACACACAGATCAGTAGAATACTAATGTCCTGTCGCTCTGTTGTTTTAAAACAACTAAATTACCTCAACCATCAGAGGCTACTGTGAAAATCACATAACGCGCTCACAACCGCTCTCTTCAAAGTCTGAACGCAGGGGACAGAAGCTCGCAGCGAGAGAGGTTGTAATGACAGACCATTATACACACACATTTCAGGAGAGAAAGGAGAAAACACAACTGAGGTATAACAATGAGCTTTCAGCATGCATCTGTGACACAAGGAAATGACTCTACTCCTTTTATTAAAGTGCTGGTTATTTTCCTGTTGAGAGACACATGTTAAGAATATTTACTTTTTCTGTCAGTGCTCTCGCCGACGTGTCTGACGGATGAAAATGCTCATTGTTTTTGCATTAATGCGTGTGCATATAGAGAGGCCGCGTCTCTGTTCTGCCCATAAAATGTTTTGATCGTTGAGTTTTTACAACATACACAGAAAATACCCCCGCCGCAGAACGGGACTGATGCTTGTCGTCGAGGAGTATAAGCTAAACCTAAATGGATATAATCTGCAATCACTTTTTTTTATCCTGTTATTTTTTGAAAGCATTAATAATTTCTCTTTTTCACAACAGGGCTGTCATGCGTGCACTTCTGCACCTTTCTGCTATTTGATTTCCCATGGTGCTGAATCAGTCTATCATTATCTCTGCTTTAGGTGAGCCTCGCTCCATGAAACAGGCTTTTTACAGGTAGTTACGTTAAAATATGCTCCCCCTGTGACTGTAGCCAAATCTGTTTTAGCCGTGCTAATGTGCTGGGTTTCGTGCTTAAAGGCCGTTACTGTTAGCATACGGCGTGAAAGCGTCACAGACTGCTAATGCTGTCTCATCAATCGGTGTCTGCCAGACCTCTGCTAAAACAGAACTATTTTGGCCCATTACCGCATTCCGGAATGGTTTTGGCAAAATATCTCTGTGACCCTCTAAATTAGCCGGAAGGACGTGTGGACGACGGCCTAGTTGTACAGATTATGGTTCTGTTGAGCAACCTGTGGCTATAAAACGAGCGGGCTGTTTGACGAGGATTGATCTGCGGTTTAAATGGCCATTATCCACATAATAGATGGCTCGTGTCCAGTTTCCAAATCCCATCACTTTTCTCCCCTCTCGCATACATGCTTGAGTCGTGAGGAAGAATGTGTTGTGTTCCTTGTGACACCAAATGCTGTATACTTTGAATGCAGTGTAAGTTACTTTGCATAAAATGCTAAGCGCCTTTCATTTCCGTCGTCTTTGCGTAGCTAAAAAGCCAACATTGCTAACCCAAGCCTGTCTGCCTTCTTCTAACATTTGCCGCTAATCTTTTCTGTTGTACATGCAGCAGGAGGTAAAATGACGAGCAACTGATCCTCAGACCTCTTGGCCCTTTCTCCCCACAACAGAGTGCATTCTGGGTAATGAATTGCCCCGCTCCTGCTTATTAACCTCTCCTAATGAAATCGCTAGGACACCATTGTTCCTCTAATGAACCTTCAATGACAGGACACAGCCCCATCTTTGTCCTTCGACACTACTGCTAAATTAGAATTCTTTCCTTTCTTCCTTCCCTCCCTCTCTTACTGTTTCTGGAGGGCAGTTGGGAGATGAGCGTGTCCTAGCAGCTTTACCGTTGCCCGAGCTACGGCAAGGAAAGGATGGCTAGCGGATTCCCTAGTCTACGGGTTGGCCGTGGCTGCGAGCACCCTTACATTAGCTCTGATTAGCACCTCCAGTATGGATCTGCGGTGCTAATTACTTGTGCTGTCGTGGTTCACTGAGATTTAAGTACCATTATCCCCAATCCCTGAAGTCTAGCCTTGCCAACCTACACTACAGAGTGTGCATACCTCACTGCAGGGTTATCGATACAGGCTGCTCGCTCAGCTCGCTGTAACTTAACCCTTTCCTGCTAGAGACTCTATCTGGCCTAGTTCTGGACTGGCCCAGTTTTGGCCTGAGCAAGCCGAGAAACAAAAGGGAGGAGTTCCGTAGGGGAAGGGTGTTTTTCACACAGGGTCTGGGGAAGGAAAGCACCACAGGGTTGGGCCCACCGAATCGCACTGCTTATTTGGAGACGGACCCAAACCTCTTGGATTTTCATCTAGCCCCCCAGAGTGTTGAGGGCTCGCTCTTTGCTCACCCCACAGATACTAATTACAATTCGCATGTCACACTCGCAGGATAATGGAAGTCAGGAAGCAGAATTAGAATATTTCAGAAGCCTGCGGGGGTGTTAGCTCAGGAGAGGAAAGTGTGTCTGTTTCTCTGAGACTTGGGGGTGGGGGTAAGTTACACAGGGTTGGTGAAAATTGTTGCTATATTTGGCATCTCTGTGTGTTCTTCTGCCCCTTCTATCTGGCCCTGCTACCCCTTCTTCACACGCCGGGTGTGTGCTGGAACGGTGATGGCTGTCTGTTAGTCTAGATTGAGTGGCATCTGCTGGGTAAAGGGAAAGGGCCGGCCTGGCTGTTGGCATGAGGTTGGCACACATGGCACACAGGGTACTGAGGGGGTGGCAGTGCCAGGAGCAGACTTGAGCTGGCCAGACAGCATGACATCTTCTGGAATGAAACCGCTCCTTTTGCCTCTCTCTCTCAGCTTCATTCCTTTTCTCTCAGCACCTTCTCTCACAGGTCTCTCTCGATCGATTGCTTGTCCTGCTCCCTCTCACTCCCCCCCCCATCTCTTACTTGTTCTGCCACCTCTTATGACAGTCACTTGCTCCTCTTTTTCCAGTTGTAACCCAACAGCTCTCACACTTCTGAACCTCTCCCCCCTTCGTCCTCTTACCAGGACCACTTAATTAAAATGTTTGTTGCTTCCATTCCGAATGTAAGTCTGTGTGGTCATTTTTTCCCCTCCTTGGGCAGCACTGACTGATTCTCTGCTGAATTCCATCTATATTTTCTATTTGCATGCATGTTTTCGTGTGTGTGTATGTTTGTGTGTGTGGAAGTTTTCTGATAAAACAAACAGTGTTAATGAACCACTGTGCTGACATCTGCAGGAACCCAACGACTAAATTAATGCGTGCACCACATATCAAACAGGAGCCTTCCTACTGTCAGCCACTGCATCTCAAAGAGAATACATAACAAGGAGAGACAGTTCAGAGAGAGAGAGAGAGAGAGCGAGAGCGAGAGAGACAGCGAGAAAGAGGGGGGAGCGCTAACTCTGGGACTGCCCAAGCCACAGAGAAATACTTCTCAGCAGAATCCTCATGAAATTGATGCCTTAAAGGATAACTTCACTTTAAAAAAAACTGCCATCATTTAGTCCTCGTATTGTTCCAAACCTTATCAGTTTCTTTCTCTTGTGAATCACTAAAGCAGACTCACTCTCTTTTTCATGCAGTTACAATGAATGGAGATTTAAAAAAAAAAAATGTGTACAGGCGATCGGTTTATTCATTAAATAAACTTCCTCAAATAAACACTGTGATTGTATCACTGCGTCAGTTGAGTCAATAATTCATGAACAAATCATAGAACGGTTTTGTGAACGATTAATGTCTAATGAACGATCTGGCATCGCCACTTCTCTTATGAACTCTTGAGAATGTACCAAGGAGAGCTAGGCCAGTTTGAAGATTTTCAATGGATAACAGCCTTAATTTTAGTTACTCTCACAAAAAATGGTAATTCATCTTTTGTGTTTCACATTGTAAGAAAGTCATACAAGTTTGGAATGACATGAGGGTGAGTAAATCGTGGCACTTTTATTTTTTGAGTGAGCTATTCCTTTAACTCAAAGAGAGCAGTTTCTTTCTGAAGTCATAATATGCAGAAAAACACAAAATCTTTTAGTATCAACATTTCTGACTTTTTCTCTGCGTAAACCCAGCGTAAGAAGACATTTTATTGCACTTAAAGAGACTTTCTCTCCTTTGTCTACTATTTTTTCTCTCTCTCTAATCAGTGTTCTGAGTGAATCTGTTCTGTTGTAAATGAATCCAGGGAAATATGGTGATGTATGACGGGACTCAGATGCCTTCATGTTGTGAGGATTGCTTCTCTGTCAACCTTTTGTTGATTGACAGCCACCCAGACAGGCCACGGCTGCTCTGCTGCCATCACTCACCTGATCTGATCCTGCCCATGTGTAAGTACCAACCTAATGTTGCGATTTTTTAAAAAAAAATTTTCTTCACACAATGGATGTGAATAGGGTTCAGTGTACAGGTTTAGAAAAGAGTAAATGCTAGCAGAATTTTTCTATTTGAGTAAGAACCAGGTGCCGAGATCCATCTTGTTTGGATAACTGAAACCACATCTGGAGGTGACAACATGGATTGACCACATTTGAAGGTGCTTATATATAAATACTTAGGTTCCATATTGTAATGCTTAGTTTTTTAACATTGATATAATAAGAACTTTTGTGGCAAGAGCTCTTTTAGTCCTAGTGCTGTGTTGTGGATCTGCATTAAAATTTCATATTCTCCCATTTTCTTCACTTAAAATCTCTATTAGCATCCTTAAATGTAGAAATGTATTTTGAAAAATCTGCATTTTTTTTACAGGCAGAATGACAAATTATTCTAATTAATCCCTCAATATTTTTATTATTATAATTATTTTCATTTATTAATTTTGGTTAATTTGGTAAATGATGTGGGTACAACGTGCATTTGCTTATAAAAAGTATAAATACAATCTAGCTCAAGAATATCCCGTTTCATATCTGCATATGAAATGCATGTTAGTTAGGATCTAACTTGTTTATTGATTATAATAAGTGCTGTTAAGAAAGCTGAGGAAAGATGGCGAGCGTATACAAAAAGGAATCTGAGGAACATTTTGACATCTCATTTGTCCTCTCGCTTTCGTGAATTGACCTCTATGATCACCATGGCACTCTTGTGTAATCTACTAATGTCTACAGTTGTGTAAGCATTCATTCTTTTTTCTTTTTTCCTCCACCAGCAGTATTTAGATCTGAGCGATAGAGACACGGTTGTTTGTCTTTGTGATTAAAAGGCAAGGAGACTGTCCTTTTAATCAGAGAGCGTGCATTATTACAACCTTGATTAAGCTGCCAAATCTTTACGTTGTCATCTCTCATCAAGGCAAACAGGTAGGATGTGGTTTTGATTAATTTCACCCTCTGAGTGTGTGTGAGTGTATGATTGCCCAAAGGACAAATCATGACAACTATCAAAGGAATGCAAAACTCACAAATGCACATTGACTCTACATATCACCATACTCTGCCGCCACAATATTTGAGCAGCTCAAGCATTTCCCTGTAAAAAAAACGGTTTTATATTTCAGAGATGAAGTCACCTCTGTTCCTCACTTTTCTCTCTCCTTCTGTACCTGAGCCAGTGATTAATGAGTAGATGCGGATGATTCAAACGCTCAATGGCTCTTCATGATGTGATGGTGTCACTTGCAGTGACAGCTGGATGCTGGCAGAGGCCAGTGCGGTAGAATCAAATCTTCACTCTAGTACAGAAACTACTGTCAGTCATCAAGTCTTTGAATACATCTAATAATAAAAAGAATATACAGCTCATTTGATCTACATTTCAATCCATTGTGACCCGTCACATGCACAAACTGATTTCACAGCACTGACAATGTAACCACCAGGTGCAGAAGGAAACTAAAAAAAATGTCTACACTGATTTTTAAGTCACAATTCTGAGGAATGGTTTTAAACATGGTAAAAAGTGTTAAACAGATCTTGAGAGCAGGGGAGGCAGGGGTTAGTTGTAAAGCGTTTTTATAATGTGTAATTTTTTCTTATTTGGTTCTTATAAGATCTATGTGGCAAGCAGCGAGGCCAAGGGACCGTGAGAACGTGTCGCACTGGTCTCATGTCTCACGGAGGAGCTCGGACGCACACAAAAGGAGGGGCGACGACAGTGGAGGACGAGAGAGGACTAGGCCTGGACTTCACGTTATGTTTTGTTTATGTTTTATTATGCATGTGCACGGCAGCCGTCAGTGAGGGGCTGCCTGCGTTACTTTTAGTTTTTTACTTTGGATTAAAGTTTGTTGAACGTTCGCCGGTTCCCACCTCCTTTTTCCCACCTCCTTCTTCCCATATCAACATGGGACCTGGTTACAATCGTATTTGTCCATTTAGCATTGGCCTTCAGAAGCTACATCATAGACTGTAAAAAAAGATGGACGCCGCCGCCAATGTCCGAATATGGCGCTGACATCCTGTGCTGATTTGGGACCTGCGTCTACGCTGTAGAGAGCAGGAAGTAGACACACTACCGCAGTATCTGTTAGTGTGGTTTACTGCAGAACAACTCATTATGTCGGTAGGAAATAAACAGTTATGGAAATGTAGAAATTGAAGTTAAAGCTCTAATCTCCTCCCGGAAAAAGTATGTTGGTGCCTCAATGACAACTTCACTCAAAGAAGCTTTCAATCAAAGCTGTTAATCATGACGTCAAAGCTGTTAATCATGACGATACCATTTTTATAACATCAAATAACTAACTCAAATCAAACAACGAACACTTGAACTTACATTAGCGAGATAAAAACTACCTAAAAAATGATTTGAAGTGTAATTAAATTGTTTAGTTTGTCTCGAATCCCATTAGAATACATGGAGGGGGCGGAGTTTTTAAGCTATACTGGGACTAAGCACCTTGAGACGATCAGAACGCTTTTCAGGACGTGTGCGGCACGTTTAAGGTACATAAAATACTTAGACCTTGTTTACACTTTTTGGCAGATTGTATCACAAGTGGGCAATGCTAAATACAGATGTAAATGGAGTCTAAAAAATGTTGAGCTTGTCCACATTTGGCCACTTCCAGAGGTAGTCAAAAACGCATTGCTTTTGTAGTGTAAACGTTCATTTTGTCGAATGCGTTCGAACAGACACAAATGACCGCCTAATCTCCTCCTACTGACCTAATGCATTATGGGAAGCGCGCTAACCAGATAAGATTCAAACTTTGTCGGCTGGAGACTCAAGTTTGGTTTGAAGACGAAAACCGTACCAAGCACAATGCTCTATCACCATTCCTGATTTTTAACACACTTAAATCAGAGCAGAAATGAAAGCTGCTACTCTCTGTATGTTTTTTCTGTCGTTTCAGGGCACGTTCATGTGTAAATTGTGTGAGCTCATTTTGTCCATTAGATTAAAATATCTGAAAAAATTAAATAAAATAAAAACCCACCATAGAAAGTAAAAACTGCCCCTTGAAGAAATCAGGACAGAAGTGGTCGGAAGTGGACAAAAGAGACTGATTAAAACACCAGATGTAATACAGTCTACTTGTGATCCGATTGACTAAAACACATCTTAATTCCAGATGTAAACAGGGCCAATGTTTCCCAGAAGGCAAGATAAGATAAATTTACCTCGATTACACTCCTGGCCCTTAATACAGTTGTGGTCAGAATTATTGGCACCCCTGGTAAAAATAATCAAATATTCCTGTAAAAATATATCTGCATTGTTTATCCTTTTGATCTATCATTCAGAAAATTTACAAAATCTAACCTTTCATTGAAGTAAAAGAATTGAAAGTGGGAGGTAAATCACATTATAAAAATAAATGCTTTTCTCCAAAACACGTTGGCAATAATTATTGGCACCCTTTTATTAAATACTTTTTGCAACCTCCTTTTTCCAAGATAACAGCTGAGTCTTCAATAATGCCTGATGAGTTCGGAGAACACATGACAAGAGATCAGAGATCATTCTTCCATACAGAAGCTCTCCAGATCCTTCATATTCCCAGCTCTTCAGTTCACCCCAGTCATTTTCTATAGGGTTCAAGTCAGGGGACTGGTATGGTCATGGCAGAAGCTTCATTTTGTGCTCAGTGACACATTTGTATGTTGATTTTGATGTTTGTTTTGGATCATTATTCTGATGGAAGATCCAACCATCGCCCATTATAAGATTTCTAGCACAGGCGGTCAGGTTTGGATTTTTTTCATCTGTTGGTATTTGCTATCCGTGATCCATGATAGTTGGGGTATCCATGATACCATGTATCTAAACATGATGTCCAGGGACTTCAGCAAAAAAAAAGGCGCACAACATTAAAAATCCAGCTGTGTTTTTAACCGTGTACATGGGGTACATTTTATCCCTGTTTGCACCAAACCCATTTGATAGGTTTGCTGCCAAAAAGCTCTTTTTATAGTTTCATCTAACCACAGAACCAGGTCCCATTTGAATTTCCAGTCGCATCTGACAGCTGAGTATGCTCGATTTTGTTTCTGGATGAGCAAGAAGGATTTTTCTTGAATCACTCCCAAACAACATGTGGTGATGTAGAGGTTGTTTGATTTTTTTTATTTTTATTATTTAAATGTTAGGCTTCCCAAGACTCAACTAATCTCTGCAATTCTTCATCTGTGATCCTTGGAGAGTCTTTGGCCACTCAATACATTAAAGCCAATTGCTGTGCATTAAGACAATATATACACACGTCCTCTTCCAGGCAGATTCGTAACATCTTTAGTTGATTGGAACTTCTTAATTATTGCCCTGATGGTGGAGATGGGGATTTTCAATGATTTAGCTATTTTTCTACAGCCATCTTCATTTATGTGAAGCTCAACAATCTTTTGCTGCACATCAGAACTATATTCTTTGGTTTTACTCATTGTGATGAATGATTAAGGGAATTTGGCCTTTGTGTTTCCTCATATTTACTCCTGTGAAACAAGATGTCATAGCTGGACAATTTCACATTCCTAGGTGTGCTAAAAATTTAAATATTAATATACTTCAGAGGTATTTTACTAATTCTATGGGTACCAATAATTGTGTCCAGTGTGTTTTGGAGAAAAACATATGTTTCATAAATTGATTCCCCCCCCCGGAATTTCCATTCTTTTACTTCAATGAAAGAAAGGTTAGGTTTTTGCAAATATTTTGAATGATAGATCAAAAGCATAAACAATGCAGATTTATTTTTACAGCCATATTTGATCATATTTACCAGGGCTGCCAATAATTCTGACCATAATTGCATATCGTGTTGCATTCTTGAGCATCAGTGAATGTTTTCACGTTTTGTAATAGTTGTGTATGAGTCCCTCAATTGTCCTCAAGATCATACAGTCACTGTTGGAAAGGGTTCGAATAAGCAGGAGATGATGGAAAACGCCTCGGTTATGTATATAACCCTTGTTCCCTGAGAGGGAACGAGCACTGCGTCGGAACGACGAATTTGGGGATGCTCCCTAAGCATCAACGCATCTGAAGTATGAATGAAACTAGTCCAATCCTGATTGGTGCTACGTCATGACGTAGATGTGACGGCATACCGGAAGCTATAAAGGGAGCCCGCGCATTGTAGCGTCAATTATCGCGATGAAGCAAACGCTCTCAGGCGATATGCGGTGTGGCGACGAGACGCAGTGCTCGTTCCCTCTCAGGGAACAAGGGTTATATACATAACCCCGAGACGCCTCGAGGAACTTCAGACCGCGCCAGAACGACTAATTTGGGGAACGAGTACCCACTAGGCCACATCAAGGATACGCCTGCCCTAACGTGAAACTGGAAAACAGGCACAATTAGGACTGGAGTACCCTGTCGCCGGGTGTCGCCGGGAGGTGTAAGCTATAAAACCTTATAAAAGTGTGCTGAGTAGCCCAACCGGCCGCTTCACAGATGTCCTGCATAGGGACTCGAAATAAGGGCCACCGAGGAGGCATGCCTCTGGTGGAATGGGCCCTCAAGGCTATAGGTGAAGGCATATTGCGCACCTGATATGCCAAAGCTATTGCCTGCACAATCCAATTACTGATAGTAGGGGTTGATGCAGGCAACCCTTTCTTGGGTGAGCCAAAACACACTAACAGCTGGTCTGATAACCTCCACTGAGCTGACCTTTCCAGATAAACCCTCAAGGCCCGAACCGGGCATAAGAGGAACAGTCTCCCTTCTTCCGCCACGTGAGGCGGAGGATGAAACGCCTGAAGAACCAAGGACCTGACCACCCGGAAGGGACCTTGGGCACGTAGCCAGGTCTAGGGTGCAGTACCGCTTTAACCCCTCCGGGGGCAAACTCCAGGCAAGTTGGCGTAACTGCCAAGGCCTGAAGATCCCCCACTCTCCTAAGAGAAGTTATAGCCAGGAGGAACGCTACTTTCAACGTCAGATACTTGGGGTCTGCCGACTCCAGTGGTTCGAAGGGGGCCTCAGCCAACCCCTCGAGAACCACTGCCAAATCCCATGTCGGTATTCTGGTACGGACTACAGGCCTCATCCTTCGTGCCCCACGGAGGAAACGTACAACCAAATGGTGCCTACCCAAGGGCCCATCACCCATAGGAGTGTGGAAAGCCGCAATGGCAGCCACGTACACCTTGAGTGTGGACGGGGTTAGACCCGCAGAGAAACGATCTTGGAGGAACTCCAGCACTGAAGCCACCGGGCAGTTAACTGGGTCCACCTCACGCTCTCTACACCAAGTGGCGAAGACATTCCACTTGAGGTTGTACAATCTCCTCGTCGACGGGGCCCTAGAGCTAAGTAGGGTCTCTATAACGTCTGCTGGCAGCCCCTCCTCCCGGTACCTGGCCCCTCAGGGGCCAGACCCAGAGGCTCCATATTTCGGGCGGTGAAATATCGTGCCCCTGCCTGCGATAGGAGGTCCTCCTCAGAGGGACCTGCCACGGGGGACCCACCAGCAGATCTATTACATCCGAGAACCATACTCGGGTCGGCCAACGGGGTGCTACCAGAAGTAGGCTGACCCCTTGTTGACGGACCCTCTCCAGGACTCCCGGGAGCAGAGCAATCGGGAAAATGCATACAGACGCAGCCTCGGCCACGTCTGAACCATCGCATCCAACCCCAGGGGGGCTGGATGCGTGAGGGAAAACCACAGTGGACAGTGGGACGTCTCTCGAGACGCAAACAGGTCCACTTCCACTGGGCCGAACCTCTTGCACATGGCCTCCACCACCTCTGGGTGGAGCCGCCACTCCCCGGGCCTCAGCCCCTGCCTCGACAGGATGTCTGCCCCCTGATTCTGTATCCCCGGGATATACATCGCCCTGAGGGATAACAGTCTCTCCTGTGACCAAAGGAGAATGAGATGCGCCAATTTGCATAGGGGGCGCGATCTCAACCCCCCCTGGCGATTCAGGTATGCCACGACTGCCATATTGTCCGTACGGACCAGAACGTGGTGCCCGCGAAGTTCCGGGAAGAAGCTCCTCAGAGCTCTGTAAACCGCCAGCATTTCCAGGCAATTTATGTGCCAAGTGGAATGACGGTCGTCCCACGGACCCCTCGCAAAGCGGCCTTCCATGACCGCGCCCCAACCAGTAAGGGAGGCATCTGTTGAAACGGTTTTCCGGCAACATGATGCTCCCAGCACTGGCCCCTGGGACAGAAACCAAATTTCCTTCCATATTCTCAGAGCCCGAAGGCATTTGCACGTTGCTCTGATCATACGGAACGGGTTCCCTCTGGAGGAAAACCCCTTGGTTTTAGCCACCACTGTAGGGCCCTCATGTGTAGCAGGCCGAACGGAATAACGTTGGCCGCTGCTGCTAGATGTCCCACCACTTTTTGGAAGTGTTTTACAGTGATGCTGTGGCCCAGCTTTATTTCTGAGACTACCGCCAGAACGGTCTTGACTCGCGGGAGACAGATGTGCCTGCATCGAAATTGAATCCCATATTATACCCAGAAAACTTCGTTTTCTGGGCTGGCGTCAACACGCTCTTCTTCGTGTTGAGTCTCAGCCCCAAGCATTGGATATGTGCTAGAACTACATCTCGATGTCGTACTGCCATATCGTACGACTGTGCCAGTATTAGCCAGTCGTCGATATAATTCAGTACCCGGATGCCCTGAAGTCTCAGTGGAGCCAGAGCTGCATCCATGCACTTGGTGAATGTGCGAGGGAAAGAGCTAGACCAAACGGAAGTACTCGATATTGGCACGCTTTGCCCCCAAAGCGAACCTCAGAAACTTCCTGTGGCAAGGAAGGATGGAGACATGAAAATAGGCGTCTTTTAAATCTATCGTGACGAACCAGTCCTTGGCCTGGATCTGACTCACGATGGTAGGAATGGTTAACATCTTGAACCTGAATCTCCTCAGAGACCGGTTCAGATACCTTAGATCTAAAATCAGCCAAGCCCTCCATCCTTTTTTGGAACTATAAAGTACCGGCTGTAGAACCCGGCCTCCATCTCTGACGGTGGGACCCGTTCTATGGCTCCCTTTATCAGCAAGGATTCTACTTCTTGTTCCATTACCCGAACCCGCTCTGGCACCACTGCCGTCCATGTCACCCCATTGAATTTCGGAGGGGGGTGATCGAACTGCAGTCTGTACCCTAGTTCTACAGTCCGCAGGACCCATGTGGATATATTCGGAAGGCATTTCCATGCGCCGAGATAATCTACTAAGGGAATCAGCCTCTCGAGGCTGACCTCGGGTATTAATTGAATTTCGTTTTCGCTCCTGAAGCGGATGCCCGGCAGAGAGCTGAATACGATTTCTGGTATGTGGACACCGTGCTGCCCGTCCGCAAGTCTTTCTTGAGGCGACTGGGGCACCACCTGTCGTGGGAAAACGATGTGGCCCGGCGTCTGTGACGGCGGGATTACCACATCGCTTTCCCATCGAGAGCGCCGCGCGAGACCACCTCGGTTGTTCTCGCGGTGGGGCCGCTCTTGGTAGTCCTGCCGCAGCTAGGACTTCTTCCCAGCAGCCTTCTTAGCGAGAAGGACGCCTCAGATCGCCCTTCTGCACAGAAGCCTGCTGGTGAGAGCGCCTCCTCTGTTGCCAGGCTCCCGGAGGAGGGGCTCTAGAGGCGACGCTCTCCTTCTGCACCTGACGGTGGGAGGAGCTGGCTGACGGCTGAGGCTGCCCACCAGTGGCAGCCTTCCCAGGTTTTGGCCGACGAGGAGGAACTGTCGGAAGGTCATGATTGCTTTTTCGCCTCCTGAAACCTGTCGACGACGAACTAACGCGCCGAACAGGCCAGAAGGCAAATCGGGAGTCTAGGAGAAAGGACTTGTCCTTCTCCTTCATCCCCGACAGATTAAGCCATAAGTGCCTCTCCACAGTCACCATTGACGCCATGGAGCGCCGATGGCACGGGCCGTCTCCTTGGTGACGCCGGAGAGACAAATCCGCAGCCTTCCTAAGCTCAAGGATATCCTCCGGGAGGGACCTCGCCTCGCCGAGCTCTTTAAGGAGGTCGGCCTGGTATGCCTGCAATATTGATAACGTGTGCAGGGAACTACCAGCCCGACCCGCCGCCATATATGCCCTGCCCACCAATGCCGATGTGTCCCTACACGGCTTGGTGGGCAGTACCGGGGCTTTCAGGGACGATGCCGATTCGGGTGAAAGATAGCCCGCGAGAGCATCTTCCACGCGGCATCGTCCGTAGCCAGCCTCGCGCCCCTCAAAACATTCGCATAATCTAACACGGGGGGGTTGGAAATGCGCGCGGAATATGGCTTGTTCCAGGACCTGCACAACTCATTATGCAGGTCCTGAAAAAATGGCAAGCCCCGGCGAGGTGTCTGAGCTCTACGCGAGAGAAACCGGTCATCCAGCTTGCTTGATGGCTGGGCTTCCTGTCTCTCCTGTGGCCAATCGATTTTTAATTTGGCGCACCTCTATAAGCTCCTCTTGGGCGGGTGGGTGTGGTGGTGACATATATCCCGCACCACCCGCCTCGATGTTAATCCTCCGGATCCTCGGACTCGAGAGGATCAGCATCGTGTTCTCCACCCGGGGAAGAAGCCGCCGCGGGCTTCCACAGGTGGGAGAACATCTGAACCGCCAGAGGAAGATTGGGAAAGTGCTCAGCAGTCCCAATCTCCGCTGACAAGTTCAGCTGTGAGCCCCATGATCTGCGACGCCGCGCCGGCGGACGCGGGCCCAGAACCACGGGCTCACGCGTTGGCCGGCCTCGTCAAAGACCGCCAACCGGGACCGAAGTACCCTGAGCGTCAGCAGCTCACAATGGCTACAGGCGGCTCCCTCGAGAGCCGCCTGAGCATGCTGAACGCCCAGGCACTCAACACACAGAGTGTGTGTGTCCGTTCCCGAAATAAAGCGGGGACACGGGTGCACACAACTCTTAAATTCGGCCATATCTTTGATATATATATATATATTCTTTCCTACGGGACAAACAACAATAAATAGACAGACAGTTTCACACACAGAGCGTTATGCTGAAGAGCGATAACTGACGCTACAATGCGCCGGGCTCCCCTTTATAGCTTCCGGGTATGCCGTCACATCTACGCTATGACGTAGCACCAATCAGGATTGGACTAGTTTCATTCATACTTCAGATGCGTTGATGCTTAGGAGCATCCCCAAATTCGCTCGTTCGACAAGAGTGCAAGTTCCTCGATATAGGGAACCAAAGAATGTGCAGGACCTGGAGGATTTTTCTTAAGAACATTGGGTAGTTTAACTGCCCCTTGGATCAATTTTGATTTTGATTGGAAGTTTAAGATTGAGTTCTCCCTTAATCTTTCTGAAAATAAACCGACTTTGTTACAGCTCACCCCATATTACAACTCGATTCCCTGTTACACGTATTTTAGCTGAAAGCATAATCAAATTACCCAACATATTTGATAGATGAAGATGCACAGTGGATTTGTGGAACTTTGTGTGTTTCAATTCTGAGAACATCTGTGGAGCTTTCTGTGGAGTTTTGCACGTGCAGTTTCTGTGTGGGCCGGTTATCACATTGATTTAAGATGCTTGAGATATGGTGTCATAGACATTTAAGTTCAGTACAGGCCTTTCTGTGCAACTGTTCCTGTGCACACTTGAGCCATTTTATGAAAGGAGCCTTTCTTTTTGTTCTTTGCTTCCACTCTGCCTTTCTTTTTAAACTCTTTTTCTTTGTTTGTTTCTGTCGTAGGCACATGACCTCTCGGTGCTGGCTACCACAGTGCTCACATTAAAACAGCTGCAATATCTCGCCATTTCTCTGGTCCCTGAATGCAGGGTTTGTGTTTGGTGAAGCGGAAGTTGAAAGCCTTTATTTAAGGGCTCGTGTTTAAGGGTTCACTGGCCCTGACCTCTCCTCTAATGTCCCACACTACTGACTCTGGTTGCACATAATTCATGCCATCAACCAAACACACACACATTTTTCTCTCTCTATCTTGTGCCCTGCTTCGGCTCCTGAGCTTTTGCCCCATACTGCGGATCGCTGACCCCTGTCGCTCTGCAGGGGGCCGTCCCATCACACCTGGCATCAGCTCAGACCCCCATCAGCACAGTCCAGCCCAGGGGAGTGGGTCAGCTCAGCTCCACTGCACCTGTAGAAACACACGCTTGCGCACTTTATTCAGTCTTGAGGTTTCAACAGGAGGATTTGCTGACTGATTTACTTTAGAGGACAATGAGGGCATCCTTCACTTTGCTTCACACTCTTCCCTGTGGCTTTTAGACACAGACCCAAACCTGAGACAAAGACAGACCGAAGTTCAGATAGAATTAACTGATCTGTGACATAAAGACAAGGTTAAAGGCCTGTTCACAACATATGCAAATTTTGGCATCAAAAATGTGTTCGACGAGATTGTGAAACGTAGCTTTGCATATAACCGCTTCTGAAACATCGGCACTTTTGAATACTTTTGGTTTTGATTTTGAAGTAGTTCCAGGTTTGTTGACCACATTAAAGTTTCCACAGCACTTCACTACATAATCAGAACTTCAAAGAGCCGTGTAGCTCTTTGAAGCCAAGTAAACCTAACAAAATGTCAATTTACATTTTTTTTTTTAAATCTATGGAATGTTGGGTATGCAACTACTTCACTAATTTATCATAAATAGCTTTGCCCTTATGAAAACAAAAAATTCAGGTCATTTTTGTATTTGATCAAATGATCTTTGTGTGTCCTGTGGAAATTGGGAAACAGTGTTACAAACATCCCCTTCTGCTCAGCTATTATTATTATTATTATTATTATTTGACATTTACATTAAGGTAGTTTTATATATATATATATATATATATATATATATATATATATATATATATATATATATATATATATATATATATATAAAGATTAATGTATAATTAAACATCCATTAACCTGATCACAACTCAAATTATAATCAAATGTAATGAATTTGTTATAATCAATTAATTTTATGACATCAAATGTACATTTTTCTGTTGCATCATTTTTTTCTGTAAGTAATTTGAAAAAGTTTTTATTTTAAAGTTATTCCTTAAATGACAAATTGCTGTTTCTTTTATTTTCTTCAGAAAATATGTTTTTTGACCAATTTTACATTTGTAATGTAACAGATTTTCGAATTTATAAAATAATGAAAAGTGTCACATACTAAAATGAAACTAGACTTGAATGTGAATCATTGTTTTTTTTTTTTTTAGTTATTGTTTAAAACTGTCCAATAGCCCATGTAGTCTCAGTGACATCAGCAAAAAAGTTGTTTATTAGAAAGCACAAGTTTTGATTCAACTTAATAAAAAAATATGTATAAAATTGTACATTTTGATGATGTTTAAAAAGGTTGTTCACCTAAAAAGTTCTGTCATCATTTACTCTCCCAAATCTGTATGACACTAAGACAACATACATTTTATAGCTACTCCACAAAAGAAAGAAAGTCATACAGGTTTGGAATGACATGAGGGTGAGAAAATGATGGAATTTTCATTTTAATGGGTGAACTATTCTCCGGGTATTAAAATTACCCTATTTGAGGCATTCTGGGTGATGAGACAAATAAATATAATGGTTGAGGTTTATAAAGAAGTGCAATGTCAATTTAAATTATTAAACATTTATTTACGAAGCATTTTTTCTCCATTGAAGGATTTCAATTCAAAATGAAAATTTTATTCACCCCTATTTCATCCAAGATGTTCATGTCTTTCTTTCTTCATATAGATTCATATGTCTGTGTTTTTTACTCTCATAGAATAACACCCCATTGAAATGCATAGCAACCAACATGTCCTCCAAACAATACGCCTATATAGGTCGTTTGTCACTTCCTTGAAATACGACCCATAGGAGCGTTTACTAAAGTTGTGCCCCTCTCGACAATAGTTTAATTCATGAAATACGACATATAGGAGCGTCTTCTAAAGTTAAGCTTCTATTGACAACAGAACACTTTCATTTTAAAGCATTTTTCCCTTTTATCTGCATAATATTTCAGGTTTTGCATATAGCTCAATTGGTAAAGCATTGCAATATACAACAACATGTGTTCATGCAATTTTGATTCCAGGGAACACATGTGCTCATTTTGCTAAATGGAAATAAGACAAATGATGGTAAAAAGTCCACACATTGCATTAAAATGAATATATTGTGTGTCATTAAAATGAACGTCATTAAAATGAACGTAATAAGGTGCTTGAAAAAAGACCTATAGTCTTTTTTTTTTTTTTTTTTTGGATGACGGTTGGAGTTAAACAAATCTTCATTTGTGTTCTACTGGAGAAACAAACACACCTATATCTTGGGTGTAAGCTAGATAATACCCTATTCCTCGTCTGGGACCATGCAGAGCCTCTGAAGCCCTTCAAAATACTTTGAAACTGCATTGATTTGGACCGTCAACATTTTGGTTACAATGGAAGTCAAGTCAAGGTGGGGAGAAAAATCCTGGAATGTTTTCCTCAGAAAACGTATTTTCTTTTCGACTGAAGAAAGAAATGATGACCATCTTGGATGAGATGGGGGTGAGTAAAATATCAAGAAATTTTCATTTTGAAGTGAACTAATCCTTTAAGTAGAATGTGCATATAGTGTTGTGACTATAACTCTTCGAGCATTTTGCAAAATAGGACGCTTGCGTGCACACACTGTGCCATTTAGCGTTAACACCTTTCACAAGCCTTTGTGGTCCCTTCCTCCTCCAGACATGGCATCATACGCGATAATCATGACTCAGCACTTCGGCCTCTTTACCACGGAGGCTGATTACACGCTCATTATGTGTATAACGTCGTGTTAGGAGGTGTCTAATGCAATTACTTTACGTACGTAATGCATTTCAATAGCACTCCCACACAGACGCGCGCAAGAGCCAACCAGTGACACAAAATCAATGGGCATATATTCCCGCCTCTGTGCGAGCGTTCTTTTCTCTGCTGTGTATCCTCATGCTTGTGTGCTCAGAATGACCTCTGTTTCAGAAGCTTTCAAATGAGCCTTTTGTGGGTAATTAATTATTTCATGGTATAGTGTCTAAATTACAGCTATTTGACAGCTAGGTTTGACGCAGGCGGTGTCAGTGTGTGTTTGTGTGTGTAGTCGTGCCATGTGTTTATATGTGTACTGTAGCATAAGAATGCGTCAGTGGAATACCGAGCGTGTCACACCAGATGTGGCTAAATTTCCTCAGAGCGTCAGGTGACATGACACTGGAAACAATCACAGTAACAGCGATCTCCTCGCGCTGCAGAGTGGGAAAAACATAATATAAAACCCAGGGAGTGACAGACTGACAGATGGAAAGATGGGTGGAGGAAGAGGAACGAGAGGTGTGCGTGAAGATAAAGACATAGGAAAGACTGACAAGTCTGAGACGTAGAATGTGTGTGAGTGTGTGTGTATGTACTGATATAGACGAAGAATGTGTGTGTGCTGAGAGTATGCCAGCACACAAGGTCCAAAGATGAACTTTTTGTTACACCAGCCAATGGCAGATTACTTAATATTCCATAAATATTTTTGGTAGAACTTTATTTTACAGTCCTGTTTTGCATACTATGAATCATTGTAGTAATGACACTGTACTAACCCTGAGCCTACATCTAAACCTTAACTTAACCCATGTAGTTTATTTAGTACTATTGTGGGTAACTACACTGTAAGTACATTGAAATTGTATGTAGGCTACTGTAAAATAATGTGCTACCTTATTTCTTATCAGCCATATATTATTGCTTATTGCAGTATTTTTGTTTTTATGAAAAGGGGATTATATAATGTTGTTATATAAATATAATTATAATAGAAATAATAGTTTCTATTAGGGTTAGGCAGAACCTGATTTAACCAAGTGCAACATGTTCCTGGATCATCCTCTTTGTTTATCCTGGAATAACATTCCAATCAACCTGTCAGATTTCAGGGACAAGCAGTTTAAATCAAGTTTAGGCTTAGAACCATGTTGGGTGCTTATTTACTTATAATTTCCTTCTAATTTTAGGGATAACTTATGAGTGAGGTTAGGTTTAGGTGATATGGTTGGGATTAAACTTTCGGACAGGAATGTTGTTCTAGGATCAACTTAATAAGTTAACCCTGGAACAGCGACTAACTCTGCAAAATCAGGATGTGCGAAGGTTAGGTTTAGGAATAGGTTATTAATGCACCATTAACTTGAGAGGTCCTTATTAATATAGCTTCAAAGGTATGTCTACGATTCATGTGACAAATGTATTATGTATTATAAATTTAAAATAATATTCTAGGTTTAAGTTAACTGACAGCATTTCTGGAATAATGTGGATAACTATTAAAAGTTTATTTAAATCAAAGCCTGCTTTCCCCAGCAAAAATTAGGGTTAGACCCTTACAAATGAAAGTGAATGAAGCCATTTTTTGAAGGATTTAAAAGCATAAATATGAAGCCTATAATTTTATAAAAGCACTTAAAGGGGATATATTATGCAAAATTCACTTTTTATAAGGGGTTTGAACACAGATGTGTGTCCACAGTGTTTGTAAACAACCAGCCTATAATGGTAAAAATCCATCCATGCCTTTTTTTATAATCCCCATAAATCATAAACAATCTCTCCAAATGGGTGGTTCCAGATTTCCCCTACTCTTAGCTAAGAGTAAGCCCCACCTATGACTGATGACTGGTTTCCTCGCTGTAGCAGCTGGAGATGTACAATGTCTGTGCCAAAAAAAATAAAAAAAATAAATCTCCATAGACTCCCAGCATCTGAGCCACCGAGGACACTGTGGTTGAATTTCATTTATGAAATAACTGTGCTGGAGAAAGTTGTTAAAGTGTTATATATTTGTGCAATCATTTTACGCCGGAGTTCTTCACAAATGAGGGTCAGTTCAATGCTGGATTTGCACAAAAGTTGTTTCTCAAAGATTTTTGGATTAACATGGTTTACATGCTATAGTCTGTGAGTTGAATCAACTTGCTGATGACATAACGGCATAAATTTATCCACTAACCATTAGGGTATTATACTAATCAAATAATTTTCCTGGTCATATTCGCACCAGTAGGAACTCTGAAGTGACGTAAGCCGCACTTGTTGTTATGACTTTTATTTTGATGGCACGGCGGACCTTTATTTTGAGGGCGCTGAGAACGCCAGAGCCTGAGCACATAGCTCTCACATTCTCCGTCTTTATTACTTTA
Organism: Gobiocypris rarus; assembly: GCA_023029165.1. Taxonomy (NCBI): domain Eukaryota; kingdom Metazoa; phylum Chordata; class Actinopteri; order Cypriniformes; family Gobionidae; genus Gobiocypris; species Gobiocypris rarus. The sequence continues at coordinate 12,205,016 of CM040921.1, forward strand.
CAATTAGTTTTAACAGTCCTGTCTAATACGTTATTAGATAGAACTGTTATACAAAGAATTTAGACAGTATATGAAAAAGTATTAGCGTTTGCCATGTGGCTGATGTCCAAATACTTAATCATGTTTTGTTTAGTCCCCTCAAAATTGCATTGGATTGACTCGTTAGCGTAATTTGAGAGGTCCATCTATCACTGTTTTCCATGTTCATAGAGTTAGGCTATAATCTCTGTGTGTAGACGGCTTTTTTAAAAGGGCGGGTACTGGTGCTTTCCAATCAGCGTACACAAACGTCACTGGTAGTTCATATTGTGCTGAGTTAGACCCTCTGAAGTAGGAGCTAAATTAGTTCCCCCAAAAGGAGTTCCTAGAACTAAAATTGTTCCCAGTTCCTGCTGTTCTAACACACCAAAATCTGGGTTCTTCCGCCAATGGTTCTAGGAACTATAAAAAGGTTCCTCCAGTGCGAAAGCCCCAATTCAGAAACGTCCAGGTGCAATCTAAAAGTTGGAACTTCTTCCCGAGTCTCTTAGTGTCTGACTCCGTTTCGAACATGTACGGCTGAACACTGCTACTGATAATTTCTGACATTTTGGCTGCGTGACATTTTCCAGTTTTGTTTTTGCCAGAGTATCCTAAGCACGCCTGCCCTCTTCGGTAGCAGCAGCTCATTAGCATTTAAAGAGACACACACAAAAACGCCATCTTTTGCTCACAACCAAATAGGGGCAAATTTGACAAGCTGTAAAAAATGAGCTGTGAGGTTTGAGCCGAAACTTCACAAACAAGGGGACATAAAAAAGGGACATAATAGGTCATTTTTCAAAGTTCTCATCACTTTTATTTTGTATTAGGATTTAGGCATTATGTTGTGATGCCAATTAAAATTGTACAAATTAACCCAGTAAACATGTTTTGTAAATCATGTTAAAATGCATATTGTTTGCATCTTGTGGCTATACTATTTAAAAACAATTAGTAATGTAGTGTTTACGGATTGGCCCCATTCACTTCCCTTTTTTGGAAAAGGAAGGACAAGTATTATTTGGAGAAATGAATGCTGTCATTTGAGCTTGATTCTTGACCAAATAAAGCTGCAAAGTGAACCAGACTTTATTTTAATATAAGAATAATCTTACAATCTGACTGGCTGATGTTGTTCCAGGACCAAGCATGATGACCCAGGAACATGACTTACTTCTGTAAATCACGTCAGGCCTGCTGCAGATTTGTGTATGCTTGCTTTCATGCTCCAGCGTACATGCACATGCATCTCAGTGCAAGCTATAAATGCTTTAAGGCTATAAATCTTTATTTAACAGCATATTGAGCTCAAGACAGAGTGTCTTGACAGCTAATGTTGCTCTGGAAGCCTGTGGCCGGTGAAGGAGAGCAGTGTCAGCTCAGACCTGGAGCTGGTGCAGATGAGCTGGGTAAAAGACCTATAGAGGACGGGAGTGGGAGGTGATCAATATATTAGCATTCTCCTTTTCATAGGGAAACATGAAGTAAACCAGATCTGACTCATCCTCACTCACATAATGCTGATGAATATCCATTACATTATACAACGTGACTATTTGCAATGTATAAGCCCAGGATTAAAAGCATTTCTGTGCACTTTAGAATAGCTACATCCTATTAGTGGTTACAAGAAATTAAGTCTTCCCACACAGGTGACAGAGGCCCGTTTACACCTTGTATTAACATCTGTTTAAGTTCCAAATGTACTTCTAATTTTTCTAAAGTTGTGACATGCTTCCCACCGATTCAGGCGTTATGGTCTGTGCAGTGCTATCAGTAGAGTTTCTTTGTAATCCATTCAGTAGGTATTCCCATCTAACAAGGAACATTCTCAGAACTTTGGCTGACATTTTAGCAAGGTTCTCTAAGTTATGATCAATCATTTTTCCAGGAATGTTAATAGAAAGTTTATTCAAAGTTATCTGTCCTTTAAAGGGGTACTTCAGTGCTGGGAAGATGAATCTGTATTTAAACTGGGTGATTTATTTAGTAGAAATGTAAAATTGTTTTTGAATTTGGTGCCTTCTAGACTGAGAAAAGACAGAAAATGCTTCGCTGACCTACGAGACCACTTTAGGCACGGCTACTGGATTACTGGATCACTTGCCCACTGTGTTCATTTTCATAAAATCAGTTCAGTTAGAGACACTACATTTAAAAACTGAACGTGTCTGTTCGATATAATGTGAGTGAGTGATTGAGTGTCACGGTACAATCTATGAGTGCGATGTTGAAAACATATGGAAATAGCGCCCACTGCTGGCTGTAGTCTTTAGCTTCTGGCCAAAAACTTCTCCAATGACGCAAAATTACGATATTTGCGTCATCGGAGGATTTTTTTCCAGAAATAAAATACATAATTCTCTCGTCTCAGGGGGATATGTGGGGGGAAAGTACGATAATTAGAATATACTCCCGGGGTTCTACTGATACAAAGCTTAATACTAATCGCTGAAGTAACCCTTTAATAATGTTCTCACAATGTTCAGCACAAATACTTTATTTATACACTGTTCAGGGCACCATTTTTTTCTGAAATGTTATTACTTGTTTCAGAATGTTCAGTGAACATTCAAAAGTAACTTTCCCATAATGTTTGAAACATTATAAAATGGATTGCTCTGTTAAAGTTCACATAACCAAAAAAAAAAAAAACGGGTTACACTTTATTTATTTAGACATTCCTTTGACTATAAGTAACATTTCACCTATACGAGTCAATTAACTCTCATTAGAGTATTAGTTGAGTATTAGTAGACTATTAGGGGTAGGTTTGCATAGTTACTTAGTAAGGAAATTGTCTGTTGGGGATGCGACGCCAGGTGCAACGCAAGTATTTTTTGCTAGCTTCAGCCCAACGCATGCAGTTATCATTTTCGTGTCCAGCACAACGTTGTTTAAATGCACTCGTGCCCATATGTTCGCCCATGGGCATGCTGGTTTTACAATGAGGTGTGTTCAAGTGCATTGTTTGACGTGTTGCTATTTTGAGGAAACTGAAAACTACCATTGACCAATAAAAACCTGTTTGCATATGTATATTTTTGTGTTATTTAAAGGGCGCGTTAATAATATGCGCCTATAGGCAGGTACACAACGTGCGTACAATCTGCTTATTACACACACAGGGATGTTCAGCAGCACAAAATTAAAGGATTCCTCTTTGGAGAAGCAATCAGTGGCATTCAAATCCGCCAAGGTGCAAGCTCAACTAGCTTTTAAAGGGAATGGGAGATGAGACTCTGATTGGTTTATTGTTATGCCCAAAACACACCAATGACTCAATAAGAGTACAACCCTTTTGGACCATGCCACTGGCGCGATGACCGTTTTTTTCTGTCATCAAACTAGCAAAAGTGGATTCGGACATGACCTAAGTGATGTCCACATGTCGGACATGTGCCATGTGCTTCAGACCATGAGCTCAGATCATTAAAATATGGCCCAAAGTCTTACAGATATTTAACAGACATTCTACTAATACTCTAATGAGAATTAGTTGACATGTAGGTGCAATTTTACTCAAAAGTCAACAGAATGTCTATGGGACCATCAAATGAAAGTGTTACCAAAACATAAAAAACAGAATGTTTTAAACAATTAGAAACATTCATAAATAAAGTTTTTCATAACTTACTGTTGGAATGTTAGCACCACATGTTTTTTAAGCTGGGTTCATGTCTGGTGAGCACAGAACATTGTTCCACATGGTTTTGTCTCACTTTTAAGCGTGACTATTCCCATGATATTTTTGTCACAGTGTGTTTTGGTTTTGTTTCATGTTCACGTTTCATGTTCTAAGTTTGCAATGTTCACTGCCATGATCACTGTCTTGCTTCCTGGTTTTGTCATGTGATTTCCATGCCCTCATGTGTTTTGTATCATGTCATTGGTTCATTGTCTCATATTTTGTTCACAGGTGTTCTTCGTCCAGTCATTTGTCCATGTGTATTTTGTATTCCTTTTGTTTGTTGTTTTTGCCAAGTCTTTGTTTTATGTTTTTGGATTTTGAGTTATGTTAAGATTTAGAGCACTTGGGTTCTTCATATTGCCTGCAGTGGATTTAAATTTTACAATTTTCCTTAACTTGGCATTCAAAAATGGTTAACATGGGTTAGGTGCTCAGGATCAGCCACTAACAGCCCTATTTGCATTTGCAACACATTTTTCCATATAAAAAAAAGAATAAATAAAAATGACAAAATGTATAGGTTTAATTAAATGAATACCCCAAACTAAAACTTGCCATAATTTACACACCCTCATGTTGTTTGAGTTAGTGTATGATGTTGCGTTTTAGTTTGTAAGTACTGTTGTAACACATCGGGCATTTGTGCTACAACTAAATTAATTTGTAACTTTTTTACACCATCTGCCAGCAGTCTTGAAGGAGAGTTTGCGGCAGGTCTAAGATGTGTAGAGAAACGTGATGAACAGAGGCAGGAAAGAGAAGGACGAGTTGTTAAAGGTAATGAATCTATAGACATGTGCTTGACTGCTATTGTTGCCTGTAATTACAGCCATGTTCATCTGGCCTTGTCTTTCTCTCACACTCTCTCTTTCTCCCACTGACAGACGGTGTGATTTCTCTGTACTTTGTCCCTGTAAATGCAAGCTCAGAGCCTTCTCTCATAGACACTAATGTTAAACAAAGAATATAACACTAATTAAAATGGCAGTGGCACACCATTCAGTTTAAATCGGGGAGAGATAATCCTGGACACCAGCAACGGCTTTTCTGCTTTGTGCACACAGCATTTATGGGGTCTTCAGAAAGTCAGAAAGGAAATTCTGGATCATCTCTCACGCCGTAATGAAATTCAGTTGCCTGGTTCAGGTGGGCAAACCTCAGGGGTTTCTATGTATTCAACAGGGCTACTCATTCAATCTATTCATTCATTTGTTAATTTATATGTTTGTTTATTAGTTAGTAGTATTTAAAATGAAAACAATCATTATGGCAGGCGATTTCAAATGGGGACCTTCTTCCTAAAATATAAAGACCACTATTTATTTTCATGCATAAATATGTATTTATACTGTGAAAACTTTTTTTTTTTTTCTATCTTGCAGCAGAATAAATTAATTTATTAATTTCATGATTTCCAACCAGTGTTTATAGAAATTGCAATGTAATAACATTCTGTATAAAGTCTGTAAATTAATTTGTAAAACATTTTTTTCTTTTTTTCTTTAAACGTAAAGATGTTTGTGAAAATGCAAGTATTTTAAACATGGAAAATTGTGTCTAAAAAAAAGGTTGCATTTCAACTTTTTTTGTATCTTATCTGTCAGTACAATAAATTACAATCACATTTCCAAAAGGAAAATAAAATGGTAATAATGTTATGTAAAATTGTAAAATTCTGTAAATTTTTTGAGTAATTATTATTTTTTAAAACATAAATATGTATTTATACTGTGAAAATACAAATATTATATCATATTATTAAAAAAAGGCAACACCTTATCTTATCTGTCAGAAGAATAAATGAATTAATGATTATTTTTATGATTTCCAACCAGTGTTTAGGAAGCAAAATAAAATAATTATAATGCAGTCAGGGACCCACTTTATATTAGGTGGCCCTAACTACTATGTACAAACATTAAAACAATTATTTAATACAATGCACTTATTGTGTACATGTTTTTACATTGTTACATTTACAAAAGTGTTTTGCAATACAATATGAACACAATAAGTACAATGGACAAACCCAGCAATTGGGCTGTTTTAAAGGGGTACGTCAGCGCTGGGAAGATGAATCTGTACTTAAACTGGGTCATTAATGTAGTAGAAATGTGAAATTATTTTTGAATTTGGTGCCCTTTAAACACAGAAAATGTATTTTTGTCTCATGGGGATGAAAGACAACAATTCCCAGAATACACTTCGCTGCCCTTCTGCTCTAGGCATGGCTATTGGCACTTGCCCACCTCGTTCGTTTTCATAAAATCAGTTCAGTTAGAGACACTACAATTAAAAACTGAACTTGTCTGTTCAACATAATGTGAGTGAGCACATTCCATGCATTCATCACATGAGCTGAGCTGAGGTAATCGCGGGATTCGCGCCGCATACATTCACAGTGCGTAATCAGTCTGGCGCATTTTCAGTTCATGTCTTTGGAAGCTTAACTTTCATAGGAATTCATTTAAAAAGTTGAAACACTCACTTTGCTCTCCACCGCTCCTAACATGAATCTCCGCAGCTCCCCGAGCCGAGTGCTGTGAATGCGATGTTGAAAACATGTGGAAATAGCGCCCACTGCTGGCTGGCTGTCAAATAATGTATTTTATTTCTGGAAAAATTCCTCCAATGACGCAAAATTACGAATTTTTCCAGAACTAAAATACATAATTCTCTCATCTCAGGGTGATATGAGGGGGGAAAGTACGATAATTTGAATATACTCCCGGGTTTCTACTGACCGCTGGGTTAAAACAACCCATTCACTGGGTTAAAACAACCCAATTGCTGAGTTTGTCCATTTTCAACTCAACTTGGGTTGTTTTTAACCCAGCATTGTTAGAGTGTAAGGCCACCTAATATAAAGTGGGACCAAAGTCAGCAAATTAATCTATTTATATTTTTTAAAAATGAACTACCCTGTTACAGCGGGTCCTCAGACCCCAGTTTGAAAGCCCCTGGTCTATGGTTGCTTAGTTAGGTAAAAGTGTGTGTGAATGGTCCTGAGTAAAACAATGAATAGCCCTATAGATCTTTGTAACTCACACAGCACTGTCACAGAGAAAGAGCTGTTACTGGAGATGCTGGTCTGTGCAAGCGCCAGTCCAGTTGGAAAGGTGTTTGGAATCTGTCAGTAATAGCAACAGTATGTATTTCCACATGCTGATCACAAAAAGAGCGAGGCAGAATTCTTTCTTACATATGGTGGCAACGCACCTGCTAGCAATTACTAGAGCAGAGAAGAAATGTGCGGTGTAGAGCTGAGTAGTGGTGGCCTCTCTCTCTCTCTCTCTCTCTCTCTCTCTCGCTCTCTCTCTCACCACCACCACCAGCCCCAGGCACTCTAATTAATGCCCAGAAACCTGAAGAGCTGTCAGGATCAATCTGAACCTTATACACTGCAAACTAGAACCAGCTATTTGTTTGCACTGCAAACACTCACCCAGTACCTTACACAGGCATCTGATGCTGTTTATTAATGCGTGTGTGCCGATCAAACTGTTCTTTAATTAAACACGCTCTCATTCCCTCTCTTTTGGAGATTTGAGGAATAAATTGGGATGTTTTTGTATATAAAGAAAGTGATTTCAGACTTTAAAAATGAAGGCTGGAAATTTATTTGAAACGTTGCATTCGGAAACAGACTTTTATGCACTCAAAACCGTGCAAGTTGTGTTATTATCATTATTTAAGAGTTTTTTTCAACTGTTTGGCTGGTTTAAAAATGCAAAACGTTGGGCCAAGGGTTTTGCCAAGGGTGCAGCTCAAACGGATGTCGTTTTTTCGAGGTTGAGCGAGCAGACGAGAGGACTACAGATTAAAAATTACAAATGAATGATTTTTAAATAATGCTTTTTGTTAAGTGGCTTGTTTCTGACTGGCAATGCAGGATTGCAAATTGGTGACAAATGAGTTTTAGTGGGATTTGGGGTTTAAGGTGTTTGCAGAAGAGGGAAGAACCCTTGCATTCATTAAACAAAGATCCAGGTGTTTGTAGCTTTTTTAGGCCAGTCTGATTGCAGACGTCTCACTGTAAACGCTAAAAATAATTAATTGGTTTGAGTAGAGCCAACTCAAATTAAACAAATTAGTTCAATCAAATGACCTTTTATGCATATTTAGAACTTTCTTTTTCTTTTGAGTTCACAAAACTGACACATTTTAAGTAATATGAATTGTTCCATTGTTTTGAGTTTAATGAACTTGTTTCTTTTAATTTAGACAAACTTTAACTTTAATTTTACATTTCTTAACTTAAAAAAATGTGATGTAACTGATTGCCTCAATTTTTTTGAGTTTTGCCAACTTATTCGGAATTTAGGTGTATGATGGCAGAAGTTGGATCAGTCTCTGCAGGTGTTCTCACTAGCTTTTTAAATGAACTTCAGAAAATGCCTAAAGGATAACTTTGATCCATAATCATGTGATAAAAATGCTGTTCCAGGACTAACAAAAGATGTTCAAACTAGGAACATTTTCTTCTTGGCTAAATCACACCAAGACACTTGTGTGGGTCCAAGAATTTCCAAGAAGACTGAATGGTAAATTTCTCTTTGCTAATTGGAGTTGTGGAACAGCAGATTATGCATTTGCAGTTGATGTTTGGTTTGGTATAGGCACATGGCCTATTCAAGTTTATTTAAAGTACTTCTTTTACACACAGTGGGCCTTCGTGAAATTTTCGAAAAGTAAATTCAGAGTAATTTGCAAGTCAAATGGCCTTTCACAGATGCAAAAGAGAAACTGGCTATATACCTATATCAAAAATTGTTCAATTAAAGTGTTAAGTTTTACTTGGTGCTCAGAATAATAATCGATACAAATCAAAACAGACAAAGCATTAATGCTTTCAGTCATTTTTGTTTATCAATGAAATTTATTTCATTGATTGATCTTTTTTTTTAAATTATATATTGTTATGGTTATCAAAAACAGTGGCATCCGTTTGCCTAAACGGCCACAAAATGTTCAGATTAGAGTGGCAGGATTCTGGATAAATTGAGAATCACAATTTTGTTGTTGTTTCAAACAGAGATTCTGAACAGACAACTAAACAAAATATCATGTACTTTTCTAGAGGTTCTGACAACATTTTACTGCGTGAAATCTGAATGAATTATTTAAAAATAAATGAATCTGAATAAATGATTCAGTGACTCACTCATAACAACTTCAGTTGTTTCATTATTGGATGAATCAGCGTTTTTGAATAAATATTCATTTGACCTGCAGTGGCTAGATTATTAATTCTTCAAATGTTTGTTTTCATCTTGTGATCTTTTCCTCACCACATTTTTTTATACTGTTGACACAGCAGCATTTTATCGGCACAACTGCCTGTGCATCTGACTAGCCAACAGCAGCAGCGTTACCACCGCAGGCCATTAATAATGCCAGGGCCCTTCTGTTTTGTACCAGCGACTGGAGGATGGAGGGAGGGGAGAAGAGAAGGTGATCAAGCCTTTACTTGAAAGGGTTTGCACTGACAGTATCATGAGGAGTGTGTATGTGTGTGTGTGTGATAGTACTGGGTGGTAATGAGGGGCACATATGGGACAGGGAGCTGGCCCTCGTTAACCAGTCTGAAAGAGGAAACATCCTGTCATGGGCACCAGGCAGCGGGGGCACCAGACGGGGCATAAACACACACATTTGTGCTTACACACACACACACACACACACACACACACACACACACACACACACACACACACACACACACACACACACACACACACACACACGTTTTCATGTTATATGGGGACTTTTCCTAAATAACACTTTTGAGTTAACTTTACTTAATGTCTTATTTTAATGGTAAAAATCTAGTAATTGTAACTATATTCACATACTATGCTTTGTTTACTCAGAAAACCCAAGTTAAGATTAATTGATTGGTTTGAGTGCCATTTTGTCAAGCAAAACAACAACAACTCACCATTATGGTGATCAGTGTTGCCTGGGCACTTGGAACATTCATATTATTTTAATTCTCTTCCTATGTATGCAGCGATGCAACAAGAAATCACAGATATTTGGTTTCAAAGGAAGAGAAGTAATAAATAGGTTGCTTTTAAAAGTTGACCTAGCTTCTGACTGAATAATTAACTAACTATAACTAACTATAGTCACCTTTTAAAAGCAACCTATGCAAGACTTCCTTCATGTTGTATAATAATCGTTTACAATTTTATTGCTAATACTTGTGTCATAAACACCTTGTGAAACTTTAATTGGGTTGATATAATCCATCTATATTTGTAACAATATCTTGCAGTTGATCATGCTTTAGTCACACACAGACTTCAGCATTCATCATGCAAAACACAACGATGGTAACAACAATGGTAGCTATACTAAGTCAAGAGTAAATCTAAAGTGAATTACTCTATAATGTTCTTTTTTAGTTACTAGTACTCTTGTGTCTTGAACTATACTAACTAAGCATTTGTTAGCACGACATACTATTCCTATTTCACTTTACTCGGTTTGCATGCAAAAAAAACCTTACTTTTTTAAGTAAGTCGAACTAATTCGATTTTACAGTGTAGACATAATGGTTTTTATACTGTACTACCTGTATCTTTTATCCCCTTACGCTGCATTCACACGGGGCATCGGCGCTAACGCTTCTCATTTACTTTGAATGGGTGATGTCATGCGTTGCCGAACTGAATTGTGGGTTCAGTTGCGTCTCTTTACTCGCGTTGCAAGCGGCTGAAGTTGAAGATTTCTCAACTTTTAAACGCTAGCCAATTGCGTTCATGCAACCCTAGAGCAGACATGTGATTGGCTGAGGTCACATCAGCGCCAAGCTTCAGCGGCGCCCTCCGTCAAGCTTGAACGCCGAAGCCCGTGTGAATGCAGCGTTACACTAACTCCACCCCTAAACCTACCTATCACAGAAAACCTTCTGCATTTTCACATTTTTTAATAACATCACTTAGTATGACCTATAAGCTGTTTTCCTCATGGGGACCAAAACATTTCCAATATTTTGGATATTGCCATCTTTGTGGGGACATTTTCTCCCCATAACATTTGTAGTGCCAACAATATTTCTTAAAGGTCCCGTTTTTCATGTGTTTTTGGAGCTTTGATTGTGTTTACAGTGTGCAATATAACATGTGTTCATGTTTCGCGTGTAAAAAAACACAGTATTTACTTTTCTGTATACCGCTGTTTTCTCTGTCCTAAAAATGGCCTGATGATTTCCTTGTTCTATGAAGTCCTTCCTTCAGAAATACGTAACGAGTTCTGATTGTGCCAGTGGTTCCCGTGTTGTGATTCGACAGCAGGTTAGCGCACGTTGCCCGGAAAGGTCACGCCTCTTACCATAACGGGGAGATGCATGCGCTCAATGTTATTGTAGATATGGCGACAAACACACTCTACAAACGCAACACTTTCTCTTCTCCACATGGGAGAGCAACAAGACCACGCCCCCTTTTTTGTGCATTCTTGTGGGCGGAGATTAGTCAACAAACTGTTCTAGTGATGTCATTAAAGCAGGAACAGGGATGTAGTCCAAACCGGCCGTTCGCTGTAGGCTTTGAAAGGGAACTTCTGTTAAATGAAATATCTCGCTTGGCATTGAACTTTGAGCTTTATCATTTTACAGGTATTATTTATGCTCTAACAGCAACATTACACACTAACTAAAGTTTGAAAAATGGGATCACGAAGAACAGGACCTTTACACAGACATCAATGAAAAAGATGATTAAAGTATCAGTTAAACATGTTTATATTCATCTGAAAGCAATCATACACCACCTGTCAAAAGTTAAAATAATTTATATTTTTTATCAAGTTGCTTATGCTCACCAAGGCTGCATTTTTTAAATCAAAAATACAATAAAACCAGTATAATTGTGAACTATTGTTACAATTAAAAATAACACCTTTTCCTATTTACTTTATATTCTTCAAAGAATCCTGAAAAAAATGATCATTGTTTCCACAAAAAAATATTAAGCAGCAAAAACTTTGATAATAATAATGATAGCTAATTTTAATAATTGAGCATCAATAATAATTGAGCACCGAATCAGCAAATTAGAATGATTTTTGAAGTATCATGTGACACTGAGAATTCAGCTTTGACATCACAAGAATAAATTACATTAGAAAGCAGTTATTTTAAATTCACAATGTTACTATTATTACTGTATTCATTAATAATGCAGCCTTGGTGAGCATAAGAGACTTCTTTCAAAAAAATTTTAATGACGTGACAGATTTAAACTTTTGACCGGTAGTGTACAGTACGCACAGTTGAGATGCTACCTGTTTGGGCGTGTTTGGGCCAGTGGAGCCCAGCTGGCACAATGCTCCTCGCTGTGGCGCCCAGTGCAGAGGACAAGAGTGCAGGCCACTCTCTTTCACAGAAAGCCCTCACCAGCTGTCACCACAGCCCCGACAACAGCGCCTGTCACTCAAACCCTCTGGGATTTCTGCAGTCAGAGAGAGAGAGTTACAGAATCTGTCCTGGACTCCCTCTCTCTTTTGTTTGTGGACAGTAAAATGGATTATGTTGCCAGGTTGAAGCTCCTTTGGGGACCTCTGTGTGGATGGAGTAAGGAGCTTGGCTGTGCTGCAAAGATGCTATTGCTGTCACTCCTCTCTCTCTCTCTCTCTCTCTCTCTCTCTCTCTCTCTCTCTCTCTCTCTCTCTCTCTCTCTCTCTCTCTCTGTAGCCTTTTTACCCGCCATGAGAATGTGCTAAAACACTGCTCGGAGAATAAAGGGAGAAGCAGAGTAGGGGGAACTGACAGTGAGTCTGTCTGAATCTCTCCCATGGCTGTCAGTGGCCTTTTGAAAGGAGCTGATGACACTTCTCTGTAGCACAGCTGCCTAGTTCTGGGCCGCAGACAGCGTCTACTGCTGTTGTGTCTCTCAGGCTGGTAGTCGAGCTACTAGGGAACTGATTCAGCCAGACCCGATTACCTTTATTGGCAGATTTGTTGTTAAAAGGGAGGAAAAACTAAACAGAAAAGAAAATGAATTTACTCACCCTCATGTTGTTCCAACCCTGCATGCATAACATGCAACCCAGAATAATCAGAAATACATGCCTATGGTGACATTTCTGCCGCTTCTTGCATGTTTCGCAACACTTTACAACAACGACAGATTAATGTGAAACTGGCGACGTTTTGTTACATGGGTTTTTGTGCGTATAGCGCCGTTCAGAAATGACATGGTGCTAAATGGTTTATACTGTATCACATGTGAAAAAAGTACTGCCTGCAACTGATAGTGTTAACAAAAGCAGATGTGAGGTAAAAGGCATTTGTTGAGGTAACCATGCCATTTTAGCTTGCTTCTATATTGAGCTCTTTTATCATGACTTGTGTTTCACGGGACACGAACCCATGCTTTTTGCATCGGAAGCGCAGTGCTGTACCAGGTGAGCTACTAAGCAAATTTATTATGTAAGAGAAGCCACAAGTTGGAGCTGGTTATGCAAAAAGGAAATAGAATGTTAGTTTGCGAATTTGCACAATGAAAAAAATTATCTTGAGGTCATTACATAGTATTGTGCATGGAATAAGTCTTTATTAACTGATCTTTACCCGTAACCATAATCTGTGTGAAAAGGAATAAAATTAGTTGGCATTTTACTGCCTCTAGTGTTTATTTCAGCTGGAAATTGCATTGATTGGCAAGTTGTTTTAGTTTAGTATATATGTAGTCAGAGGTGTGTATTTCCAATGCGTCTAGTGGAACTAAAAAGTAGAATAAAGGGAAATGTCTAAGTATAGTTTTGTCCATGCAATGAAAGTCAAAAGGGTCTGGTGCTGTTTTGGACCCCATTGACTTTTGTGAGAAAAATAGCTGAAATATTCTTCAATGTATCTTCTTTCCATTCTGCAGAAGAAAGAATGACATGAATGATTGCAGAAGTTTCTGTTTTGGGTGAAGTTTCCTTTTAATGAATTGTCAAACACTAGCACCTGAAATCACATCCAACCTGGAGAGTAAATCTTGCCCATAGGGGTCAGTAGTACCTCACCAAATTGTAAAATATTTACATTGCAGGACAATTTGTGGACAAGCAGATGCACAAATGCACACGTACATCATATTAAAAATGTTTAGTTAACTATATAAAGAATCCTAATTTGAAGCTCAAAATGTCTGCTTGTTGGTGCGTGTGTGCGTGTGTGGGACCGGCTGATTAGTGGTGTTTTGTGAATATGACTCGTCCTCTCTGGAAAATCACCTACCCTAGCACCCCCCTCCGGTGTCCCTCATGCTCGGCCCCGGCAGGAGACGCAGGCCTCCAGCCAAATCACTGCCACATGCAAATGAGCTCTGTCCATTCAGGCTGAAACTCAGAGACAGAGGAGCGTATGGCCGACCAGTGGGACCACCCCTCCCCCGCCAATGTCACCCGCTCAGCGAACACTCACAAGCACATGCGTGCATAAACACACAGTACAGTGCTTCTATGCAGGCTTGCTCACTCTCTTTTCGCTAAAAAAACACACGCACGCACGCACGCACGCACGCACGCACGCACGCACACACGCACACACACACACACACACACACACACACACACACACACACACACACACACACCATAAACATTATGGAGTCACCCTGATGAGATTCCACATAATGCAAAAATCAACAGTTCCAAAATTCGAGATCTCCTTGATTATTAATGTATTTCCTCTCTGGATAATTCTGCTAAAGAAGGCCTACAAATCAAGGAATGAACAGAACATTAAAATAATTAGATCGTTTAAAAAGATATCAAAATTAAAATGTGCATTTTTATTAATTAAAAAAGAAGAAGAAACAAATGTGTTTTCTCAGCAAGTTGAGTCTCTGTATTGTCTGTATCGCTTTGTTCTCATTCTGAGAGGTGAATTAAATGTCCCTCCCGCAGACAGAAATACATAACGAAAAAGCTATTCCTGCCTGAGAAGGTATCACTCCAAACATTCAATTATCTCTGTTTAAATGTTTAAAAAGCAGCTACCCTCATTATTATGATGCCATAGTAAACAAACACAATTATAGAGCTGTCACTCTTTGTCGCAAAATAACTCCTTTGTTAATATTTGATCTCAGATTTAACAGTATTGATACATTATCCAACTGATGGAATAATATGCTGCATAACATGAGGTTTACGTCAAATTTGTATTTGTTTATTTATTTAATTATTTCTTTTTCTTTTTAATTAAATTAACAAAATGATGTGACTAACAAATTGAGTAACACACAAAGATAAATATTTAAAAAAATAATTTTTGATTTTATCCTTTTTGATTGGCTTCAATTTGTATGAATTATATAGTACTAACTAAACATCTCCAAAAGCATATTATCTGAACAATCTTTGAAGTTGCACTGGTTTCTAGATCTAATTCTTCTCCATACGAGGAAAACCTCTTTAAATGACACGTCTTTTCTGCTTTTGAAACGATGTCATCAAAGACTCTTTTAATCAGAACATGCAGCACCAGCCACAGCACATCTAGACACTCTGCACGCTGTTGTGCTTTCGCCTTTTTTACACACTGTAATTTGTAATAAAATGTAAAAAGAAATAGTTACAAAAATAATCTTACTTTAAGACTCTTAAGATGAATAAAGCCTCTTATAATGGTTATAAGAGAACCAATTTAGTTAACATTCTCTGAATTTTTTTTTTTTTAGTATTTCACTCAAAGCAAAGCACACACACAAAAAAAGCAAGAACATAAAACAATGAAAAAGAAGGAATATGATTTCTGAAGTCTTACTGATGTGAGAAGATTGCCCCTAGAGGGACAGGATGGTAGATCCCATCACGCAGTTATAGCGTTGATATATCTATTAAACCTGATGTCAACTTGTTTCTTTTCCTTTGCTTTGTTGCTCTGCTTTGTAGCGTTTCGATATAAAGGCATGTCAGTTTAAGATGATATATTAATCTGGTGTAAACACAGACCTCACAGAAAATACATTTCCTTGAGGTCAAGGCCCATCTGCTATGTCTAGGTGGGTTACACACTTGACCTTAAAGTCTGACCTCTTGACTCCCGAGGATCCAGTCTTTCTCTCTGTATCTTAACTGACTGAGCTGCGGCTGTATGGAGGTGATGAAACTCAGCTGATGTCTGACCAGAAGGGAAAAAAACCTAGAGAATGACAGAGGGAGATGGATGAAGAGAGAGAGAGAGAGAGAGAGAGAGAGAGAGAGAGAGAGAGAGAGGGAGAGAGAGAAATCTTAACAAGAAAAACAGACATGTAACGGGAGGAAAATATTGCTTCTGGACATATTTGTCTTAAACCAATGAGAAAACAGTGTCTCACCTTCGCGGTGCACAGGTCACATGTTGCCTCAGGCTGACTCAGCATCTGGGAGACACTTACTTGGAGAGAGAACAGGGATACATACAGAGAAATCCTTAACGGTTGCAGAAGGGCTCAGGAGGCTTCTTTAAGAGCCTCTGTGAGTCAGCCAGCTCGGCCCGTTTGTGTCTCTCTCTAACAGGCTGTGATAGGTGAGTACAAGAGCACACGGCCATTGTCACAGCCACTGTTCCTCCATCTCGTCTCTTTAAAAAGAGCGGTGAATGGCTCAGATTCAGACATACCTCCACTCTCCCGCCTTCATTAGCACATCTGTATGGCTGATCGGGGGACGAGACAGGCCCAGGGCTTGAAAGGAAAGAGCCGCCGACAATGGGAAGGGCTGACGGTTATAGAAAAGAGGGAGCCGTTTGAGTGCCAATGAATAGACATGAGTAAGAGACGGAGAGAAAAGGGGGAGAAAAAAGCGAGTGAGGGTGAAAGAGAGAGAGAAGGGTCCGATTAATTATTGCAAGGCTGCTAGGTGCCGATCTTGCTTCTCACTCCAGTGGCTCGGCGCGGGGCTCTTGCCTCCGGCCGTGTCGGCGGGCCTCATTAGCCGGCCTCTCGGGACCTGACAGAAATTGTTAGCTGGATGTGATGGCCGACTCCGTCAGCTACAGACGTCCCCTCCCCTGCACCCCCTCGCCCCTCGTCCGGACAGGAGAGAGGATTCCCTCAACCAGCGAAAAAGAGGCCTAACAAGGCCGCCTGTACAACACCTGTAATCAAACCGCTCCAAAAAGCGCCCAGGGAGACCGGCAGGGTGGGCGTCTGATTGGAGGGCAGAGCGGCTGAAAGCTAAGGCCGATCCATAATTGATGTGTGTGCACAATTACGGGCCTCCAGACATGGGCAAAGTGTTGCACAAGAGCGCCTCAAGGATTGTTGAATTTTATCTGCCGTTGCATAAAATCAAGGTTTTCTGCGATCCGAAGATGTGTCGTATAAGAAATCTGGCTGATCTCCATGAGTGAGCGCCTCGCTCGGATAGTTATGCATGAAACTGCGTCTGTGCCTCATCTTTGATTTTTTTTTTCTTTATCTCGTTCACTTACAATTCATTAGCCTGCGTATGTTTGCGGCACTAATTTGGTCCCGGGTTTTTATCTGGGGTGTTCATTTGATTTTCTCGCTTGCTGCTTTTGGCAGAGTTTATTTGCCTGGCTGTCCCGAGAGAGGACCATCATCTAGGAAATCGGAGGGTATTCATGCTTTGAAACAAACAGTAGAGACAAACTTCACCTCTGATGCTGCTAACAACATTTGCTAGATGGTCGGTGTCTTTTCCAACCTGATTTCACAGGAAAATGTAACTATGTAACGAGGTGGCCATTTCGGATTAATTTGTACGATGTGAATTGTATGAAAACACACCATTGTTTGGGGAAAAAAGTAACCATGAAGGTTCACCCCATCCCTGAAGGTTCTTTCCCCACCATTGACGGAATTTTCCGACATTCATGAGTTGGAATTTTCTGGCTTTCTGTGTTTTCACTGCTAGGGGGGCGCTATTACGCATCTTCAGAAAGAGTGCAGAATCTCCGGATCAAATCTCCAGATCTGCTGAAAAAGGAGCAGAAACAAGTGATAAAAGCATTATTTACAACTAAGTTGTAGGGAAAAACAGGATTTTCTCAGCTTTTTGTTCATAATGTAGCTTTTTTTCTTAAACTTACCCACATTCAAATGTTGAATATAGCATGTTCAGATATTCATGCAACAACGTATTCTGGGGTCATTAAATTTTTTGTGAAAATTATCAAAAATGCTGGTGGTGGCTGGAAACTTTTTGTAAAAACATCGGCGAGGAAAGAGATAAACATAATCGCCATTGGGAAGCAAGCATATCGTACGAAAACGTATACTTATTGCCAAAATAATTACAAATTGCCATGAGATTGTGTTGACTTTTCCATATCCTATAGTGCCACAGTGACTGTAAATATGTCAAGGGGCGTACCTCACGTGCACAAACACATCAGTGCTTTGAAATGACAGCTCTAGCCACACTGCATGTCCATAAGGGATACATTTGTACATGGGTTGCACACCTATATATTAGTATTGAGATCAGTGTGAAACGGTGTAGAGTAAATCCTCCAAGAGAGGGACGGAGGAGCTGAGAAATGGAGAACGTGAGGAAAAAGCACACTGAGCTCAAGGGGATAATGACTTCTCTGAGGAACGCAACAACTCACTGACATTTACAAATAAAAGAGCCAAGACCCTTTTGTCCCTCAGCTATGAGATGTGAGTTTGTGATGAGAAAACTACATGATATATCAGCTGAGGACTTAAGAGATTTCATATAGTCATAAAAAATATTGTGAAATGTGTTATTTGCGCTTAAACCCAGGATGTGAGCGATCTATAGGCTGCCTGTTGCATCAGAAATGAGATTCCATTAAACAAAGTGCTTAGGGCAGAGCTTCAATGAGGAGCAAACTTGGAAACGTGAATCAGGGACATAACACAAAATTTGATATAAACTCATAAAACATGTGCTTAATGAACATTACAAGCAAGAACAGCAAGCTATATATTCTATACAATTATACAGTAGGTGATACGAGAGATTATTCACACAATTATTTTCAATAAATAAATAAAATAAGCTTGAAACTCTTCCTTAAACAAATCAAAACATGCAATCTGTTTTATAGTCATAATAAACCCAACAGTTAATGATATTCACTGATTATTAAAACATATGATATATATTACTGAAACAAATCATTTGAAAAAATAAATAATAATACTGTCAAAATACTTTATGTTCAAAAATCTACTTTTTATTGTTTTTTTGTGTGTGTCTGTGACCACAGTTACCCCTTCAACCTTTAACTTGCAATAGATCTTTATTGAAAGATTGAAAGAAGGCTAATTTCACTTACTCATCTAATTATAAGATGTTTTATTTTATTTTTTATTTTTTAAATCCAATTAAAAACAATTCATCTGCGTATTACAAATTATCTGACCCCTGTATACCAGGCAAAGGTAAACCATACTTTGTCTGTAGTTAGAATGCAAATCATTTCCTTAAATTTTCATTTACCGTAGCATACTGTAATTACACACTACAGCAGCACTTTCAACTTTCATGGCAAAGTAAAACACCGTACAGCTGTCTAATTGAGATATTAATTGATGTCATATGAGTTTATTCAGAGGGTCTGACACTGAATATTTTATAATTAAATACATTTTCTTCTATTATCATACACAAGAAAATAATAGCCATTTATCCAAATTAGATGGGTTTACAAATGTGTTTTTTTTAAGCCCAGGACAGAGTTATTATTGTTAACTAAAACTAAAATAAAATAAAATATAATATAATATAAATTAACTGAAAACTTAAACTTATTTTATTTCAGATAGCTGGCAACTAAAATAACTAAAACGAATTAAACTAAAACTAAAAACTGAAACATAACTAAATTGAGATTTTAATAAAATCATAATAACAACAAAAACACAACAAAATGACTAAAACGTTAACTAAAATAACAAAAACAGAAAATAAACTCTAATTAAAAAAGTTAACAAAAAACATAATAGTATAAAATGATACTAAAATAACACTGACCCAGAATGCTAAATAAATACTGAGAAATGTGTTTAGAATATGTGCTGTTTCTTTTAAACCTTATAGATATCAGCTCTAGTTTTATGATTGCATTTAAAAAGTGACTGTTTTGAGATGACCAACATGGACAGACACGGGGAGACGGAAGAGACATGAGAGATATGGGGGCAGATAGAGACAGAGGGTGAGAGCGAGAGGTGTACATAAGTAGCCCACGTGCAGCTTCCTGCAGCTGTGGTGCAGTATCTAGAGTCTTCACCCCTGGGTGTCAACAGGTGAGAGTGGGTGATAAGAGCTTTTGATGTTGCCAGCCAGAATTTATACCTCCCAACTTTATTTCTTCTCCTAGACCTCTCTTCAGACTTCAAAGGCCCCCCCACTCGCATCTCGCTTTAATCCAGGAGCACACAGGCCCTTCAGTTCAAAGCTCCTTCCCCTCCTCAGAAGCCCCCTCCTCAAAAAAACTGCAACCCAAACTTTTCCTTTCCTCTCCTTCCACAGAGTAGCAATTACATCCCCTCTCATGCGTTGACCAACCTCTGTTATTAATTAATCCTACAAAGCAGGCTCATTTCCTGCCTCTCTCCGATTGACAAGAGACGCAGGAACAGAGGAGACTCTTTTCAAAGGCCACTCGGCTCAACCAGGAAAAGAGGCTGGAAAAAAAGAGTAGCGTAGACGAGAAGAAAGACTTGCTCTCCCAAAGTGAGGAGGGCGGAGGGCGCATTTGATACCACACTACTTGGAAGTGATTGAATGCTTTGTTGCCAAGAGCTCTTTACTAATCTTCTACCTGCCAAAAAAATCTTAAGCTCCAGAAACAGCAGTTGAAGAGAGTGTGAGAGGAGCCGAGAGGCCTGGGTGGCCGCTGGTGGACGCGCTTCTCCGGCACGGCCCTCTCGCTCCGTACGAAGGGGAAAAAAGAGATTTTTCTCAATGAGACTGACGGTTGCAAAGGCACGGGGAGAGGGGAAATGTGAAAGAGAGGAGGGAGGGATAGAAATGAAGGAAGAAGAAAACGGGCATGATGAAGAGATGCAGGGAGGAGTATCGAAGCAAAGAGATTAAAGCCTTCCATTCAGATAGTGAGCAGATTGTTAATTCAAAAGTACTTTATTTGTGTTGGCGGTTCATTGATATGGACAGTGAACTGTGGGAGAATTCCTGAAGGGAACGATGCTGTCTGTCGCTTTCATACAACAATCGTACGACAAACTGAAGCATTCCGAGTCATTCCGGTCAACTGGATGTGCTTCTCGACAGCGGGACAGCAGTGTTGTTGTTTCTCCGTTGACAAACAGAATTATTTTGCTAGAGATTCTTCAATGGAAAACATAGACACTTTATTTTGGTCCCTTTTGAACGTTCTGCTGACTGTAACTTTGCACCTACATGTCAACTAACTCTCAATAAAGCATTTGTAGACTGTCTGCTTAAAATCTGCTAGCTCTTTATTGTGACGGTCATATGGAGGTTTTGGTGAAACTGACGTTCGATTAGGGGACAGAAAGAAAAAGTGCTCATTAAAAAAAAATCTCATGAAATAAAGCTTTGAATTAGTGGTGAATTAAATGGTTTGGAACAACATGAGGGTTCGAAAATGATGACATAAAATAGATAAAATGCAGATTTTAAAATAACTTTAACTCGCATTTTAGTCCACGTTTTTGTATTTTGTAAGTAGCCACGCAATAAGTGGCTTTTTGTTATCTTAAATTAAAGACACCAGATTACATCAAGGTTAGTACTTCCGAAGAGTCTTGACCCTAGAAAACGGTGTGATAGTTTACGTGAGAGGTCAATGCTAAAGGTGGCTAGCCGAGTCTTTTCACTGCTAATAAACAGTCACAAAACACTGACAGGTGTGAAGGCCTCTTCCCCAAGCACCCCAAAAACTCCACACAGGAAAAGAAAAAGCTAAATATTCAGCTATTGGGACACACACAGGGGCATTCACAGGCCCTGAGCGCTGACCCCGAAAGAGCACCACTCACCCCCTAAAACGGCCAGATGTCTGTCAGGACCAAGAGCACGTTTGTCAGACTGGCCTGCTGATAGCTAGCGCTGTTAGCCGTGCTGCACATGGCAGCCTGTGTTTTTCTATCATTCATCAAGCTGGTGTCACCAGTCAGGTTGGAGCGTTCATTTTCTCCCTGTGCACCGGGTCAAGTTAAATGAAGGGTGAAAGTCTAAAGCAAACAAGATTAATGGCAACACCTGATTAAGAGTGATTTCCCTTTCCTGTCCAGTGTGTGGTCAGAAGCCGTAGTTAGTACGGTTTCATTATCCTGTTTCGTTACAAAACCCGACTCACTGTTTTTCCAACCAATAAAATCCGAGCCCCCTGCAAAAACGTGGATTACTCACGGTCAAATGCTCTGCCGAACATCTATTTATTTGAACTGTGTAGAGGAATGAGTGCTGGCACTCTGCATACAGAGAGACTCCTTCTGGGTAATGTGGTCCCATGGGAGGGTCTTATGAACCATTAACAAACTTCCCACTTCAGATGGGCGGCCATGATGGCAAGACAAACAAACACTTTAAAAAGTTAATATTCCTCTCCTGTTTGGACGGCCTGATTACTTGTATGCTAATTCTGCCAGTGTGTGTAATTTATCAAACTGCCGCTTCTGCTAAAGATCAGGAACTGCCCTCACATTTTGGCAGGTTTCCCCCTCTGTTAAAATCACATCATTAGATTACATGAATTATTCGGCCTCTTTAATTAACAGAACTTCTCTGCACACTGAGATTCAGATTCATACAGCATACATTATAAAATGACATATCACTATTGTTATATAATGTTTTTGTTGTATTTGCTTTCATCTTAGTTAATAAACGGACCCACTTTATATAAGGAGGCCTTAACTACTATTTACTAACATTTAAATTAATAATTTGATACAATGCACTTATTGTGTACATACATACATTTAAAAAATTACCTGCATATAATTACATCTATAATTAATGTAGTTACATTTATAATTACAGTTGACACTTCCCTAATGCTGCGTTCCAGGCATCTTTTTGAGCCCGTAAGTTACGACTTCAAACCACGACTAACGACTTTGTAGCATTCCAGGTAAAGTCACGCCAAACTGCCTGAGCGCAAGGAATTGTGGTAGCTAGATGTAAACATGGTGGACCGTACGGGGATTATGCTCATTTACAATCATTTTCATCGCTAAATGTGCTTACTTCTTGCTTATTTGAGGGAAACGGAGGAGAAAAAATGGTGCATAAGGCAAGAAAAGCTGTTATACCTTTTATTTTATGTTGACTTTCATCAACACATCCGTAGGGGATCCGTAGGGGAACGTGTAACTGGGAATACATCGATCTAGTACGAGATCACAGGTGGGAAGTCATGGGTTTGACTGCCGTTCCAGTGCACTTTCACAGGTAGAAGGTTGGAAAAACAGGGGTTATGGGTTGCCTGGAATGCGGCATTACGCCTAACCCTACCCTTAAAATTGCCCATACCACCACACTAATCCCTAACTTTACCCGTATCCCACCTCAATATCAGCAAAAGTGTTTTGCAATACAATAGGAAAACAGTAAGTACATTGTACTTATTTTTTTAAATACATGTACAGTAAATACATAATAGATAAGGCCACCTAATATAAAGTGGGACCATAAAAAACATTAATTTGATATACAGTAAATGATTATTAAATAATAGACTTAACAATTTTTTGATAAGCACACACACAGTCTCACTTCAGCACCTTTTTTCATTCACTTTTCTTCTGAGCAGGCAATCTTCTGTTATATCTAATTAACCCAGATTTGATTGTAGGAATAATTCATTTTGTTGCAGTGTTACAGAACTTCAAAGCCGTGGACAGATGCTGAGCCTGCAGAAATGAAGCAGAGGGAGGAAGACTCTGAAGAAGATGAGGAGTGATGAGAAGCAGAGAATGATCAAGGAGGTGATGCTAGATGTGTACAAACCACATGACAGGGCAGATTGTGTTAAGGACCTATCAGCCTACACCATCTAGAGTTTCATGACAGAACTTTGTATTTCTCTGCTGTAGTTATGAGATCAAGTATGAAGCCTTTGTTGCTGGTTGGATGCAAGTTAGATGCCAATGGATACTCTGAATAATAGTTAATCAAATGAATAATTAATAATCAGTGAGTAACGATTATTATGAAACAAAGATATGATATGGCTTCTGAACAATAGAGTGCACTAGTTAGCGATACTTATTTATATACTATTATAGAATTTATTTTAATTTTGAATTAGCTCATATTTAATTTTTTTCAGTATTCATTTTAAAGGTGCAATATGTGATGCTGTACAGTTAAAAGTCTCCTCATATCATGATAGCAATCACTATGTCAAGCGGTCTAAATGTATTTTTATAAATATATATCATCTGTGGAAGGCGTAAGACTATAAAATGTTCATTTAATCATTACATACGGTCTGAATGAAATGATGTTCCCTGTCAGTCAACGTGAGTTTGCATACCACTGCGCAGCCTATTCACGCAGACATCATACGTCATCAGCGTGTTCACATACGCTGTGCAGACAGAGCAAGAATGGCAGTCAAACATTCATTCATTCGTTCGTTCGTTATTGTAGTGTTACTCACTGTACTGTAAAGTGTTTTTCTCTACTGATGTAATCCAATAACGTCGGCTCTGGTTGTCTCGCTTCTTCTGGTCTGTGCGTGTTCATGGAGGACTGCGGTTTGCAGGGAGGGTGGGATCCTATGTATGCTTTCAATGCTAGCAGGCTAAAGTTAGCATTCCAGATCACCTATTGCACCTTTAAGTTTAAAGTTTTAGTAATTAGGTATTGTTTGTTTGAATATTTCTATTTATCTTTCATTTATTTTTATTTCAGTTCAATTTTGTCTGTTTTAGAGCTTGACAGCCCTATTGTTCAATTGGTGAAATAATAATATATGCATTTGGAATGACATGAATGACTGGTAAGGTAAGGAATTTTCAATAATTGCTGTATCTCTTTTCCTATAAATGACAGTTAACAGGGATTACTACATATTTGGACAACTTTAAATATTACATATAGTTGCAACAAGTGTAACATTTTAAGGCAGTAACTATATTAAACTATTCTATGAATACAGTACACATATTTTTGTAAATGAATATAATATCAGTGCCTGGTATATCTGATTGTGTATGTGCATGAACCTACAGCAATGGCTATTTGGCATTGATGTCATCTAACAACACAGTTGTCCCGAGTGGGCCGTTGTGCACAAAGTGTGGCATTGTTGGTTTCTTCCGCATGCCAGCTGGCATGACATTGGCCATGCCAATCGACACGCAGCACAATACCCCCTCCAGAACAGGGGCTCACTTAAGTACCAGGAGCCCCTGTGGCATAGAAGAGGGCAAGAGGCCCAATGCAGAAAAACGGCAGGTGTTTTCGGCAGTGCCACAAGAATGCAGCAGAGAATGGACAAGGATTCAGAAGTTCCACATTCACAACAAAAAAAAGAAAAAGGGTACAAATGCTGCCTCTGGGGCGGTACCCATTTATAAGGTACTTAAATGTATACTTTAGGTATTAATATAGTATTAAGGAGCTGTTTACACAACACAGTTTTGAGAAAACTTTTTATGTTCATTGAACACAACTGTGTTTTAGGAGCCTGAAAAAATAAACTTTTGAAAACAGGTTTTAAAGTGCAAATTTTTATGGTACCATTATCGTCTCCTATGAGTAAACAACTAAAATTTTGGAAAAGCCGTGACGTCATGCACATGCGTATTAAGCCTGGATTATACTCAAAATATACAGCAAAAATTACGTCATCGCAGTGTGGAGTGCCATGTTTGTTGAGTGTACAAGAGTGTGCACAGCATTTTTCATAACTTTGCGCGCGGCTCCACCTCCGAAAATGCACAACTTCTATCTGATTCTGGTCGATCAGGTGCGTCAGGCACCCAGTTTGCACTTGTCCAAATTAATTGCTTAGATAGCAGAAATTGAGCCTAGAATAGCAAAAAGATATATTTTTAGTGAAAATAAAGTTTTATGTTTAATAAAAATGTACATTATGAAATTTGAAATGATGTTTCATTAACAAAGTTTGGGAGGAGCATGTTCAAATGATCTATCCAATCAACTCGTCGTCAGGAATTACCATGTCTATCCTATCAGCATGAGAGGAAGCATATATGTATATATATATATATATATATATATATATATATATATATACACACACACACACACACACACACACACACACACACACACACACACACACACACACACACACACACACACACACACACACACACAGTCAACTCACCTACATTCCTCGACATGTTTCAGCATCCCTCCGCCACCCGACTCCTCACTCTTGGCTTGTTCCTACCACAGCTAGGAATACGGGGGGAGTACTCTACTCTGACAGCATGCCAAATATACATACCATTTATTTGTGAGTGTGAACTTGTGAATTTAGTTTTATGTTCTCATGTCCATATATTTTGTTCTAATGTCACAGGTAATAATCTTAATGTTTACTGGATTTTATATTATTTTTTTGTTTTTAAAAATAAACATCCAGTGCATCGAAATCGCGTATTGTCTGAGTATACATTTAGTAACGGTCTTACTTCGAGTACTTTCTAAATAGTAAATTGTAAATAATCTTCCTCATCCGTTCCATCTCCTCAGCATCCCAGATAGCCTAGAGAAACTCGATGTTGCAACAGAAACTATTGACTCTCTTTTCCAGCACTTTAGACACAGTTGCTCCTATGTGCTTTAAGAAGATTAAAGAAAATAGTCCAACGATGTAGTACAACGAACACACCCGGCCCCCTTAAAACAGCAACCAGAAAAATGGAGCTCAGCTGGAAGAAAACAAAACTGGAGGTTTTTAGCATTTCTTGGAAAGAGAGCATGAGTGCGTAAAGAAAGGCTGTTAAAACTGCTAGATTTGCTTATTTTTCTACTCTCTTAGACGAAAACAAACACAACCCTAGGTATTTATTTGATACAGTGGCTAAATTAACAAGAAATAAAGCTACAACTTCTGACGTTTGCAAACAGCACAGCAGTAATGACTTTATGAACTACTTTACATGCTAGATTGATAAATATTAGGGGAAAATTATAACTATGCAACCATCCACTACAGTATCACATTAGACAGTGCATTGTAGTGTCCCTAAGGAAAAAAATCCAACTCATCCACTGCTCATCCACTGCTCGACCCTATACCGACTAAGCTACTAAAAGAGATGCTACCAGAGGTCATAGATCCTCTTCTTAATATCTTTAATTCATCCTTGTCATTAGGATATGTACTGAAAACGTTTAAGTTGGCTATTATTAAACCTCTTATTCCAGTCAGAATTTAGACCTTATCATAGTACTAAGACTGGTCTCATTAGAGTTACAAATTATTTGCTCTTATCATCCGATCGTGGTTGTATTTCGCTATTAGTATTCTCGATCTTAGTGCTGCATTGGATACTATCAACCACAACATACTTTTGATTAGACTCTCAAATTATGTTGGCATTAAGGGAATTGCATTGGCATGGTTTAAATCATACTTATCAGACCTTTATCAGTTTGTAGCAGTAAATGGGTAAATTTGGAAGTTTTCATTGTTGTGCTCTATATTTCTGCGTGCCCTGACGAAACGTACCAATTCACAACATTAACGGAATGCATAGCTGATATAAAAAAATTGGATGACTAGTAATTTTCTGCAACTTAATTCTGAAAATACAAAAACAGAATTTTTAATTATTGGACAAAACACCTCTGCACATAGTAACCTGATATTGTCACTTTATGGCTGCTCTGTCGAGTCCTCGTCATCAGTTAGGAACCTGGGTGTGCCTTTGATAACAATCTTTAATTTAAAAAAGCCACATTTCTAGCATCTGCATTCTTCCATCTTAAAAATCACATCTAAATTACAGCACATGCTTTCAATGCAAAATTGTGATCAGTTAGTTCATGCGTTCATGACCTCAAGGCTAGATTATTGTAATGCTCTATTGGGTGGTTACCCTGCTCGCTTAATAAACAAACTCCAGCTGGTCCAAAATGCAGCAGTTAGAGTTCTTACTAGAATCAAGAAGTATGCCCATATTAGCCTGGTTCTTTCAACACTGCACTGGCTCCCTACTAAACATTGTATACATTTTAAAATATTGCTAATTACGGTTTAGCTCCCCAGTACTTGAGTGAGCTCTTAACACATTATACTCCATCACGTCTATTGCGGTCTCAAAATTCTGGCCAGTTGATAATACCTATAATATCAAAATCAGGCAGTCAATCCTTTTCCTATTTAGCACCTAAACTCTGGAACAGTCTTCCTAGCGTTGTTCGGGAAACAGACACACTCATTCAGTTTAAATCTATACTAAAAACACATCTCTTTACTATGGCATACACATAGAACATTATCAAAATATATTATTCAAATCATTTAAATCATTTTTTAAGGCTGCTTTAACTACGTCTGCCGGAACAGGAACACTTCAAATGAACGCCTGATGTACTCGTTACATCATAAAAAGAATAGCATATGCGCTAATGTTAGTCTCTCTGTGGTAGTCCCATGGTTTACTGTACCATAAGTTTTACTGTTTAATTGTTGTAGTCAGCCGGATCCGGGCCATATCCAGATCAGATGGTGGACCTGCGCTAGACACGACAAAAGCATCCCTGAAGTGTCTGCAGAAACCTTGTCAACTAGACTCTCCTCTGTGACAGCCTCATCGACACAACAACCTCAACAAACCTGTCTCCTGCGTGATGACTCCGATCTTTAATCAGATGGAACTGGACAAATATTCTAAATATTTCAATTTAGTATGACTTCTGACTTTCATAATCATAATCATAGACTGTTTGTTTGTTGACCAGAGGAGAACTTGCACCCCGACTGAGCCTGGTTTCTCCCATTTTTTCTGTCACCTGATGGAATTTTGGTTCCTTGCCACATCGCCTCTGTCGCCATTGGCTTTTGGATTGCTTAGTTGGGGACACTAAATATTCATCTATATTACTGATCTGCCCACATTGATATTATATGATAACTGAACTGAGCTGGATGACATCACTGTTTTCTCCAGAGTGGCTGTACAGCCGAATCACATTCTGTTGCATTATTTTCCTGTTTAACACTGTGCATCGCTTCAATGCCATTCATTAATCCTCCGTCACCATCCGGGGGCCTTTTCACCTACTGTTTTTCCCAATACTATGTATTCGGATATTCTACTCTGTTGGCGTACTGTCTTTTGCATACTATATAGTAGGGAAGTTTTCGATTTTGGACACAGTGATCGTCATGTGTACCTTTTTCTCACCGCTGCTTCTTGAAGATTTAGAGAACAATTACTCATTTTGACAATGTTGTCATCTGTAAGCGAAAAAAAAAGAAATGAAAAACATTCCTATTTTTAGTAAATCGTCATACCCTTAGACTGAATATTGACGTTGTGATGAATTGAGTTTAGCCTGACACCCAAAACCAACAGCAAGTCTTGTCTGATAAAAACTGTATTTTGTCTGGTAAAACTGTATTGACCTTCTTC
Source organism: Gobiocypris rarus (assembly GCA_023029165.1). NCBI lineage: Eukaryota > Metazoa > Chordata > Actinopteri > Cypriniformes > Gobionidae > Gobiocypris > Gobiocypris rarus. The sequence goes on from CM040921.1 coordinate 12,234,266, forward strand.
TATCAGTCTATGAGGTTGACAGAAGAAGCAAAGGAAGAACGGAAAGCAGGAGACAAAGAGATGCTGATGCTTAGACTTTGACTTCATCTAACAGTACAAACCCAACAAGTGTTATTATACCAAAGCAAATGCAATGGGAAACTACTGCTTTACAACATTATCAGGTTAAAAACCTTGAAATTGAGACATTTTCTTAACTCTTATTTGTGATGACACATTATTATCACTTAAAACCACAAATAGTTACTTATTGAGAATCCTTAGATCTTGCATATGCATCTTTAAGGTACTAATATGTAAAAAGATAAGGCGGAAGTTTATTTTGTTCTTTCATTTTCATGTCTCAAATACCTTCTGTTCCTTACTATACATAATGTTAGTCTCCACCTATAAAGTCAAAGCAACCAAGTGTGTGTGTCTCCCAGGAAGTTGCCGAAATTCTCCTCCTGTTAGATTTTACGCGCTGAGTGAAAGTGACAGTTCTGCATTTGTACGGCTAAACTGGGAAAACCGTCGAGCAAAGCTACAGAGAAACAAACACAGCTGGGGCAGGAGGAGCGGTGTCACAGTGAGACCCGAGTACTGTCGGATGGAAGCAGTCAAATCTCTGTAAAAGTAGGTGGAAAATAAATAAATGCATAGATAAATAAAATTGACTGCAGTACAGGTAACATCAACAAGAATCTCACAGTTTTAGGACAGTAACACTATAAAAAAAGGAAAAACGGAAAAGTGAAAATTCAGAGTTGTTGGCAGAATCCAATTAAAGACCTTATAACCCACGGACACACAGCGCCGAATGTTTACGCGAGCACGTCTTTCCAGCGAGCCAAGACAGCATGTCTGTGGATCTCATTAGAGCTGGAGCGTGTGTATCTATACGTACGTGGTATAAGTGGTTAAGGTATAAGTGAGTAGATGCACTTGAGCGCATAGAAAGGTGTTGACGTGTGTATGTGTGAGTGGGTGAGTGCGTAACGCCCGGTGACAGTTTAAAGATTGTTTTGATGTTGCGATTCCTCTCCCCTCTTTCACCATGTGGCTTCGCTCTAGACCCTGCTGACATCACAAAAATCATGCCCTCCCAATCCCAGCCCTCTTTTAATCATTCCTTCCAAACCTGCCAGCATATGCCCTCTGTTCCCCTTTCTTACGGTCTCGCTCTCTCGTTTTCTCTCTCTTTCTGCTTCTGTCCCTCCCTTCAGGCATCTCCTCTCTGCTCCTGTCAGTTCAGCACTTTAGGGGAACGCTGAAGCTTTGAAATGCATATTCAGGGCTGCTGAACGCTGGCATGTGTACTCTGCTGAGTAATTGTGGAGGCCAAATGTTTAATTACATGTGACAGGCACAGCAGTGGGGGGCCACGGCGTAGCGGCCTACAAAACAACACCCAGCACTCCTCAGACCTCCACTTATACTATCACCCCAAACATGGGAAAGATTTTTTTTTCTTCTTTCTGCAAGTATTTGCTGAAAGCATTCCGCTAGGGCGAGTATGTTGACTAGAGGGAAGGGTCAGGTTTGAAACAGGAAGTGGGTTGAAGGGAGGAAGTAGAGAGCACCTGTGCAGGTCAGCGACATCAGATAAAACCACGCTAATTTCAAACTTACCCTTTGACTTGCCTTTTGATTCCCACGTCGCATTGCAGAGGGAACACAGTGGCGGCAACGAGGTTAGCGCTGTTTCTGATTAACTGAGCTCAGGCTTAAATCTTTATCTGATTAACCTGCCTCATAAAGTTATACCGCCAAAACGTATGTTTCAGCGTTACGGCAAATTATCCTGTTAGCGGCACAACAGGGATGGAGAGTGAGATTTAAGTGCTGGAACTCTAAGCCTGTAATGATCCCAGTGGTCAGCTCTGTATGAGACCACTAATCATTCATAACGCCATACATTGTAAAACTACACAAGAGCCTTTTATCCTATAATGACTTTTAATGAGGGGTCGAAGGTGCTATAAATGTAGCATAACAGCTCAGCTTTTGAAAAGACAGATTGTTTACCCTTGTGGGAGCTTAGAGATTCGATTGTAGGCCCAAAAAAAAAACTGTTTCTTTACAGCGGTTTGCAGCAAGCACTCATCTGCCTTGTAACGCAGACATGTCTGGCAATTTAAAAACATGAAAATTCAATCTAACATGTTAAATTTGTCTCACACATGGGGGGTCGGAAAGGGGTATTGAGGCATTAGTATGTGAGTGCGAGCATGTGTGGGAGCAAGCAGCAACATGCTGGAAACAATCATGTTGCGGTAAGTTACAAGCAGCCGCATATGCTGGTCTTCTCCCATTTTACTCAGGACAGAGCAAAATGTAAAATCAAAAACAAGAATCAAATGTGTGTAGTTTTATTTGTTTGTCATTAAAACTAAATGTATGTTTTTTTTTTAATTATTATCCCTAGCAGAGTTCACAGAGAGAAATGTAACGGGGCAGGAGTAGAGTGATCACCATATAGGCCTCAAAACCAAAATGTCAAGTTATGCCATGCCTACCTACTTTGGCATTCTTAAAATGTCAAAGGTCATAAAAACTATCAACATTATTTGTATTTTTTCTTGCCCTGTTGATCCTGTTGCAGCACCACATCAGATATGCCGCTATCACAAGGAGCAACTAAAACTTTCTTTGAATTGACCGTTCGCAAAGACCCGCCCCCTTTAGTTACTGTTGCTATGCCCGACAAGCCATGGCGCTCTCACACCACACACATGTTCTCACGTAGAGAAAATACATTGCGGACCAAAGAGGACACTGACAACACGCCGACAGACAGGACAGAGCAAGTTACTTTTGATATGAAACAAAGTCTCAACTTAAAATTTTCAATTAATTTTTAAAAGAAATTTAAACAATAAATACCGTTTTGTGGCTCTTTAATATGTCGTGGTCGCTGTCATCTCTTCCTTCTAGTTCATTGATAAGCATCAAATTAACTTGAATGAACACTCAAAGAAATGTTGTTTCAACCGCGGAAAGACGTCAGTAGGCTACACAACGTTTTTCAAGTTCAAGTCCATCAATGTTAATCTACTAACTCTCCTGACTGCTTTGTCGGACAAAATGGCAAATTCGGCGATTTGATTGGTCAGATGTTGAGAGGTCCATCTATCACTGTTTTCCATGTTTGTATAGTTAGTTTCTGGAATAAATATATAACTGTTAGACTATAATTTGTGTGTGTACAGCTTTTAAAAAAATGGTTTTGCATGCGTTTGGCCAATCAGCTACACTTACGTCACTGGTATAGTTCTAATTGTGCTGGGTTAGACACTATGATGTAGGAACTAATTTAGATCCCTCAAAAGGAGTTTCTAGAACTAAAATCATTCCTAGTTCCTGGGGTGCTAACACCAAAAGATGCCGTAATGCATCATACAGTATCCTGGGGGTGTGGCTTAGTGTGAAGAAAAACAAATCCCAGTGATCAGTTACCCATTTATTCCAATGAGGAAAATTAACTTAAAAAAATAAATAAATAAATACATATTTAGCCTTGTTTGAGGAATGGGACAATTAATTGAAAATATTCCCCTCCATCACAGCTCTCATGTTTAATTTTTTTTTCTTCTTTACTTTATTCACGTTGTTATTTCATTTGCAATTTATTATCATTGTATATTACACATTGATCATTAATATACATCATCATCACTGAACTGTTCCTGGAACTAAGATATAGGCTTATTATTCATTTTGATACAGTACTATAACACTAAAGGACAATACACATTGCCTGGCAATGTCACATATTGAAACTCTCAGCTGCTTTTTACTATAGCAATGCTCACTTTTTTTCATAAAGAGCAAGACTTTTAGTTTTAGTCCTATTTACAGTATTTGTTTCCATCTCAGCCCAACCCATTCCAAATGCTTTCTGCAGCCTGTGATGATATTTACTTACTGAGCACATGCTCAATAAAAAGTTTTCATTCTGTGTGAAAACAAAAACAAAAACAAAATGTGAACATAAAGTGAGAACATTTTATACATCAGATTTTGATGTCTACATATTCTTGGTGTTTTGGAAAAAAATATTCCGATCTCTGAAGTTTTCATTTTATTAATCTGATATCTGTTTTATCTCTAGGCTGAACATCAACATGCTGACACTTTACAGGATTCCATCATGGTTTATGGGGTCTGGCAATTCTATAAATAATTATGAAATTACTTGTGACTAAACTGAAGCATTCAATCTTAAAAATGCATAATGAACATTATATATTTTCCAGTACCAAGACTGTTCTTGACTTATCAGCTGATCAACATGTTTGAGTTAAAAGGATTAAACGTATTTCAGATAATGATAATGTAGATCTCACTTAGAATTTTATTTCAAACATGCATTATTTCTGACAGCTAAAAGAATTAGTACCCTATAAACATGAAACATGATTCTGTAAAATAAGTATTCAAGCAATTAGAATATTACTTTGAGGTGTGTTCTTATTTGACATAAAGAAGGTTCATATCATTAAGAAGGGTGATTGTAACAATCTGATTTCCTGTATTAAATCTGATATGATTTAGGACCCTATCATACACCCAGCGCAATCCGCAAATTGTATGATTTTTTTTTTTCTGCTAGTTTCAGCCCGATGCAGTTATCATTTTACGTTTAGCGACATGTTGTTTGAATAGCAAATACACTCATGCCCATCTGTTTGCCCATGGGCGTCCTGGTCTGAAAACGAGGTGAGTTTTGCGCATTGTTGGCGCGTTGCTATTTTGAGGGAACTGAAAACCGTATTTTAAAAGCAGTATTTTTTTTTTTTGTGTGTTATTAAAGAGTGCGTTAGTAATATGCGCCTATAGGTGGGTGCACAACTTGCATACACTCTGCGTATTACACACACAGGGATGCCGGCAGCACACAAATATTTTTAAATGTTAAAAAATAAAAGGATTCGTCTCTGGAGAAGCATTCAGTTTTTCCGCTCGCAAATTCTGCCATGTAAATAGCGAATCTGCCATGGTGCAAGCACAACTGGCTTTTGAAGGGAATGGGAGATGACACGGAGATGATTGGTTCATTGCACGTTACGCCCAAAACAAAACCATGAAGAAACTACGTACAACTCTTTTGGACCATGCGCCTGGCGCACCGACCGTTTTTTCCGTCATTAAACTAGCAATAGTGGATTCGGACACGCCCTAAGAGCACCTCCAGACTTCAGACCATGCGCTCAGATTGTTAAAATAGGGCCCTTAGTCTTTCTCATCTTAAGTCTGTTAATGTTACAGTTAATTTAGTCACATATAAATAAGATAGATAAATGGATGGATGGATGGATGGATGGATAGTCCCCCTATAACAAGTTTATTTTATATTAATTTAGGTATATATACTACAATGAATGCTTTGTGGGTCCTCCTTCAGTTTCTGCTGTCTCTTTAGATGCACCTTCAGGATGGATAGCATATGTCTTCTGTGACCCCACAATGACAGCAGATGACTGTTTCCTTGGAGGACATTAGACCAGAGAGAACAAACAAACAAACAACTCACTCTTTGCCAGTGTTATTTTTCATATGAATTGTTGAAGGTGCTGACCAGAGTTGTGGGGCGGTCTGTCTGCTTTCAAACAATTGGCTCTCTGCCAACTTAACTCTGATAATGGAATTTCCGTTCAATTGACATCAGCTGTTGCCATGACAAAAGAGCAATGTGAGGAGGCTTACATCAGCATGAAACTGTCACTAAGGAAGTTAACAGCCAAGGGTTTGCC